>CM076578.1:1806925970-1807498500 GCA_034641835.2 Pinus albicaulis
TATCATAGATGAAGGTGCTTCGACCTGTGTTATGTCAACTACTTGCTGGCCCGCTTTGGGTTCTCCCACTTTGTCTCCGCCATCGAATTCCCTTAAAGCTTTTGATGGCCACACTTTCCTCTCAAAAGGTTACCTTGCTAGCTTTCCCATTTCCCTTAGTGGGAAAATGATAATGGTGGACATAGAAGTCATAGATCGTCATCTTGACTATAATCTATTGCTGGGTCGCAGTTGGTCATATGCAATGACTGCCATTGTTTCTTCAGTCTTCTGACTCATCCTCTTTCCATTGTATGGGAAAATAGTCACAGTGTATCAGTTATCCTTTTGTACCCCTGATTATGCCACGTTACCAAGTAGCACTGTAACCCTAATAGGAGGCATTCCTGACTTGTACGTCAGTATTGGTACTAGTATTCTGAAGGCATCTTCCCTGATGGGTTGCTTTCCTCTCCTGTCGCCTGAGGTTCCACATACGGTTGCAATGATATCCACCACTTTGGATAGCTCTATCGACCCATGGATCTTATTGGTGCCTTCAGAAATTGACTCCCACGGAGATCAAATGCCCCTCTCACCAGCCGAGTTGGCTTATGAAGCCATCCAGATTACATCTGAACCCTCCATAACTATGGTTTCGACCAATGGTACAAACCTCCTACCCATCACAGTTCTTTCTAAGGATCTCCTCGATGAAGTCCTACCTATGAACGAAGCTATTCGAGAGATCATGTCTATAGAAGAATGACCTTGGGGAGAGTTCCACCATCGTGCTTCGATGTTTGATTTGGACACGATAACTACTCAAATCCCATCTTTTGACCCACCTGAGATCATCTCCTCCGTTTACACGACTATTCAAACTATCGATTCGAAAGGGAACATGGGTAACCTTTCTAAGAATATGCTCATTGATATCTCGGTCAAAACGGGTATCATGGAAAATATTCAGATTGGAGCAGATTGAAATCCCGAGGAAATTGCACGCTTCACATCCCTTTTCAAGGAATTCCGCGATGTGTTTTTTTGGTATTACACAAAAATTCCCGACATAGATACTTATATTGACGAGAAAGAGATAAAGAAGCTTCGAGCATTCTTTTTATGGTATTTTTCTTTCTCGTTAATCCAAAAAACCTCGAGTCCTCTTCTTCGGGCTCATTAAACTTACACGAAGAAGCTTCAAGCGTTCTTTTTATGGTATTTTTCTCGCTTGTTAATCTGAAAAAACTCAAGCCCTCTTCTTTGAACTCATTAAAATTACATGAAGAAGCAATGAGATTTCTTTTTAGGGACTTTTTCTAGCTCATAAAACCAAAAAAACCCTGAGTTTCCTTTGTCGGGCTCGTTAAACTACTACAACAGAGAAATATGAGCCATTCTTTTCATCTTTTTCAAAGCTCTTTAAATAGAAAAGGTAACCGAGTTTTTTTCCACGTGAATCATTAAAATTTCACGGAAAACATCGAGTTTTTCCTTGTTGGACTTGTTAAAATTTCTCAAAGAACATTGAGTGTACTTCGTCTCCTTGTACTCATAAAAAACTGAGGTAGATGTCCATCGAACATAGCTTTCTCACTGTTTCAGATTCAATGGACTAACTCACGAAAAATGAACTATTTCGGGCTTACTATTCTCCCTTCGTCACGCTTGGTTATCAAACACGACAAAGGTACCCCTTGGAGTTGTCTTTTAATGGTGTTTTTTAGACTCTCTAAATATGAAAAACACCGAGTTTACCCATCTGGACTCGTTAAACTTAATCAGACGGGGAAATTTTTTTGGACATCATGGATACTTCTTTTGTTACATCTTCGAAAGTTCGATTTGGCAGCACAAAATATTGAAAATGGCACTTCCCAGAAAACTCTTTCGCATTTAGCCGAACCCTACCATTTATGAGTTTAGCCTTCATCTCCCAATGTTCATGCATTGGTGAATCCTTACACTCTTTGGTGTTCATTAAGCCTAAGCTGCCTAGTACCCTATTAGAGTGCCTTCTATTGTTCAAGAGGATCCTGCTATCTATTGCTCCTTGTATCAACCAAAGTCATCCCATTCCAAAACTTATTTGTCGTCAGTTATTCCCATTTGCTCTTGATTATTTCCATCAGTAAAAAAACATCTTTTCCCATTTTGTGTCAACTGATGTAGGACACCTCAGTGCCTACCCTTTGACATATATCTTCCTATCGACTTCAACATCTTATCTAGGAAGTTGATCCAGAAACATGTCAGTACCCAGATACTTGCAGACATCAGTGGCAGGTCATCTTGTGTTTGGTTGGGGGTTCTCATTATTGGCTCCCAATTGAACGATTATACGAGTGTTCGACATCAATTCCTTTTAATCACACTCGCTAGATTGTACTGTGCATCTTGGGGACCATCATAATTATCGGTGGTCGCCCTCACGTCTGTTAACAGTTTTTGTTATTTAATGGTAATTAGATGATTTCTTGCATGTTCGACTATGATTCATTTATTCACATGTATGGGAATATGCAGTTTAGTGAAGCGATGACCAAGACCTTGGGTCAAGGGTTACACCATTACAGCTGTGTTTCCTCCCCTAAGTTGCGATATTTTTTTTTGGAGACAACTCTTTAGTCTGATCCTGTTATGACAGACACTTTCAAATTATATTTATTAGTGGACATACTGTTCATATCTCTATTCTAGAGAAATCATGTTGATTAGCTACTGAGCATGGGAATTCCTGACTCAAGATAGATACTATATTTTTTGACATATGTTGTTGTTTTAGGTTTTCCTCAGTCCTCCAATTCCTCTTATTCTGCTACACTTGTTATAAAGTATTTCGGCCATAGTCTTTGTCTCTGACCTCACACTTTAGGGAGAATCTGTTATAGGACAAATGACCTCCTCATCAGCTTAGAGGAGAAGGTAACATGGAAGGAAGAAAATGACCTAGACAAGACCCATTTCTGCCAAGGTAGCACACCCCAGAAGCAGCTAGACAACGTTATAACGCACTTGATACATGTAAAGGGAGCTTTAGTACCTAGGGTAACGCTATGTCTTGCCCAAGGGGCAGCGTTATCCATGTTTGGGCGTGAAAAGGGAAAATATCTTGCGGAAAAGTGATTGGCACTTCCAGCTTTTTCTCATAAAGGACCAGTGCAAAATAGAAACTAAAAGGCATAAACCTTTTATTAGGCCTTGCCAAATACAACTAGACTCCTAAGGAGGAAAAAGCATAGAAGAACATGACAACATCTTGATCTTTCCCATTACAAACTGGTTGAATAGGTTGGCAATGTTTGCCCTCTCCATCTTCTATAAAATGGAGCTGTGGGCTCTTGGTCTAGGGTCGAAGGATTGAATATATGTAGAGTAGAGTTTCATGGTTGTAGTGTGAGGTTTTAAGATTGGCGAAGTTCATTGAGAGCTTTCTTCTTGAGCATCATCACACTCAGAAATAGAGAAAGAAGGAAAGGAATTGGGAGACTGAGGAGGGCTTGGTGCAACCGACAGTTGTAATCCTCCTTTTTATAAATCAATAGAACTGTATCTTTTTTGTCCATTCGATGCATCAGTGTCACAATTGTTTTTCAATCGTCTATGTAGCATGATATGAATGGCTTAGATCTGTATTGTTTCATGTTTCTTATATTCTAGTTTAATCAATAAAAAACTATACTGTTGTAGAGATTACACAGGTGCTTTGATTGATTGCAGGATCTGGATTTGGAGCCAGTCAAGAAGGATCTCTACTTCGCTGCTCGTCGTTCTCCATAGGATCTGTCATCGATAAAGAGGTAATATCTCCGTCTTACTTTGTTGACTATAGACATTAGCATGAACATGTCTGCAACTTCTTTGTGAACTTTACATCTAATCTGACTGTCTGCCTCGGGCACCAGAAAGCCCTAAGAGGGATATTTAGTAACCACCACCCAAGAATATTACCCTATAGCAGTAATATTATCTAGTGTCATGTAAACATTATAAGTGATTAAAATTAAAATTAAAATAAATTATTAATTTATTAATTTTCAAAAATTATTATCTTGGTTTTTGACCTTTGAACCCATCGTGTTGGCCCACCCTATTCATGTAGAATATAACATATTTCTAGGGGGGAATTAAACTAGGGTAGATCCATCTTAACTACATATCTTCCAAGAGCCTACATAGGAATCTAGAATAGTTCAAGTATAAAAAATGAATAAACTAAAGCTATTTATAAATATTTAATACAAAAATCTAATTTATTGTTTATTTATTTTAAAAATTATTTACAAATATTTATTGAAATAATTGAAAGATTACAATTTTCCCTATCTACGAGCCTAGATCCATCTTAACTTAGGATCTATCGAGCTCTCATAGGGATCAAATATCTCAAGGTGAAAACCTCCTTTATGAGTGTAAAATGATCAAATATCTCTATTGGAAAACCTATTTTTTGAGTTAAAAACTTGAAGAAAGTGTTGAAGTTTGCAACACGAAACAATGAAATTGGCATCCTGAAACAACATCCTTGATCCTAGTGAAAATTAAGCACCTACACTAGGTGGGGCCCACACAGGCTATTTTTAGGTGTATGTATATTTTTAGAATGTTGAGAAAATTCTATTTATAGTGGGAGTCTATTTTTATAATGGTGAGAAAATTCTATTTATAGATGAGTTTTTATTTTTAGATGAACGGGCAAAGTCTATTTATAGATCACATGTCTAAAAATAGAATGCATGTCAGTTATTATTATCTCTTAATAATAATTGGACAATAAATAATAATTAATTCACAATCAGTGGCCTCACATGCAACTAAATATTTACTATTATTAACTACATGCATGTCAAATCTAGTGGAGACCCAATTGAGAGATAGGTGAAAGGGACAATTTGACTATCTGTTGTGACATTAGTGGGTGCACTCATGCAACCACACACACATTGGAGATGCCTATGAGTATTGCATAGTCAAGGTAGGCTAAAATTAATCATTCAGACGTTCTTGACCATCAGGGATTGCGCAGTGGAGGCAGGTTGTCTGGATGCAGTAAATTGGTGCATGAATTAGCCAATTTTTGTATGACAATGTGAGACGATTGTATATTGTAATGAGAGCTCTTGAATTAGATTTTTTTATGATATTGTTTCATGATCCATGATATATACATAAAATATGATTGTGGGGTTTTTAGCTTTATGCTTTCCCAGTAAAAACATTTGTGTTATGTGTGATTGATCTTTCTTCTTTATATTGCAATTGGTGATCATGTTTTAAATTCCGCAAGAATTTTTGTAGAAGTGATTCTGTATTCAATAGTGGAATATAATTGTTAGATCAGGTGAATCCAGGAGATACATAATTTGTACTAAAATTTATACATGGTATCAGAGCAAAGAATATTTCAATTTTGAAGCAGTAGCTGAGTTTTGTTGGTGGAAACAATTCGAATTTGCTGCAAGAATTTGTTGGTGTGACATTTGAGTAAACATCGAAATGGATTTCAATGGTTTGCGGCTAGAGTATGCAATATAGGGCAGCTCGTACTACATTGCATGGAAGGATAGGATGGAGGCGGTGCTTGAAGATAATGGCTTGAAGGAATTCATCGAAAAAGATCTTCCTAAGCCTAGTTCGACAGATGCTGCAGTACCTGATGCATGGAAAACAAAAGTAGCAAGGGCGAGGAGGATTCTGTTGGAAGGTGTACGAGACCACATTGTCTCAAGCCTTCATGCGAAAGCCACTCCATATTCTATGTGGAAGGTTTTGATGGATCTTTTCCAAAGCTGCAGTGACCATAGGAAATTGGCGTTGAAGTATAAACTCAGAAAGATCAAGATGGAAAAGAATGTCACTATTCCAGTATACTTAACAAAGTTTTTCCAATGTAGGGATGAGCTTGGGACTGTAGGAGTTAGTGTTGTTGATGATGATTTGGTAAGCTTGGCTCTCTTGGGACTTCTTAAGAGTTGACACAGTTATGAATAATTTGTCAACGGACGGGAAAAACTACTGGATTGGGAACGAGTGTGGTCAGATCTAGTGCAGGAGGAGTTTAGGCGGAACACTAGAGATGGATCTTCATCAAAGCATGATGATGAAGAGGATTGTGCTTTGGCTGCCAAGGCAAAGAAGGGGAAGCGGAAGAAATTCCATTCTAAATCTGAGGCCGGTGAAGATGGCATGAAGCACAACATGTCCAAAGTGAAGTGTTTTCACTGTCAAGAGTATGGACATATTGCCACAAATTGTCCACATAAGAAGAAGAAAAAGATGGTTGCTGGAGCTGCAGCTGTTGAGGCTCTTGCCTTGCAATTCAAGTTTGAATTCTCATTGATCGCATGCATGGTGTCTAGTGCATTGGGATCGAGGTGGTACTTGGGTAGTTGTGCTTCCTTTCACATGACGAGAGAGAAGAAACTTTTTAGTGACTTGGAGGAGAAAGATCTCCAGATGCATATTGAGTTGGGCGACGATGGACAATACAGTGCGACTGGAATTGGTACCATTACCTTTCAGAGGTCATTAGGTAAAGTCTTTCATTTAAAATATGTTATGCATGTTCCAGGTTTGAAGAAAAATTTAGTCTTAGTTGCAATGTTAGAGGATAGAGGCTATGTTGTTGTCTTTAGTGAAGGAAATTTTTTCCTGTGACACAAAGAAATAGGGCAAGCTAAGAAGTTTGGGATTCAAGTTAAGAATCTTTATAGACTTGATGTAGATGGGATTTCTACTGAGCTTCCTACTGTTGGGAAGTGTGAGAAAGCCATGCAATTGATGCTTGAGAGGGGGCTATATTTGCATGCAGGTAAGAGTGAACCTCGGATGTGGAGCAACCACAAGAGGAGGATCATGGAGTGGGAGCAACCACTCATGCAGAGAAATTTTGTGCCAGATGGGAAGAGGGAGTGCATGTAGCTATACTACTAGGTGAGAGGTGGGGTGACATGCATGAGTAATCCCAAGAAAAAATTTCTGGGAAATATTCATTAAGATGGTGTGGATCTCATGAATTGAACCTAGCTATGAGGAGCCCATAGAGAAATAGTAGCAGGATTAATTGGATTGATGCAGTCAGATGTCATGAGGACATGAAATCAAAGAGAAAGTTTCAGATACTGGAGCATGGATCAGAATTGAAAGCAAGTGCAGAGTGCATGGATGTAGAGGTTAACAACGCAGTGGTTCCTGAAGAAATGTGTAGTTGGTACCAACAGAAGTCAGAAGACTTTGATGATAGATGCATTATACTGATTCAGTTGTTTGGAGGCTATTCAGTTTCGGAAGTGTTGCATGTGCGAGAAACACTAGAGAAGTGTTGCATACAAGAGTTGCAGGGCACATGCATGTAGTTGCATGGTGCATGCAAAGGTTGCAGGGAAAATGCATGGAGTTGCATGTTGCATGCAAAGACATTCCTTTCTTGTTGAGAGGGAGTGTTGAAGTTTGCAACAAAAAACAATGAAATTGGCATCCGGAAACAACATCCTTGATCCTAGTAAAAATTAAGCACCTACACTAGGTGGGGCCCACACAAGCTATTTTTAGGTGTATGTCTATTTTTAGAATGCTGAGCAAATTCTATTTATAGCAGGAGTCTATTTTTAGAATGGTGAGCAAATTCTATTTATAGATGAGTTTCTATTTTTAGATGCATGGGCGAAGTCTATTTATATATCGCATATCTAAAAGTAGAATGCATTTCGGTTATTATTATATATTAATAATAATTGGACAATAAATAATAATTAATTCACAATCAGTGGCCTCACATGCAACTGAAGATTTACTACTATTAACTACATGCATGTCAGATCCAGTGGAGACCTAGTTGAGAGATAGGTGAAAGAGACAGTTTGACTATCTGTTGTGACATTAGTGGGTGCACTCATGCAACCACACACACATTGGATATTCCTATGAGTATTGCATAGTCAAGGGATGCCATAATTAATCATTTAGAGGTTCTTTACCATCAGGGATTGCGCAGTGGAGGCAGGCTGTCTGGTGGCAGTAAATTGGTGCATGTATTAGCCAATTTTTGTATGACAATGTGAGACGATTGTATATTGTACTGAGAGCTCTTGGATTAGAGTTTTTTATGATATTGTTTCATGATCCATGATATACACATAATATATGATAGTGGGGTTTTTAGCTTTATTCTTTCTCGGTAAAAACATCTATGTTATGTGTGATTGATCTTTCTTCTTGATATTGCAATTGGCGATCATGTTTTAAATTCCGCAATTTTTTTTGTAGAAGAGATTCTGTATTCAACAGTGGCATATAATTGTTAGATCAGGAGAATCCAGGCAATACATAATTTGTATTAAAATTTCTACAGAAAGTTTTGCACCTCGAGAAATATCAAGCTGTGAGAGGGATCAAATCTCTCAAGGTGCAAACATATTTTCTAAGTGAAAACATTGAATAAAGGATTGCACCTAGAGAACTTTGATCCCTCTCAGGGCTTGATAAATTCATAATTAAGATGGATCTAGGCTGATTTAATTACCAACCTAGATCCATCGTAACTCTGATCTATGAAGCGCCGAGAGGGATCAAATATCTCGAGGTGAAAACCTATTTTACCTTTTTTTAAGTGCAAAACTTGAGGAAAGGTTTTCACCTCTAGAGATTCGATCCCTCTCGACACTTGATAGATCCGGAGTTAATATGGATCTAGGTTTGTTTCATTCATGTGCGTCCAAGGAAAATATATCACACACATGATTAATTTAATCATATAATATGTAAATACATCTAATATTAATATAATCAATTTATATATGTTCAATATGTCTTATATTTATTTGGTCATTTTAATTAATTTTATCAATAATAGTAAATACATCTAATATTAATATAATCATTTTATATATGCTCAATATGTCTGGTATTTATGTGGTAATTTTAATTTTAAATTATCTTAGTTACCTCATTTTGTTGAGATGATAAATATTTTTAATAAATTTAATGATGAAAATTGATGAAACAAAAATTTCGAATGCAAAGTGACAATGCAAAATAGTGTTTAATGATTGAAAATGTAAATAATGAGAATGCCTCCAATTACAAAGAGTATTCATTGCGATCAATCTCAAACTATTTTCTTCTACTATTCTTATTGTCACCCTTGTTAGTTTTGTCATATTTTCATATGGATTGTATGAAAAGGACACTTGAAATCCTAAACCTTTTAAATATTTAGCTAAATATGTTGTACTAAACATTATACATTGTCTCTCTTTCTCTCCAATATTAATAGCTTGAATTACTATAAAACAAAAATCAATGTACATTGTCAATAATTTTTTGTTCTTACACTGAAATCAAAGCACAATGTTAATCCAATCACTTTAAAATTAATGTACCATCATACATCCAATTATATCAAACTAGAAATCAATGTCTACACTCAAATAAATGCATCTAATGAAAATAATCAAATAATATTAGAAAACAACATCTACGCTGAAATCAATGCATCTAATGAAAGTAATCACATAGGATTAGGAATCAACATTTACACTGAAATCAATGCATCTAATGAAAGTAATCACATAGGATTAGAAACCAACATTTACACTGAAATCAATGCATATAGTGCAAGCATTCAAATAGGATTAGAAATCACCATCTACATAGAAATCAATACATTTAGTGCAAGTAATAAAATAGAATTAGAAATCATCTACATTGAAATCAATGCATCTAGTGCAAGCAGTCAAATTAATTATAAATCAACATCTACACTAAAATTAATGCATCTAGTGCAAACAATCAAATAGTATTAGAAATCACCATCTACAATGAAATCAATCCATTTAGTGCGAGCAACCATATAGGATTATAAGTCACCTACATTGAAATCAATGCATCTATTGCAAACATTTAAATATCATTATAAATCAACATCTACACTAAAATCAATGCATCTAGTACAAACAATCAAATAGGATTAGAAATCACCCTCTACAGTGAAATCAATGCATCTAGTGCAAGAAACATTCTTCACTCTCTACCCCCTCCAACTCTATCTCTCTTTCCCTCCCTCTCTCCACCCTCTCACATCGTCTCTCTCTCTCTCTCTCTCTCTCTCTCTCTCTCTCCAACTATGTTACTATATCCCTCCTTCTCTACTTTTGTCCTATGTTTTCTCCACACTCTCCTTCTTTGTCTCTTTATATCACTCGAAAACATACACACTCTCTCTCCATCTCTCCCTTGTCACTCCCTTTATCTCTCTCCACTTCTCACTCTCTATGTATTTATTCTTCCCTCCCTCTCCCCTCTCTAAATCCATCTCTCTATCCCTCCCTCTCTCCTCCTATATTCCTCCCTTTATACTCCTCTCCCTCGTCCTTCATGTCTCTCATTTTCTCTCCTACCTCCCTCTCTCTCTCTTTTCCCTCCAATTTTCTCTCATCCCCCATCACTCTCTTTCTCTCTCTCAAGTCATCTCTCTCCCTTTCTCTCCTACATCCCTCTCTCTCTCTCTCTCTCTCTATTTTCTATCTAATCCCCCCCCCCCCTCTCTCTCTCTCTCTATATATATATATATATATATATATATATATATATATATATATATATATCAACATCTACACTAAAATCAATGCATATAGTGCAAGAAATAAAATAGGATTAGAAATCACCAGCCACACTCAAATCAATGCATCTAGTGCAAGAAATATTCTTCCCTTTCTCACCCCTCTAGCTTCAATTCTCTTTCCCTCCCTCTCTCCACTCTCTCACATCCTCTCTCTCTTCCTTCCTCTCTCTCCCTTTTTCTCCCACCTCTCTCCCTCTCTCTCTCTCTAACTTTCTCCACCCCTTCCCTCCATCTCTCCTTATTTTTGTCTTTATCTCACCCCCAAACATACACACTATCCATTTATCCCTTGTCTCTCCCTCTCTCTATCTCCACTTCTCACTCTCTATTCCCTCCCTCTCTTCCCCTCCAACTCAAAATATTTATCCCTCCCTCTCTCATCCTCTCTCTAAAGTCCTCTATCTCATCCTTCCTCTCTCTCCCTTTCTCTCCTACCTCCCTCTCTCTTACCCCATCTCTCTCTCTCTCTCTTTGCCATCCAATCCTCTCTCTCCCTTTCTCTCCTACCCATATTTCTCTCTCTCTCTCCCCGACTATGTTACTATATCCCTCCTTTTATCCTTCACTCTCCTTCTTCCCCCCTTCTCTCCATACCTCGTTTGTCTCTTTATCTCACCCTATATATACACACTCTTTGTCCATCTCTTCCTTGTAACTCCCTATCTCTCTCTCCACTCCTCACTCTCTATGTCTTTATTCTTCCCTCCCTATATCCCCCTCCAACTCCATCTCTCTATCCCTTCCTCTCCATCAAGTCCTCTATCTCTTCCTTCCTCTCTCCTCCATTCATCTCATTATCTCCCTCCCTCTCCCTTCCTCTCCCTCTCTCTCTGTCTCCCTTCCTCCTCTCCCCTCTCCTTCAGTTTATCCCCATCTCTCCCTTGTCACCCCCTATCTCTCCACCTCTAGGTCTTTGTTATTCCCTCCCCTATATATCTAAAGTTAGTTAATATATATGATGGTTAATAATTCTTTTTTTTCATGGTATTAGTAATGATTTGGCCCAGGTATTTGGTCCATAGGCTTCATCTAAATAAAACCTCTTTTGGGGATGTTCGTAAATATAAAGAGGTTTATGGGGTAAATACAAAAACATTTTTTATTTATTTATCATGTGATCCGTAGACTTGGTATATAATTAAATGTTGATTTCTAATCCTGTTTGATATATTTTTATATATTTATCATGCCTTTTTATACCTCTTTTATAATTATCTAGTTACCATAACTCTTTCATAAATATGGTATTTGGCTCAAGGTATCAATAATAATTTTTCCCATGGTATTTGGCCTATAGGCTTCACCTAAATAAAACCTCCGTTTTGAGTTTCTGTAAATATAAAGAGGTTTATGGAGTAAATATAAAAATAGTCTTTATTTATTTACCATACCTCTAGTTTATTTATATTTTTATTTATTTACCATACCTAAACCTATTTATATTTTAAATTTATATTGTATTTATACATAATAATAATTAGGTTTATTTTTAAATAGGATGACATTGGATCAAAAATGTTAAATTTTAAACATTACACTTACGTTGTGTTTACATGAGATCTACCCCCGTTTACATGAGATCTACTGCCATTTTCTGTTGTAGAGAGCCTGCGGCCCAATAATACATAACTAAATAAATTTTATTATTATTATTAGGACGTAACATACTTACACATTAGGGTCATATTGGGTTGTAGAATGTGGCTCTCGGCACAATTAATTTTAATTTTTTAGTTTAGTTTTTATTTTTATATAATTTTATTGAGTCAAAGTGTTTTAATTAATAAATTTATTTTTTATTTTTATGTAAATCCACAGAGTCAAAATGTTTATAGAACATAATAAAAATGGGAATTACAACAACTCTTCCATATTGGGATAGAGAGTGACTCTTAGCCCAAAAATGTAATAAAATTAAATTTTAAATAAAATGTTATAAAATATTTTGATTATGAAATGAGAGATGGATTTTGGGCATGTGGTATTGATGAGCCATGGTATTGGCCCATGGTGTGGTATGGTAAATAATATCCATGGTAAACTCGGGTGAGTATCCATGGTTAAAAGTCTTGTTTATTGTAAGTACTATTTTGATTGTGAAACTAGGGATGATTTTTGGGCATGCGGTATTGCTGAGCCATCATATTACCCCATGGTATGGTATGGTCAATAATATTCATGGTAAAGTGGTGGTAAATATCCATAGTTAAAAATAATGTTATATTGTAAGGATTAAGTTTTTTTTGGTGCTTATTATTGAAATTTAAATATGATTACAAAATTAGTATTTTAATTTATATGGGGAAATGGATCTTAATTTGTAGCTACTATTTATATCTTATATATTTTCATGTGATACAAGTGTAGATATATCTCAAAAGAAATTATAATAGTTTTTCTTTTAAATATAATAAAAAAATGTTATAAAATTAAATTCAATAAAATATTAATAAAATATTTTGAGTGCCAAATGAGAGATGGTTTTTGGGATTGTTGTATTGATGAGCCATGGTATTGACCCATGGGATTGTAACAAAGCTTATTTACAAGTTAACAATATATATGGAAAAGTACATGTGAATATTCATAGTTAAACATATTTTTATATTGTAAGTTTGTGTGTTTATTAATTAAATTTAAATATAGTTATCTAATCATTATTATATTTTATAAGGTAAAATGGATCAAAACCATATTGGTTCTACTTATATATTTTAATGTAATATGTATATTATGATTTTTTTAAACTAAAAAATTATTCATAATTTTATTAAAAAAAAAAATTACAATATAATAAATTTGAATTTTATTATTTTTATTACTCTCAACTACAAACACTAGGACATCTCCCTTGGGCTCCATATTAATTTTAAAATATATGTAAATGTTTACCAATTTACATATTATAAATTAGACATATTAATATAATTTCAAGATATTAAGTCGACATGTAATTTTTTTTACAAACATTCGTACATTACATCTACCCATTACCCCTATATTGGGGTAATGTGCATAAAAAAAAACATGATCCTATGGCACTTCACACTTAACATTGTCTACATAAATCCCCGACACAATGTTAACAATGTAGATATCTACATAAATCTATTCGAACATTCCTCGTGAGATAATCTAATAATATAATAAGCTATATCATTGAATCAATCTATCGACTCTGTGACATGAAAAAGTATTTGCAAGCCTTCTTATCCACCAGATATCGTTTTACGTATTCATTTGCGCCAATTTAGGGTGAGCGAAAAACTGAGCACTTATTTCTTTGAGCTAAACTAGAGTCCTCTTATTGGCTCATAATAAAAATGCAAATAAAGAGCATTGTGAGACTGTGAGACTTAGATTTACGAGGAACAATTGAAGATATTAATATAATTCAAAGTAGGAACCACTGAAACACTTAAGAGCTCCTATTCATGATAGTTAGGAGAATGTGTTTGAGTCGTTCTTACCTTGAATTATATTATTATTTTCAATTCTTCTTTGTAAATTTGAGCATAAGAATGTTGCTTTATTTGTATGTGCCTGATTGAGAGGAGGGTAGCGTGTTAGATCGAGGACACTCCTTATGAGGAGGGAGGAGATAAAATCATAGAGATTGGGCATAACCTAGAGGGATTGACCATTGGAATTCCAAAATACATGAATTTTTATGACATACCAATGTGCTTTCAGATGCACACTGTAGGAGTCTTCTGCAGACTTCACCAGTTACTATGGAGAGTAATATGGGTGGTCACTTGCTACCATGAGCACCACATGGGAAGATAGCTACCATTAGTTTATTTTATGCGTTGATGTAGCCTCGTAGAGCCATTGATATATAAAAGGAGTGGGGTAGTTGTATTTATGACAAGCCTGATTTATATCACAGTAAGCAACACAAAATTGAATGGTCCCTTGCTTTTTAGTAACAAGAATAATATTAGAGACTCAATTCACCAATGGTATAGGATAGATGAAACCATCTTGAGAATTTTTTTGACCTCTCCCTTAATGGAAACAACCTTTCTTGGGTGTACAGGGCGAATTCTATTACAAAAATTCTTTGAGTCCACATATCTAGGAATTGTGCGCACCACAATATTGGGGTCTATGCTAGGAAGTTATTCATAAGACCATGTGAATACGCTAGAGGATTATTTGAAAAGAGCGGTGTAGATCCTAACCTCATCGGAAGAACTAGATGCACCAATATGAACATTCTCGATAGCCCATAGTTTAACAGAGATGTTGATTAGAATGGTGGGAGAAATGTTACCCATGTTTCCTTCAGACAACACTTCATGAACTAGAATGGGATGTTGAAGTGGGCTAGAAAATTCAGAAGAAACACAGGTTTCCACACAAGTAGATATTTCACCCAGGCTTTGGAGAAATGAGGAACGATGATGACCATCATCCCAAGGGGTTTCTTCAAGAGACATAAACTACACAATACTCTCGTCAGTGGGAAATTTCTCATCCAAGGGATCATATGAATCCAAAGAACGAAACCAGGGAGACTGTGAATACGTTTCTAGATATGAAACCATATCAAGTTTGGTTTAAAAAGCATCTCTAGAAGCTAGAAGAATGGTTTGATACATTTTTTCTACAGGACTGAGAGGCATAGTGTCACCAAAACTATAAAGGTGGTTGGGACTAGAACAATCCATGGATATTAAGCAGATGATATCATGTTAACAAAGGGGAAATTAGGAAGCGGGAGTAGAACAACTCCCATCATGGATGAGTCTTTGAAAAGACCCAACCCAATGCTCTCATAGGGAGTAGAGGTATTCCCAACGTACGAGAAATTTACAGTTGAAGAATCAAGGGAAAAGAAAGAAAGTTGATCGACAGTGAATATCTTCCCCTGATGAGGAAGGCGAGGAACATGGAAGATGGTAGAGACCACAAAAATTATTGCATGGGTCCAACTACGTCTGAGTAGAAGGTTTTAATTGAGGTTGGCATCTACCACCTCTAGTTCCAGGTTCATTGTTTTACCCTCCAACTGAATTGGAAAGGATTTGAGAATACCATATGGCAGAGAGCCTCTGTTGTCGAAATATTCTAGAGTGTTAGGGGACTAAATTAAGGTAAGAGAGTTGATGGCTTTCCAACACGCAACAGGCATGATGTAGGTGGAAGCATCTCCATCAAAAATAGTCCGATGAATGGTTTTACCCATTATATTGACTTGGATAAGCAAATCTACTTGTGATGGGAGCTAAGGAACATGATTCTCGAGATCGAAAGTAATAAGATTTGAATATGCAGGATCAATCCATCTAATAGCAGACAATATTGCCTTCTGTTTTGATGGGCACAACTGAAGGTCTTCCAAGGCCGACATTGACAATGGTGCTTGAGCTAGATCCTCTACAATGTTATAGTGCTGGGAAGCTCACGCGTTTGGATTGTAAGATGATTTCTAAAGAACACCCTTGGGAGGTGGTCAGACAATTAAATCACTATTATCTCTCTCAATATGGAAAGGAACAAAACTAGGAGGAGTGGAAGAGGAAGGAATATCTGAAACATCCTTTTCCATTAGAGCTTTCGAAGGATTCATGTATTCTTTTGATCAAGTGGAAAAATAGATAGTTTTGTACTAGCCATAAGGACTTGGGAGCTTGCGGATTGAGAAGAATGGGGTTGATATATCTTTTGCATCTGTTAATAAGGAAACAAATATTTAAAATAATCGATGTCTTGAGTGTGCCTTTAAGAAGACAAGAGACATCGACATGCTGAGTAAAATCCTTGGTATAATGATCCTCATCACATATCAAGCAAAGATACTTGGGCTTATTCTTGGAATCATCATTAGTAGACAAATTAGCGAAATATTGTTTGGGGGTGTTAGATTTAGCTTTATATTTCCCCTTCTTTTTACCTTTTGAGGACTTGTTTGCTGCACTAGATTGAAGAAACTAACCTCAGATGTTTTTCCAGATTCTTTGAATTGTTCGAAGGATTGGAGGGAGCAGTGGCATAAGTAGACTTGGATTTTGAAGAATCCTTCGGTGTACTGTTATCAGTATGGTAGAGTGTCCCAATGATGCCATAAAAACGAGGCATAGCAAGATATTTAGATGATGCTGGATCATTTGAAGGTCACAATGCATCAGGTAAAAGCTCATATAAAGTTTCAGATTGGGAATTGACCAAATATTGATACCGAGCATGGGTGATGAGTTCCTCCTCCGTCACACAACCACCCATAGTGAGATATTTGGCGATTTTAGGAACAAAAGATTTTGTGAACCAGTCTTACAACAATTGATCAGGGATATCAAATTTAATAAGGCGGTGCCTATACCCAATTTCATGGATATGGTCCGAGATATGAGTCGTAGTTGACTGCTTCAAAGATGTCAAGAGATGGGTGTCAGTTTCATACTAGAACAGAAACTAGAAATGGGTCAGAAAGGTCATGGCCAAGGTATTGAAAGCAGAGAAGTTACCACGAGGAAACTCATTGTACCAGTTGGCAGCAACACCTGTCAAAGTGCGATGAAAAATATGTAGGCGAATTGAATCATCAACCCAAAAGTTGCAAGAGCACCATAAATGGTATGTCATGACATGGGCTTGGGGGCCTTCCCCATATTTTCCTTCAAACTTTGGAAAATCTCCAAGAATTTTGGTTGGAACTGGAGGCCAATGAAACATGTGTTAGATGGGGTCATTTGTGAATTTATACACATCCGACAGTTTAAATGTAGGCAAGCATGGAAATGGAGGGTGATGAGGAGAAAATGGTATTTTGAAGTTACCCATATATGGGGTCCAACCTTACTAGTACGAGTTCTGCCCCAATTTGGGCTAATTCAGACCATATGACTTGAATTGTCCCCACTACTATTGATAAGGTCTATATGGGTAGGGACCTTGTTGTGGCTAGGTTTACTAATAGGTACCTTGTTGTAGTGGTTGTTGAATGTATTGTCCTTTATGGGGATGTTGATACTGTTATCTCCCCGTAATTCGACAGATTGGTGAGACCAGAACTGCAGGGAGGACACTTGAACCACTTTTTGATTCTAGGATCTAGCCCTCCTGAATCCGGAGAGGGATCTCTCCAATAAGTGCAAAGATTGATTTATCTTTTAAGGCTTTTTATGTGTGATATTAGGCTATTTATTAAGAACAAGGGTTATTTTTTGGTTTTGGATGGTTGAGCATGATTTATAGTTGAGTGGAAAGTCCTAAATGGAAAAATTTTCAAAGGTGTGAAGTTGCAAGTAATCAGAACAAGCTTTGGCTAATAAGATAGCTATAACGCTGGTTTTTAGTCCATTGGGATATGGAGTCATAAAAGGGCTTTAATTGTGCAACAATTTCAAGAGTGGTCCAAGGGGAAAGTCATCTATATCACAAGATCATTGAGATTAAATGATGGGATGGAATAATAAAAGTGTTGGAGGGGTGGAAACAGATAATAATTTCAACTAGGATTTATAGTCTGTCCAAACAAGAAAAGCCTTTCAAGTAACTATTTAAAACTGGCCAAAGGGTAGGGCTAACCATAAAACCTCTTTGGAAAAGCTCGTATTAAAGTTGAATCAACAGACAAAAAATCCAGTAATCCGCATAATTACTTTCAGAAAGGATGAAAAAAAATAAGAGAAACAAAGTGAAAATTAAGATCAGATAATATACTTTTAAATCTAGTCTACTTTCGGCATACACTTAGGGAAACTTTCAGAATTAACCTTTGGAGAAAGAAGCTAGAAAACAGGGCACACCATCACTTTTCTAGTCTGTCTTTACTAAGAAAATAATGAAAATAAAATTCAAGAACAATGTTTAAAGTAAACAGTAGGACGAGGGAACACCAGCATTCCTAACTGCTTAAACTGTATTGAATCATTCTTAACTAAACAATTTAGAGGAAAACATTGAGATAAACCTTATAAGTCAGAGAAGGGTACTGTAAACATTAAATCCTAACTCTATGCTTGTTGTTCTTTATCAGGGAATAATGGACAAAATGGCATACATGAAAGGAAAATAATAACACAGAAAGAAGCACTTCACCAGTGATATAGACCAGGATCCCAAGAAACAGCTTGTATATTGATGTCAATCAAGTTACATTCTTCAAGTCCAATGTTTTAGTTCAGCAATCATATTTCCTTCTCAACCTAACTTATTTAATCACAAAAAGAGCTTCAAGAGCCTTTGAACACTATTTACATGTAGAAGTTTCGAGCACAAGTATATTTCAAAGTTCTGCAACCAATGTTTACAATGAACTCCTCAATAATATTTTATAGAAGGATGAGGAGGTCGAAAGAGAAAAGATCTATGGGTTCAATTAATACAGTTAATGCCTCTCAGCCTTTGAGGGGCTCAATGGAGAAGTTTACAGATATTTTCCTCTGTATTAATTGTTTTACATTAATTATTAAGCTTGCTGGAAGCTTTTGTTGACTTTAAGGCTCAGTGTCATCTTTGCAATAACTTTGTTTGGCTTGGAACAACTGTTCGGCTGTATTGAGGAAAATATCCTCTGTTCTGGTCATTACTCAACCTCTGTTTAATGCTTTGATGCTATAGGTGGCATCAGGTAGCCGAGAGGAATCAATTAGCCTCTGATATGGCAGTGGAGGCTTTCTCTGTCTGATAGATATTTTTGAATTTTCTTTAAACACTATTAATTTGATTTGATTCTGTGTATTAGGCTTAATCAGGCCTAAACTCTATCTTTTGCTCCTTCACTGTGTTTAATTTAATGGATTAGGCTTTTTATTATCGATCTTAGCCGTATTCCATTAAAACTGTGAAAACCACCTTCAAATCTTCAGTTCTGCTGTGGTTAGGTCTTCAACACTGATACTCTTTTCTTATTTAAATTTCACTGTGTCTTGTTGATGTGCAGGTGTGACAGGGGCTTTATAGAGCTGCCAACATTCATGAGACACCGGCGAACGTGGTGTTTCAACCCTGTGGAATAATCTCTTTGATACACAAAAGCCTGGAGGATCGTCATCCTCGGCTTTCATTTTCTTTTAAAATCATTCGAAAAACATTTAAAACCTGCAGAAACCATAAACTAGTTATGAAATCCTGCGTATTTGGTAAAACTGCTTTGGAGGTTTTGGTCTGGAGCATAGCCGTTGGATGATAGCATCCAACAGTGGAGATTGTTTGCGGGGGTCAAAGGAGGCAGTTTTGGAAGAATGATGCAGAGGATTAAGTCCGGACCGTAGATCAGTGTTGATCAACGGTCCAGAGCAATCGTAATGATACAATGCGAAGGGGTCACATTTATAATTACAATAAGAGAAAATGCGAAGAACTACAAAGGAAAAGGGTGAAAATCCCTTTGGCAGAAGAAATGTATTGAAATGAAATTTGGGGTTTCCCGGATAATTGTAGGCCATTGGATTAGATTAGCCCAATGAGATCAATGGTTAAGGTTGATCTAAGAAATCCCTTGGAGAAGGCAAAGGGCGATAGTGTAATGGCTAGATTAAATCTGAGCCATTGATCTGCAGAGATCAACGGCGGGGAGCAAACGTGATGAAACACAATGCAAATGGGGAAAGAGGTTTTGGGTGGAAAAACCGACAGTATCGTGCAGGAAAAGGGGAGTAAG
Source organism: Pinus albicaulis (assembly GCA_034641835.2). NCBI lineage: Eukaryota > Viridiplantae > Streptophyta > Pinopsida > Pinales > Pinaceae > Pinus > Pinus albicaulis. The sequence continues at coordinate 1,806,946,187 of CM076578.1, forward strand.
GTGGTTTCACCTTTTTGAATGTGATTTTCATTATCAGTCGACACGTGGTGTTTAAAAACTACCCATATCGCGTGATTTCTAGAGATTAACAGATGTGCTCAAAGTTACGCAAAAATGCATGTCTACTGTCAGATCTGGGGTCTTAGATCTGACGGCCTTTGAAAGAGCGCGATAATAGATAGGTGCGCATGCGATAACAGGTGGGGCAGGGGGAAGGCGGTTTTAACCTGGACCATTGGATCAAAAGATGAATGGTGGAGATTAAATCTGGAGGTTGAATAAAATAAAATATGAAGCAGGGAAAGGATTAGTAAGGGCCGTTGATCTACAAAGATCAACGGCTGAGATTTGGCTAAAAAACATTATGAAGCGGGGCATATGAATTTTATCCAAGGTTGGGAGGATTGATCTGGGCTGTCGGATCTTGACACGTGGATGACCCAGATGCAATCAGAGCTTCGCGATCGGAGGAGGAAAAGGCTGAATGGGTGCTGGTGTGATTGGCTGTGGGCTATCGATATGCATATTAGATCGACGATGGAGGATGAATCGGAAGACTACCAATCGAAGGTGGCGAATAAAATAATAAACTGCGCCAATGGAAATCTCCAATGCCATATAGTGCTGGCCATTTGATTGGTCCAAGATCAATGGCGGAGAAGGGCTTCGACCAATGAACAGCAGGCCATGTTATAATATAAAAAATAAAAATTTTAACGAAATAAAAAGGTTTTTGGCTTTGGGGCGGGTTATACATATGAAGTTTGGCGCCCGATTGCAGGGCCTTTGGATATATGAACAAGCGAAAGGGACCGGGGTTATATGCAAAAAGGGCCAATCAGAATTGGGAGGAAGGAGTGGGCTTTTCAATCTACCCATTTAGAAAAACTCCGATGCGAGATTGTATGGACCATTGATCGGGGAAACAAATCAACTATATTTTTCATTAAAAAACATGAACCGACGGGTTTTAATATAAACATAGTAAAAGCGGGTTTTATGATTTTTACAAAGAAAAATAGTATTGGGGATGTGTTCTTTTATGTGTCTAGCACTCGATTGCGGGGCCGCTGGTTTATATGGAAAGCGAAAGCCCAGGGCTTATATATAGAAAGGGTTCAATCGACATCGGAACTTTTTGTTAAAACAAACAAACGTTCCCATCGATTGTTTCCGATGCGAGACTTCACAAACCATTTGATTAGTTTTAAATCAACGGTTGAGATTGATTTAAACCATGAACGGTGGGTTTCCTTTATAAAATAGGAAAAATGGGTTTTCATGTTTTTACAAAGGAAAAATCAAATCGGGAATGGTTTATTGCATTGTTTAAGCGCCCGATTGCAGGCCTTTGGGTTTTGTGAAGCGTCAAAGGGATCGGGGGTTTATACACAAGAGGGGCCAATCGGCATCGGAGTTTTATAAAATCCAAAAGACTTGCGCTCTCCGATTGTTCCGATGCGATAAGCGCTTTTGGACTCAGTGCTTGGTTCCAACACCAAGGCATATGGTGGGGAAGTGGTTTAGGACTTGGCCCAAAGGGGCTTAAACCCATAGTTAAAAAACTTATTTTTTATGAAAATTTTCAAGGTTTTTGATGGATTTGGGGGTTTCGGTAAGGTTCAAAAGTGAGTTTTAAACCTTATAAAAGGGATTTTGATGAAGGGAAAAGGGGAATACATGAAAAATGAAGGAATTTTATGGGGAAAAAGGGGTAAAAATGGAGGTTAATGATGAAGGAAAAAGGGAGTAAAATGAGGGAAAACTGGGGATTTTTGCAGCAGTCTTTTCATCATGAAAACAACAGAATTTCTGAGTTAAAAAGGGAAACAACAGTGGAGATTTAACCAAAGGACATGATGTCTTCATAAGACTTTAAGAATTAACAATTTTGCAATAAAACTTGTTTCTTGAAGGCTTCAAAAATGATTTAGCCACCATTTGATATGACAAATTTTATAGGTGGCTAATAGTGGCTCCACATGGGGATGGTGCCTTCTTGAAGGCATCAAGAACTTCAGACTTGTATTCTCTGGGGGGCTGATCAATGCCTTATCCATTGGGCTGCAACTTTCTTTACTTGGATGATTTTCTTTTGCTCTGAAAATGTTAGCAGCTATGAAAAAACAATGGATCTTCATCAACACAAGCTTTCTACCTACCCAATCCTACTGATCTAACATTTTTTTGTTTTTTAGAGTGCACTTGGATTGGAAAACTCTTTTACAAGCATTTTATTCTTTTGAAAACAAAAAACTAATCTAAGTCTACTTCTTATTTCTCCATGAACTCAGATTAAATAGTTGAGTTCATATGCTTCTCTACCTAATCTACTATCTGTTAGGATTAAATAGTCTAATAGATTTTTATTCACTAATTTCTAAAACATAAATTTAAAAGCATACAAGTCAGGATTGAACAGTCTAACTTGTTGCTAATCTATGGCATAAAAAACAAGCTGCACATAGATTATTATTTTTCAGAAAATTAAATCAAAATGGAAGGCTTAAGATCTAAAAGTTTTAAGCACATCCTTCTCTTTTCTTCAGCTCTATTTTTAGACTTTTTCGAGCTATTTTTCCTTTTGACATCTGGTTCAAATTTTGAGCTGATTAGAACCAGTTCACTTGTGTTTTTGACTCATGGTTTTAAACAGATTTGAGTCATTCTTCTTATGAAAACTGAGGTTCGGATTTTGAGTTTTTTTGAACCTTTAATTTCTAGCCTAATCTATCTAACTGATAAGCCAAGATTAAGATTTTTGGCAAATCAAATTCTCTAACCTATCAGCAGTAAATTTAAAATTAATTAGTCATGATTAGGCTGTATGAATAATTAGAAGTGTGTTTTTCAGGAGTGGCATTTGAGCTTGCACACTTTCAGATTTGTTTCTCTTTTTTGGTATGGGGCTGTACCTTTATTGTTTTTACAATCTTCCCTCTTTTCTTTCTTCTATTGTTTTTGTATTTTTGATTTTTCTAACTTTGAATGCAATGATGGATGAAATATTTATAATCGAAAAAAGACAAAAAGGCTTCAAAACATGATAGGATCAAGAGAAGTAACGTTTGAGCATCTTGCCATTGACAAGACCCCTAAACAGTTCATCTCCATTCAACTCTTGCAAGAAAAAGGCATTGTTGCCAGTAGCAGAATGAATGAGATAAGGGCCAAGCCACAAGTTATCAAATTTCCCATGCTTGCCCTTGTCTTCTCTCCTTGAGTCCCACTTTAACACTTTGTCCCCAACATTAAAATTGCTGGCCTTTGTTCTTCTATCAAAAAGATTTTTGATGCTCTCTTGCTTTTGTAATGCTTTGTTGTAAACCTCCTCTCTGGTCTACTGAAGGTGAATGGTCTGATTTATTCTTATGATCATGTCATTTTCTTCAGACTGCACCTCTTAAATGAACTTCATAACTGGTACACCAAGGCTGGTTGGAAAAATTACATCAGTGCCATACACAAGCTGGTAGGGTGACATCCCAATAGATTTCTTCAATGTCAATATGTTAGCCCAAAGTGCATGCACTAGATTTGTGTGCCAAGACTTCTTGTTGCCCTCCAATAGCTTCTTGATTATGTTCACCAAAATCTTGTTTGAGGATTCTGCTAGTCCATTACCTTGAGGGTAATAAGCAATAGAATTACCCAATGTTATCTGATATTTGTGATAGAATTCAACCATCTTCTTGGATCCAAATGCTGCAGCATTATCAGTGATGATCTTTATAGGAAAGCCAAATCTTGAGAGGATATGAGTCTCAATGAATTTTATGATGACTGAGTCATTGGCTTGCCTAGAAGGGAAGGCTTCTATCCATTTGGTGAAGTAGTCTGTTGCAGTGAGAATCCATTTATGCTGGGAAGATGAGGGTGGATGGATTTCTCCTATGAAGTCAAGTCCCCACTATTGAAAAGGGGCTTCGACAGTGATTGGATGTAGAGGTAAGGGCAGCATATTTCTTTTGCCTTCAAAAAGTTGGCATTTATGGTAGGCAATGATCATTTTATGTACATCTAGAAAGAGTGTGGGCCAATAGTAACTAGCTCCAAGGATCTTATTGGATGTGGTCTTCCAGTAGAGGTGGCCTCCGCATTCTCCTTCATGGAATTCGTGCTTAACCTTCTCTGCATCAAACTCAGGCACACATTTAAGCAATATCCCACTTGCATTTTTCCAATAAAGACATTTATCTATAATGCAATAGTTTACAACTTTTAACTTTAAAAACCTTGCCTTTGTTTTTGATAAACCAGGAGGTGTATTCAAATTAAGCAAAACATAGTGAATGTCAGCATACCAAGAGGAATTCATAAAATGATCTTCAACAATGGGAGTTGAAAATTCTTCTTGTTCATCTAAAGAATTAATCATATTAATATCAAGAACTTCAAAATTCAATTCAGCCATTAATCTAGCTAGACCTTGGCCTTTGATGAGTTTAGTGGGCTTGATCTCTAAATCATATTCAAGTATTACAGCTATCCACTTACCTCTCTTACCATCTGGGTCCTGTGTTAGAATGTCTTTCACAACTAAATTTGGGACAAAGGCAATGATGTGTGAGTAAAGGATGTATACTTTGAAGTCTTTTAAAGCTTTGACTAAAGCAAAAGCTTGCTTTTCCCTGATGTTGTACTTCAAAGGGGCATCCCTCAATGCCTTTCTAAAGAATGCAATAGGCTGCTCTTGTCCTTGTGGATTTTTTCTGTAAAAGGACAACAGCTATTGTATTTTATGATGCAAACGAAAAAAAATAGAAATATTTTGAAAAATCAGGACTTATTAGAACTGGTGTTTTAGTTAATGCTTGTTTAACCAGTTCAAAGGACTTCTTTGCTTCCAAGGTCCATTTAGCCCCTTGCTCCCTTTTTAGCATGTTTTTAATGTTCCTAAGGAGCTCAGCCAAGTTGGGTATGAACCTTCTGAAGAAATTAATCTTTCCAATGAAAGATTGTAGTTCCTTGATGTTTCGAGGATGAGAGATTTGCAATATGGCCTCAATCCTCTTTGGGTCTATCTTTATTCCCTCGTCTGAAATGATGTGCCCAAGAAGTTTACCTTCTTGGAGACCAAATATTGTTTTCTTAGGGTTTAAAGATATCCCAAACTTTCTGCATTTCTTGAAAACTTTTCTCAAATGTTCTAAGTGCTCTTCATCTGTCTTTGAAAAAACAGTAACATCATCAAGGTAAATAATGATGAAGTAGCCTAATTATTCCGAGAATGCTATGTCCATGGCTCTTTGAAATGTAGTGCCAGCATTCATTAGACCAAAGGGCATTTTCACATACATGAAAGTGCCCCATGGTGTAGTGAAAGCTGTCTTTAATTGATCATTAGGATGAACTAAAATCTGATTGTACCCTAAATAGCCATCTAGCAAAGAAATTATTTTGGAACCAACCACCCTTTGTAAAATATGATCCATCTTGGGTAAAGGGTAGTTGTCCTTCAATGAAGCTTTGTTTAAGTCTCTAAAGTCTATACAAAACCTAATCTCTCCTGTTTTCTTCCTAACTGACACCAGATTAGACACCTACTCAGAATATCTAATAGGGACAATAATACCAGCTTCATACATTTTCTTGATCTCCTTCTCAACCAAAGGTAACTGAACAAGGTTTATTCTACGCAGCTTTTGTTTGAATGGTTTTTGGTTTTCTTTGAGAGGTCTCTTGTGCTGAATTATTTCAGTGTCATAGGATTTCAGATCTTCATAAATACACGCAAAAATGTCAGAAAATTCTTTAAACAACTCTATGTATTTGAGTTTAATGTGAGCTGGTAAAGTTTTAGACAGTTTGATCATCATTGGTTTTAGTTCACTACCTATATTACACTCTTCAACTTCAGTTTCCACAGGTTCCAGCTTTGGCTTCTTGGCCACATCGTTTAAATCAAACAACTCTTCTAGAGGGGATAGACCTTTCGGCAAGCTTTGATTTTCAGACTGCAGAGTCTCTAAGTCTTCTGTTTCTACCTTTGCAATCACTTCTGCTTTATTTTCACGTTTGCTAGACAGTAGATTTATATTGGCAACCTCAGGAGGATTTTCTTCACTAGGGAAATCTGTTTCATAGTCTGAATCCGAGCTGGGTAGTTCGAATTCATTTTTGAACTGCATGAAGTCTTCTATTCATTTGTCTCCGTCAAATACTTTCCAATATTTCTCGTTATCAGGAACGGCTAGTCTGAATTTAATTTGAGTTGAACATTGTTTGGTTTCATATGGCGTCAGGCATGTTCTGGCTGCAAAAGCTAAACTGTGGGCCATGATATTTTTTCTTCTAGGGACAAAAATTAATTGGGATTCCTCAAAATTTTTTAGTAAATCCACGACATTGTTTCGGTAGGCTCTGAGTCTAGGGTGATTAGCATTGTATTCCCTGTTGACCTGCCTAATGATTAATTTTGAATCCCCATGCACTTTAATTCTTTTAGCTCCTAAATTTTTCAACAAATGTAAGCCTAAAAGAAGAGATTCGTACTCCGTTATGTTATTAGAAATCTAAAATTTTAATCTATACCAAAGGCTTTCTATGTGGTTGTTCTCAGTGTTGCATATCCAGTCACCTGCACCAGCGTTACTCCTAGTGCAGGACCCATCAAAGTTCATACTCCACAGAGGACTAGTTTCTGGTTCATCCGTTTGACTATCCTCTTTAACTGACGTGCTTTCGGATTGTTCTCGAATGTCAGCACTCAGTTGAATTTGTTTTAATTCCTCAGGTTTTTCATTGCATTGAGGAAATATTTCTTGACTCTCAAGGTTAAAAAGTGATGGACGCATGATTTGTAGCTCAAGACCTTTGTTTGGTTTGCTGTATTTTTCAAGTGTAGAAAACTGTTTTAACACTCATGTGTTGTCTTTCTCCTCCTCTCTATCGGCCATTAATTCAGTTAAAGTGACTTGTTCACTGAATTTTTCATCGTTGAAAAGGATAAAAGAATCAAGGCCTGTATTTATAGAATACAGAGGAGAGTTTTGTGGTCTGTCTTGGCTTGTAACCATGTACTGCATATGGGACTCCCTGTAAAGTATTCTTGTATGATTAAACACAGGGATGGTCGCATATGTCATGTCCATCTGCATAGTTCCTTGTAACTTGGCTCCCCAAGATATAGATAACAACATTCCATACTTTGGGGGTACATCATCCACTACGATATCCATGACTAAACATTTGGCTGGGATTTGTGCTAAGTTAACACAAAGGTCTTTAATTAAACCTAAACATTTTACTCTGCTTGAGTAAAAGGAGTAGAGATCTTTATAAGGTCTGGTGATTTCGAGGCCTAGGCTCTCCATTACAGCTTTGGGCATTAAATTATGAGATGCCACAGACTCATGCATAGCATTATGCAAAATCTTGTCATGAACATTTAAACTTACATAAAAAGGAGGAACAGGTCCCTCTTGATATCTACCTTCAATATTAGGACCAAAAATAAGCTCTGGTTGGTCATCATTAAGATTGACTGTATCATTATTCTCCTCTATGTTTAAAGCCTTCAAAATTTGGGTTCTATATACATTTTGGGTAGCTAACTCAGTAAGGGGAACAAAGATTTTAATTTTGGAAATTTCCTGCTCCAGACTGAAAGGAATCTGATTCGTTGAAGTGCTTGTTTCGGCCTTATTAACTACCACCCTATCAGCAAAGTCAGCGTGCTGATTTGCTCCATTTATATTTGACAAAATTATTTTAATAGGAGTACTAATTGAGGTGCTATTAATACTAAGGTCTACACTCTGTTTTTCATTGTTTTGAGTGCCTTTCTCTTTGTTTTTATTGGAATTTATAGCCGCTGTCTTGTCCTTTTGTTTTGTGACTTTTGGTTTACTTATAGTGCTGTTTTGTGGAGATTTGTTAGAGGTTTTTTTGTTGGGGGTCTCTAGATTCTTTTTGCTCCTAAGGTCATATTCCTTTTGAGTCTCTATGATACCATTTTCCATGTCTTGATAATAACTTTCATCATCATCTCTTTTGTCATCGTAGGGTGTATATAGACCTTGTTTTCTATCATAATGAACTTCAAAGTCATCATTATATACTCCCAACATATTGATATCATCATCCTCTGTTTGCTCTATTGTGTCTTCAACCTCACTTACATAGTTTTGATGAAAGGGAGGAGTGATCTGTTGATCATCTTACCTTGGTCTATTTTGAGGCTGGTTTCTCCTAAAATTCTGATTTTGGTTCTGATTTCTATTTTGAGGAGCTGTCTGGTTTTGAATGGCTTGAGCTCTCTCAAGTATTCTCATCTTTTTCATCATCTCCTCCATCATTATTTCCATCTTTGAGCTGGATGTGGAAGGTGTAGATTCCTCTCTAAAGGACACTCTCTTCTCATTTTTCATTCTGGCCCTTTTCTCCATTAAGTTAACTTCCACAGCAAGAGTCCCTTTTTGCATATCTTCAAGGGTTAAAGGATCTCTTTCTCTTAGTTGATAGGCCATTTCAGGGTCAAACCCTTCAGGAAACTTGTTTAAGGCTGAGCCTTGTAGAGGTTTTAGGTCTGGGGGAAGGGCATTGTACACACTATTAAATCTAGTGCAGTAGGCCTGTACACTTTCCCCTGCGTTTATTTGGAGATTCTTGTAATCAGAAAGTATTTGAAGAGGGTTTTTCCTTACTTCCCATTTATTTAAGAATGTCTGATGGAAGGCTTGGAGATCGTTGATACTATGGGGGGCTAAGCCTTTGAACCATTTTCGTACTTCTCCCCCTAAACTCTGAGCAAATAGCCTAAGTTTGACAGATTCATCATCAATTTCGTTTATGTCAAAGTAGTCATTCATCTTATCCACATGTTGTGAAGCAGTTGTTGCATTATTGGCATCATACAATGGTATTTTGGACTAATATTCCTGTGGAAGATTGAGTAAGGGAAAAGGAAGGACCAATGGGGCATACCATGCTGCCATGATAGGAGGTGGAGGTGGATTTACAGGAGGTGGATTAACAAGAGGGAAAGTGGGCTGGAGTGGAGTGGTTTGGACAGTGGATGTAGGATGAGCAGAGGTGGATGGACCAGGAATAGATTGCTGAGCTAATCTTGGATGAGAGACACCTAAATTGTAAAGGAAATGTAAATCAGGTGGTGTTTTTTCTCTACTACTAGGATGTTCACTTTGATCTGGGGATGAAAGAGAAGAATTTGAATCCAGCTGATCTAAATCATCAAGTGACCTAGTTATAAATGGATTTCTTAAGTCTACTTGTGATTGTTGTAGAGCTGCAAGGTTTTCAGGAACTGAATTAGCTCTCAAGGGTGATCTAAAAATAGTTGAAAATTTAATCTTAGGAGACTTCCTAAGTATACTTTCTGGGTTATCAACTATCTCAGGAGGGTTTGGGTCAGGGTAGGCTCTAGTATGAATCTTTCTAGGAGCCACTATGCTGTGTTTTTCTGACCCTACTAAAAAAGAACAGTTTAACCAGATATGACAATCTTTGAGAGGCTAACCGATCTTTTAAACAAGAAAATTTTAATCCTAAAATCCTCTAACTGAGTGTAAATGATGTTATGATGATAATGGGTCTTCCCAATGGAGTCTTAAGGTTTGTTTTAAGATTGTGGAGTCGCCAAGTTGAAATTTTTAGCTCTTTCGGAGGTAAAAGGTTTTATGGTCACCACCATGTTTATTAAATACCAACCTGAAATATTTTTGGGTTTTTCTGAGTTATTTCAGTCATATGGGTTCTAAAAGTATCCTAAATCTGTTTCAACACTTAGCTACGGTGATGAGACAAAGACAGTCTGCTCTTATGGCTAAGCTAGCTGATCCTTCAAGGTTTGATAAGCTTTTATAAGAATCCTAAGGTTTCCTTAGTTTGTCACTGATTCAAACAAGTTTATCATGATTACCATTAACTTGGTAGTGCTTGAAGAGGGCTTCTTTTACTCACTGAACAATTTTCTTGAAACAAAGGGTAATTTGAGGTCCTAAAGGTATTTAGGATGAAAAACACTCAAAAGTCCCCAGCGGAGTCGCCAGAAATGTTAGTTGATGGTGGTTCGACTAGCTAATATGCCAAATGTTCTTGAAACAAAGGGATTTCTGATCATCCAAGATTACCTAAAAATGAAATTACTTAGAATTCCCCACTGGAGTCGCTAAAAATGTTATGCCTGGTGGCTCAACTGGCTAACAGAACAAATGTAATTAAATGAAGAGGTTTCCTGAGGTTCCAAAGTATCTAGGATGAAGTTTACTCAGAAATCCAAAGCGGAGTCACTAGAAATGTAATCTCCCTGTAATTCGGTAGATTGGTGAGACCAGAACTACGGGGAGGACACTTGAACCACTTTGGGATTCTAGGATCTATACCTCCTGAATCCAGAGAGGGATCTCTCCAATAAGTGCAAATATTGATTTATCTTTTAAGGCTTTTTATGTGTGATATTAGGGTAGTTATTAAGAACAAGGTTTCTTTTTTGGTTTTGGATGGTTGAGCATGATTTATAGTTGAGTGGAAAGTCCTAAATGGAAAAATTTTCAAAGGTGTGAAGTTGCAAGTAATCAGAACAAGATTTGGCTAATAAGATAGATATAACGCTGGTTTTTAGTCCATTGGGATATGGAGTCATAAAAGGGCTTTAATTATGCAACAATTTCAAGAGTGTTCCAAGGGGCAAGTCATCTATATCACAAGATCATTGAGATTAAATGATGGGATGGAACAATAAAAGTGTTGGAGGGGTGGAAACAGATAATAATTTCAACTAGGATTTATAGTCTGTCCAAACAAGAAAAGCCTTTCAAGTAACTGTTTAAAACTGGCCAAAGGGTAGGGCTAACCATAAAACCTCCTTGGACAAGCTCATATTAAAGTTGACTCAACAGACAAACAATCTATTGATCCGCATAATTACTTTCAGAAAGGATGAAAACAAATAAGAGAAACAAAGTGCAACTTAAGATCAGATAAGATACTTTTAAATCTAGTCTGCTTTTGGCATACACTTAGGGAAACTTTCAGAATTAACTTTTGGAGAAAGAAGCTAGAAAATAGGGCACACCATCACTTTTCTAGTCTGTCTTTACTAAGAAAATAATGAAATAATATTCAAGAACAATGTTTAAAGCAAAAAGTAGGACGAGGGAATGCTAGAATTCCTAACTGCTTAAACTGTATTGAATCATTCTTAAATAAACAATTTAGAGGAAAACATTGAGATAAATCTTATCAATCAGAGAAGGGTACTGTAAAAAATAAATCCTAACTCTATGCTTGCTGTTCTTTATCAGGGAATAATGGATAGAATGGCATACATGAAAGGAAAACAATAACACAAAAAGAAGCACTTCACCAGTGATATAGATCAGGATCCCAAGAAACATCTTGTATATTGATGTCAATCCAGTTACATTCTTCAAGTCCAATGTTTCAGTTCAGCAATCATCTTCACTTCTCAGCCTAACTTATTTAATCAAAAACAGAGCTTCAAGAGCCTTTGAACACTATTTACATGTAGAAGTTTCGAGCACAAGTATATTTCAAAGTTTTGCAACCAACGTTTACAATGAACTCCTCAATAAGATTTTATAGAAGGATGAGGAGGTCAAAAGAGAAAAGATCTATGGGTTCAATTAATACAATTAATGCCTCTTGGCCTTTGAGGGGCTCAATGGAGAATTTTACAGATATTTTCCTCTGTATTAATTGTTTTACATTAAGTATTAAGCTTGCTGGAAGCTTTTGTTGACTTTAAGGCTCTGTGTCATCTTTGCAATAACTCTGTTTGGCTTGGAACAACTGTTCGGCTGTATTGAGGAAAATATCCTCTGTTCTGGTCATTAGTCGACCTCTGTTGAATGCTTTGATGCTACAGGTGGCATCAGGTAGCTGAGAGGAATCAATTAGCCTCTGATGTGGCGGCGGAGGCTTTCTTTGTCTGATAGATATTTTTGATTTTTCTTTAAACACTGTTAATTTGATTTGATTTTGTGTATTAGGATTAATCAGGCCTAAAATTTGTCTTTTGCTCCTTAACTGTGTTTAATTTAATGGATTAGGCTTTTGATTATCGATCTTAGCTGTAATCCATTAAAACTATGAAAACCACCTTCAAATCTTAAGTTCTGCTGTGGTTAGGTCTTCAACACTGATACTCTTTTCTTGTTTACATTTCAATATGTCTTGTTGATGTGCAGGTGCGACAGGGGCTTTATAGAGCTGCCAGTGTTCATGAGACACTGACAAACGTGGTGTTGCAACCCTGTGGAATAATCTCTTTGATACACAAAAGCCTAGAGGATCGTCATCCTCGGCTTTCATTTTCTTTTAAAATCATTTGAAAAACATTTAAAACCTACATAAACCATAAATTAGTTATGAAATCCTGCATATTTGGTAAAACTGCTTTGGAGGTCTGGAGCATAGCCGTTGGATGACAACATCCAACGGTGGAGATTGTTCACGGGGATCAAAGGAGGCAGTTTTGGAAGAATGATGCAGAGGATTAAGTCTGGACCGTAGATCAGTGTTGATCAATGGTCTATAGAAATCATAATGATACAATGCGAAGGGGTCACATTTATAATTACAATAAGTGAAAATGTGAAGAAATACAAAGGAAAAGGGTGAAAATCCCTTTGGCAGAAGAAATGTATTGAAATGAAATTTGGGGTTTCTCGGATAATTGTAGGCCATTGGATTAGATTATCCCAACGAGATCAATGGTTAATATTGATCTAAGAAATTCCTTTGAGAAGGTGGAGGGCGATAGTGTAATGGCCAGATTAAATCTGAGCTGTTGATATGTAGAGATCAACAGCGGGGAGCGAACGTGATGAAACACAATGCAAATGGGGAAAGCAGTTTTGGGTGGAAAAACCGACAGTATTGTGTAGGAAAAGGGGAGGAAGGTGGTTTCACCTTTTTGAACGTGATATGCGTTATCAATCAACACGTGGCATTTAAAAACCGCCCATATCGTGTGATTTATGGAGATTAACGGACGTGCTCAAAGTTATGCAAAAATGCGCGTCAACTGTCAGATCTGGGGTCTTAGATCTGACGGTTGTGGAAAGAGTGCGATAACAGATAGGTGCGCGGGCGATAACAGGTGGGGCAGGGGGAAGGCAGTTTTAACCTGGACCGTTGGATCAAAAGATGAACGACGGAGATTAAATCTGGAGGTTGAGTAAAATAAAATATGAAGCGGGGAAAGGGTTAGTAAGGGCCGTTGATCTACAGAGATCAATGTCTAAGATTTGGCCAAAAAACATTATGAAGCGGGGCGTATGAATTTTAGCCAAGGTTGGGAGGATTGATCTGGGCCGTCGGATTTTGACATGTGGATGGCCCAGATGCAATCGGAGCTTCGCGATCGGAGGAGGCAAAGGTTGAATGGGCGTTGGTGTGATTGGCAGTGGGCTATTGATCTGCAAATCAGATCGACGGTGGAGGATGAATCAGAAGACCGCCAATCGGAGGTGGCGAATAAAATAATAAACTGCGCCAATGGAAATCTCCGATGCAATATAGCGCTAGCCATTTGATTTGTCCATGATCAACAGTAGATAAGGGCTTCGACCAATGAATAGCGGGCCATGTTATAATATAAAAAAATAAAAATTTTAACAAAATACAAGGGTTTTTAGTTTCGGGGCTGGTTATATATATGAAGTTTGGCGCCCGATTATGGGGCCTTTGGATATATGAAAAAGCAAAAGGGACCGGGGTTATATGAAAAAAGGGCCAATCGGAATCGGGAGGAAGGAGTGGGCTTTTCAATCTACCCATTTAAAAAAACTCCGATGCGAGAGTGTATGGACCGTTGATCGAGGAAACAAATCAACGGTCTTTTTCATTAAAAAACATGAACCGACGGGTTTTAATATAAACATAGTAAAAGTGGGTTTTATGATTTTTACAAAGGAAAATATTATCGGCGATGGGTTCTTTTATGTGTCTAGCACCTGATTGTGGGGCTGCTGGTTTATATGGAAAGCAAAGGCTCGGGGCTTATATACAGAAAGGGCTCAATCGACATCAGAACATTTTGTTAAAACAAACAAACGCTCCCATCGATTGTTTCCAATGCGAGACTTCACAAACCATTTGATTAGTTTTAAATCAACTTTTGAGATTGATTTAAACCATGAACGACGGGTTTCCTTTATAAAATAGGAAAAATGGGTTTTTATGTTTTTACAAAGGAAAAATCAAATCGGGAATGGTTTATTGCATTTTTTAAGCACTTGATTGCTGGCCTTTGTGTTTTGTGAAGCGTCAAAGGGATCAGGGGTTTATACAAAAGAGGGGCCAATCAGCATCAAAGTTTTATAAAAGCCAAAAGACTTGCGCTCTTCGATTGTTCCGATGCGATAAGCACTTTTGGACTCAGTGCTTGGTTCCAGCACCAAGGCATATGGTGGGGAAGTGGTTTAGGACTTAGCCCAAAGGGGCTTAAACCCATAGTTAAGAAACTTTTTTTATGAAAAATTTCAAGGTTTTTGATGGATTTGGGGGTTTCAGTAAGGTTCAAAAGTGAGTTTTAAACCTTATAAAAGGGATTTTGATGAAGGGAAAAGGGGAATACATGAAAAATGAAGGAATTTTATGGGGAAAAAAGGGGTAAAAATGGAGGTTAATGCTGAAGGGAAAAAGGAGTAAAATGAGGGAAAAATGGGGATTTTTGTAGCAGTCTTTTCATCATGAAAACATCAGAATTTCTGAGTTAAAAAGGGAAACAACAGTGAATATTTAACCAAAGGACATGATGTCTTCATAAGACTTCAAGAATTAACAATTTTTCAATAAAACTTGTTTCTTGAAGGCTTCAAAAATGATTTAGCCACCATTTGATATGACAAATTTTATAGGTGGCTAATAGATACGACCCCTGCTAAATATAAGCACCCTGTTGGGGCTGTTGATACAACCCTTGTTGGATATAAGCTCCTTGTGTGGGTTTCTGGAACTGAATAGGAGGTATTTGTTGGTATTGGACATCGGGTTGATTGGGGTGAGTTCCAGTTTGACCCAGAAGGTTCATACTAGATTGGTTTTGAGGACCAAACTAAGGATTTGTCGCAACAATACCCAATGGATTTAGGGTTTCTGGACATATGACTGTGATACGTTCCGTCGCTGAACATACTGATATTGTACGTTTGGTTGTTGAACATATTGATATTGTACGTTCTGTTGCTGCACATGGGATTACTGAACTTGAAGGTACTGAACATGGGGTTTTTGATAAAAAAATTGAGCTAAATTAGGTTGACCACCTAGTAGAGAGGTTCCTACGATGGCACTTGTTGGTTGTGAAAGTAGAGTTCCACTAAGACTAGTGGTAGGTTTTCTCGACTGTGAAATAGTTCCAAATTTTAGATTTCCCCCACCTGATGAGGGAGGTACATATAGAGGATGTAATTTCCCTCCAGGAACGGATGAAACCATATATTTTCCACTCAAAGGTGGAACTGTAGTGAACATGGATAATAATAAGGGAGTAGATGATCCTAGCGAAATGGTCATTTGACTAATAGAAACTGCAGGTTATGAAGGAGGTTGTAAAATGGTGGCTGCATTTGAAATAAATGGGCGAGAATATGGGAAAATGTTCGTTGACCAAATGGGATGGTGAAATAATGATGTAGCCCCAGAAGCTCCCCAAATAAGGTTTCCAAGATAAGTATACCCATGTGGAAGCATGGACGCAGCTTGACTAAAGGGAATAATCATCCCAGTTTCTTCGTCATGAGGAGCAGAGACATACGGAAAATATTTCCAAGGGAACATAGACATGATTGTTATGTGGAATAATGAATTATGGATAAATAATTCTTCCCTAGACAAGTGCTAATCTAGAACAATAGGTCAAAGACTTTACGACTATCTTTCCTAATCGTAAAAAAATACATAGAATGAAACAAGAAGCTTACTTGGAGTCCAAGTGCTTCCAAAATATCCTTCTATCGCTTTTGCTATAGCTTCAAATTCCAGCCGGCTATGAAAAATATTTCCTGCAAGAATGAACACTAAACAACAAGAGATAACAATAATACAGATGTTTATTCAAGTTATTTAGCTAAATCAATAAAGCATAAACCATATACATCAAATAAGAAATCATGATATAGAGAATCAAAGCTTATACATATGCATATAGGGAAAAATAAGCAGTAATATTTATTAATGATGGAAGGGGAGGTTACATCCCAGTGATTGATTTGGTGTCACAATATCCAGCACCATCCCAGCCTCATCACAATGCAGATATCTCTAGCAATATGTTACTCAAATCAAATCCTCAATTGAAATTCCACCAACATTTCTCTACTCAAATTATTCCTTCTCAAACACTAAGATCTGTGCTCAATTTATAGAGGAGATTAAGGTTCTTTTACAATCAATGCCTTTCCAATAATAGGCAAGACATGTTCCCAATCTTGTAGATGTCAAATGGACACTTGGATTCGAAGCTTGACACATGTGAACTCTTCTAGAAGGCACTGGCCAAGTGGAGATTCCGGAACAATGAGAATTTCGCTCCCAATGTGACCAACACACCTGTGAATGTCGGGAAGTGCTTTGTAGAGCATCCTTGCATGGGGCTACCTACATATGCAACACACTTAGTCCCTTTAGAGGCAACGTTGATGAGCTCGTACATGATATATTATAAACTTCAAATATTTGAAACCTTTGCAGATGAAAGTCTTGAATGATTTGTCTTGTTCTTTGTCTTAGGGCATGTAGCAATTGAAATGATAGGGAATGATAGAACCTTAATCATTGGTCCTGGAGATGATGTCTAGTTAGCCAGGTCATTGGTAATGATGCCCAAATTGACCTATAAAAAATTCCCCCCTAAAGCATGAAGTCAGAATAATAATAAAATTTTGATTGATATGATTTACACTGTGATAGGATGGAGATGAAGTAGAGTGGGGACCTGCATCAATATTACAATACATTACATCATGATATATCCTCTTTGATCATAATTGCTGAGGGTAGGCATTCCCATGTTCAGCTCATAAACAATCTAATAAAATGTACATAATTCAGAAAGTCGTCTACATTGGAATGTTTCCTAATATAGATATGCCTACATATATAGGTCCATGTTCGGATGATGATATGTATGTAAGGTCACCGTATAGATGTTGTGTACAATAATCCTAAAATCATACGCTGGATGGATGAAACTAGATCCGGGGTATACTTATCTCATTCACTCGATCATTCAGGTACAAGTCTAGCCATGTGAATATATGATTTGTAGTTGAACATGGAAATACATCGTTTGATTACTAGCCCTTGATGTAAGCTGTTAACAAACGCGAGAGAACCACCATTAATGTTAATGGCCCTCAAGGTACTACAGTACATTTTGTAAGATTTGAATAGATGATTTGATGTCGAACGCCAAATAAAATATTTTAGTCAGAAGTCTGGAAGTGAGGATCTTGTCAATGCTGTAACAAGCCTCATGGTACTAGAATCTGATGTTTCTAAGTGAACTTCCTGGATAATTAATTGTCATCGACATGAAGCTACCTTATTGCGAAATGAGATTTATTGATTTCAGAGACAAAGGTATGACTTGATATAGAAATTTTCAGGATGACAGTCATGAGAATGAAGGTTTATGAGTATTGCAGAATGATGAGTATTCACTGGATGAATTCTCTTGAACATATTGGTGACACTGAGATGAGTTGGCAGCATTGACCCAAAACTTAAGTGAAGGTATGATGAACCATAGGTATGAATGAACCGTCAAGAATATTACCCAACCCAAATAGTCACAGACATGGAGTGAAGTGTCATGTTCAAGAGCGACTTGCTACCATAAAGAATTCTGCTCACTTCTCCCACATTTTCCCAGGTCATTTGTCAACCAGTACCTCTTTATTTTTTAACAAGCTTGAGGAGGATAACATTTTCTTGATCTATAATTCAAACTTTCGGGTGAAAATTTATCGCTATTTAATAATTTAACGAGTCTAGCGATGAATGAAACTTGATTCTTGCCATGATCAACAAGCCCGTCGCTATTTTATGTTTTAACGAGCTTAACGACAGTGATAGCCTAGTCCTTTTTCATATTTAGAGAGTTTGAAAAAGAGGACGAAAGAAAACTCCAAAAGTACTTTTTTGTAACGTTGTTGCTCAGATCCGAAAAAGTGTAAAATAATATATGAGAGAACCTCTTTAGTCATGTTTGAACAAGGTATTCCTTTTTCGTAAATAATCTATCTCAGTCTGGAAAAGGGTTAAACTTATACTAAGTAGATATCAATTCATTTAATTTTACGAGCTTGAAAAGACAAGTGCTCGACAATATTTTCACATTATCAGAGTCTGAAAAGAATTGAAAGAAGACTCTAGGGGTTCCTTTTTCACTGTTATCGAAGCTCAAAAAAGAGGTAAAAGTGCACTTCAAATCCTTATTCATTTTTAAAAAAGCTCGAAAAAATAAGGAGAAAAAGTACGCTTTGTGGTCAAATCATTCTTAAAATAAATTTGCACAACTAATTTGTTCGTCAGTCATAAGACCTATTTTAGAGCAACATCAAATGGATTAAAAATACCCATTTCATGATAAAAAACATAATAAAACTATAGTCATTGCAATAAATTTAATTTGCAAATAATTAAATGACTATTAAAATTAGTTTCACTATTCATTTTTACCATTCCAAAGTTACCATTTTCATTTTGGAGCTCCAAACCTGATTTTGCCCCCGAACTTCAGCTGCTGATTGCGATCGTTTCTGTGGATGGATTTCGTTGCTGTTTGATCCAGGTTAGTGCCATGAACCTCTTCTTTCCTTTAGTATTCATTCATTTCCAATTTCTGCAAATTTTCAGGGTTTTAAGACCCCTAGGGTAACCCAAATTAAGGGAAACACCCCCTTGAATGTCGAAACCTGCGTTACATAGCAAGTACAGTGAAGGCTAACTGCACATGCAATGCACTGTCTCTTGTTAGGGAGTGCATTGGGCGTAATCTAGAATTTTTTTTCTCACATTATGCCCAAAATTTGCCTAGTTTTTTGCATTGATTCGAATCTAATGGATCTTATGGTTTATTTTAGGTTTCCATCGGATTACAATGACGATTACATGGAGGGAAAGAGAACATGAAGAACAGGATATGATTGCCCTAAATGATCCGGGTACAGTAAGATCCCTAAGAGATTGTGGACTGCTTGAGTACTTCAAGTTGTCAGGGATGAGGCAACAAATAGAACTCTTGGAGTTCTTAGTTCGAGCATGGGATCCAGCTATTAAGGAATTTCATATTAAGAACCAAGTGGTTCCCATAACAGTCGAGGATGTATACTTTCTCACAGGTTTTTCGAGGAGAGGCTTGCCTATTTCACTCTTAGGGTCTATTGTTGGAGGAGAGACTGTGAGAGATTATGTTTTGCAATATTGCTATCTAGGGGCAGAGCCCAGAAAAGATGGAAAGATAAACATCCAGGATGTTAGAGATTTTCCTTTGGTAACTATCCTTTTCACGATCGAAAAAATTGTTGGCACTGTTACACTACATGTAGTGAATAGATCGTATATGCAGTATGCGCTAGAGTGCATGGAGCCAACAGTCTTCAACTAGCCTGAAGCTATTATTTCTCAGATAGAGGAACAACTGAACAAAGAAAAGGGAGGAAGGAAGAAGAATTTTAGTTATGGTTTGATCCTTATATCCTTCGAT
Source organism: Pinus albicaulis (assembly GCA_034641835.2). Taxonomy (NCBI): domain Eukaryota; kingdom Viridiplantae; phylum Streptophyta; class Pinopsida; order Pinales; family Pinaceae; genus Pinus; species Pinus albicaulis. The sequence continues at coordinate 1,806,965,889 of CM076578.1, forward strand.
TTAGAATAGATTCCATTGATGTAGCCATAACATGTGACACTGGATTTTTCCAATCCTAGAGATCTGCGGATGCAGAGATGGGTAGAACTCATGGGTAGGCATGCAGGCCAATCTACCATTGTGTTCTCGACTGTGTTCTTTGCCTGGTTTTGGCGACAGATCGTTGCCATCGATGAGTATGCATACGCAAGTGTTGATTTCCAAGGAGATCCAGATTTAACATTACCAGAAGGCACTCAGTGGGGTGCAATGGGTAAGAATGTTTTGACCATGTTTTTGATTTTTTTAAGGTTTATATAATGTTTTTGTAATTTGATGTTTTCCCAAGACTAAAATAAATGTTTGATGTAATGCAGATGTTGGTTGTGTTCAACCAGTAGAGGAACAGAAGCATGAGGCAGATGTGCCAACAGAGAGGGCTATTGGGAGAGCAGTCCTTCAGGATCTTGATATGGCTGAGACTTTGACTGAGATTCGGTAGCACATAGAGAGGTTGACCTTCAAAATTATGGATTGCCGAATCAAAGAGTTACCCATGTGACTATAGTGACACACTATTGGGGTTCCTAACTGCTGGATGCAGTTACTCTGTAGGATAGTTAGATCTATAGCATGTTACCATGAGCACCACTAGTTTAATTTTGACGTTTTGCATACATTTTGAGGTTAGATGACCAATGTGTCTTGGGCACAAATTTTGTAAAAACCTATAACTATCTATCTATATGATTTCAAAGTTTTCCTATGTTTATTGTGCAATCCTATTCAATGATGTGAATGCTTTCTTTACATATGTTGCAAATTTATGTATAAAAATTGATTAGCTAATGAATCAGTTAATGTGTTCAAATTTCTAGAAATGTGTTGATATTAATAAAATCAAAATGTCTTTCCAAAAGTCGAACTCTTAGGAACAATCTATGCAGTGTTGGATTTCTAATAGTATAAACACTAGTAAGTTGTAATACCACAAGTTGTGAGTCTAACCTTATGATTATGCAGTTAATACCAAATGAAATGGATTCAGAGAGAAGTTTGATCAACGCACTATACTCAACGATATTTTTTGTCGATCTACCAATACAAATCCCTTGAAAACTCATTAACTCGCCGTTTGGAGTGAAAATGGCCCATGCCGTAGAGGATAGATTCTGCGTACTACGACTAACATCATCAGTATATCCAAAAAATGATTCTGAAGATTTAGACATCTGTGATGAAATGTAAAGCGGATTACTAACATCAATAAAACTCTAAAAACAAATTAAGATAGTGAATGAAAATCAACAACATATACATACAATATAATACAAAATATTACTATGCTCATGATTAAGCATAGTAACGTTTGAGATACAACCTATTTCTAGGCTGCGCCAACGGAATCCCATCCTAATCAACCAAATCATAGGCACCCTTAGCAATAAATATTTTGACAATATAGGGGCCATGCCATAATGGCTCAAATTTTCCTGTACCTATTACCTGAGCTTCTTGATCATAAAGAAGGACCAAGTCGCCCTATGAGAAAATATGAGGATGAACATTTTTGTCGTATTGCACCTTTATACGTCTCTTATGCACTTTGTTGGCCAATTGGGCCTCATGACGCATTTCATCAAGATGGATGAGGTTAAGGAGATGTACTTATTCTTCTGATGTGTCAGGTAACAAGTCTATTGTGAGTTTTAACGATGGTATTTCACATTGGATTGGTAAGATATCTTCTAGACCATACACCAATTGAAAAGGAGTAAATCCAGTCATGTTTCTCACCGAGGTTCAATACGCCCACAAGGCGGAGTAGAGGATCAAATGCCAATTTCTTTTATGAACTCCTATCATTCGTTGAAGCATACATTTAAGAATTTTGTTGATAGCCTCAACTTGTCCATTTGACTGTGGATAATAAGGAGTAGAATTATCATGTGAAAATCCTAACTTGGCAGTTAATTCATTCATCATGTGGTTGCAAAAATGCTTCCCATGATATGTAACTATAGCCTGTGGGACCCCAAACCATGCAATATCATGATTAAAGAAAAACAATGTAGCTGTCTGTCATGTGTTGTTGAATGTAGGCATCGCTTCGGCCCATTTGGTAAAATATTTGACTGCGACAATAATATAACCATGCCCCCTAGACGAACAAGGGTTACATGTCATGAATTCAATACCCCATTTAAAAAATGGTCCCATAGAGATAACAGGATGCATTGGTGTTGGTGGTTTGTGGATTTTACAATAAAAAATATGGCACGTATAACAAATTCTGACCGCGAGGATGAAATCTCGAAAAATGGTAGACCAAAAGTAACCAACACGGAGTATCTTATATGCGGTAGCATATCCAGATAAATTTCCACCACAAGCCACAGCATGACAATCATCTAAAACTTTTTCAGCCTCCTCATAAGTGAGGCACCTCCTTAAAATTTTATCGACACCATGACGATAAAGTGTATCACTGACGATCAGATAATCTTTGGCTTGGTATCAAATACATCGCTGTTCAAAGTGAGAGGTATCAGGTCAAAATTTTTGAGTTTGGAGATAAATGATGAAATCTTCATACCAAGGATCAGATGATCCGATCAGAAACAAAGAATCATTAGGAATTGATGGTTCTGACGTAGTTGCAGTATTATCAGAGGGAAGGTCACAAAGAAGCTCAGCCAAAACTGAGGACTTCTTTGACTTGGATTTGAAGAATTCCAAATAAAATTCCTGCAAAATGAAAATCCATTTTGAATATTTGCCCCCCAACAATTGATGTGATAAGATATAAGTCATGGGGTTGCAATCTGAAACAACAGTGGTTTTTCGGAGCAGGATATAATGGTGAAATCTTTGGATAGCTTGAACAGCTGCCAAGGCAAGATTTTCTACATATGAGTACTTAACTTCTGTATCATTGAGATTACGACTCAAATAATAGATCATATGTTCAATTCCATCTTCTACTTGGACCAATACCATAGCAATCGTCATTTCAGCTGCGACGATATATAGGAAATAATCATTTTGATAATTAGGGGGATTCATTAATGACGCTCAGACAAGAGTGTCCTTGAAAACATCAAGAGAAGCTTGTGCAACTTGGTCCCAATGGAAGGGAACCCCCTTTTTCAAGAGTCAAGTAAATCCTTTAGCCATTTTGGTGTAGTTTGGAATGAACCTTCTTAGGAAGTTAGCCTTTCCTTGAAGTTTCTATATCTGAAGTAAATTTGACGGCGTAGGCAAATCAAGAATGGCCTGAACCTTGAATTCCTTCTTTAGAGACTACGAATCCAAGCAAACGACCAAAACCAACACAAAACACACATCGATGTGGATTGAGGTGTATTTTGTAGTGTCGGCAGCGTAAGAAAATGGCTCTCAAATGCATCGGGTGATCAATCGGATTTCATGAATGCACTGGTAAATAATCTAGATATGGTTGAAAAATGTGCTTAATGTCATTGAAAGCATAATCCATTTCTCTCTGAAAAGTTTCCCCAATGTTCTTTAAACCAAACAGAAGTTTCCTATAAGCGAATATGCCCCAGGGATAGATGAATGCTGTCTTATGTTGATCCTATGGGTAGATATTGATTTGATTGTAGCCGGAAAATCCATCCATGAACGAAAAGATTTTGCATCCAGCATAATCATCAATAATCTGGTCGATTAAGGGAGTAGGATAGTTGTCTATTGGACAAGAAATATTAACATCCCGGTAATCGACAAAAACTCTAATGGTTCCTTGTTTTTTCATGACATGAACGATATTGGAAACCCACTCAGTTAGTGGAGCAGGGTAAATGAAACCAGCACGCAAAAGTTTTTCAACTTTTGCTTTGATGGTAGTGGCTTTCTTTGGATGAACAGGATGAAGTCGTCGACACACCGGTTTGACATCAGGATATATATTAATAGTGTGTTCAATAATGCTAGTATCTATGCCTAGAATTTCCTCATAAGACCAAGCAAATACATCACGGAATTAATGAAAAAGAGAGCGATATAATTCAATTTCCGATGGAGAACAAGATACACCGACATGAATGTTTTCTACAATACCGAGTTTGGTCGAAATATCGATAGAAATGGTTTCTTCAATATTTGACATATTTCGCTCAGAATCGATTGCATTAATAGGTAAAGAATTCATAAAGAATTTTTTTATTGATGGGTGATATAGTTCACTAAGATAGTTTTCTTCATAATCAGGAAGATGGGAATGATGATTATAATCTTCCCATGGTTCTCCTTCTGACATCATAGCTTCCAAAATATTTTCATTTGTCAAAACATTGAGGAAAATGGATCAGATGGAGTACCATTGATATATTTTTCATAGCCTTTTAGATCCTCATAAATAATAAGGAACATTAGATTCAGGTTAATATTTTCCTCATGGGTCTGCATAAATTTTGCTGGATCCTCGGTTTCGAGAAGAATTCTGCACATCCTTTCCAGATCGGATATCTTTTCTTCCCCTATAGCTTTTAGTATTTTGTGTTGAACAAGAACTTGATTAGTTTTTCTATTTCGGTTATTTTGTTTTCTTTCCACTAGTTTTTTGATCTTCTACTTTCAAACCAAATTGTTTCTGCTTTACCTTACCAGTTTGTTTCTCTTCTACTTCACCAGTACCAGTTTGTTTCTCTTCTACTTCACCAGTAGCAGTTTGTTTCTCTTCTAATTTTTTTTTTTTTTTTTGAACATCTGATCTAATAATACCTATTATTTCCTATATAACTTTGATTCTAAGGAACGATCAACCCAAACACTCGGTGATGCTGATTTCGGATTTTCCATCCAAGCCATATAGATTGATTGCTATGCCATCTCAATAGGGCTGGGTGGTAGAAACTCATCCAATGTAGTAATTTCAGAATCACCCGCACTCTCCCTTAAACTAGATAGAGTGGAAGAGATCATGTAGAAGGTCTCTATACTTGCAATTTCCGCCGAATTTGCAGGCAGTGGTAATGCAAAGGTTCTAATGAGAGTGGAATATTTTAAGAGTCCTACACCAATGTTCTTAAGTTCTAGTTGCGTTATGTGAAAAAACAGAACACTTCCAGTTACTTGCAAAGCAGAGGCAAAGAAGGATAGTTGATTAATGACTGTGATAGTACCTTTATGTGGAAAGACAATCATTCTAAAGTATGTATAAACAATTGCAGTCATCGCATATACCCATGGCCTTCCAAGTAAAATATTATAGTGAAGGGGTCTGTTAACAACCTTGACATCAACGTTCACTATTTTTCCCCCTAGTTCAACATGCAGGTTATTAATAATACCACAAGGCTTATATGCACATCCATCGAAAGCCTTCAACGTCATTGATGGTTGTGATAAGCATGGCGAGCCAAGTGACTTCCAACAATTTAGAGACATAATGCATGTAGATGCTCCTTCATCAATAATAGTATGATGAACAAGGTGATTGAGAACATTTACTTGTATGGAGAATGCCAATTCTTTTGGTAGTTGTGGCACATAGCCTGTATGATTAAAGATGACTAGATTAGAATCAGTCGGATTAATTCCACCAATAGCCGACAATAAAGCCTGTTTTTGGGAGGGAAAATTTTGTAATACCTCAAGAGCAGACATAGTTGAAGGAGATTGAGCCAAATATTCAACTATATTATAATTTTGTGCAAATTTTGCTCGAGGATTATGTGTCAATTTGTGAATTACTCCCTTTGGTGGCTTGATTGTCAATTCAGGAATAGCAGTAGGCGGTACTGATTCCGTAGACGGATTCGTAGTCGAGTTAGTAGGTTGATTAGCGGACTGACTACCATAATATTTATTACACATTGACACCAAAATATTTGTTGAAGGTTTCGTGACAGATAACATTAACACTTGGGAACTGGGAAGTCTTAATGATTTTTGAGACTTCAGCACGGTGAGGAAAATCCCTAACAAAGTGTTCCTCCTTACAGATTATGCATGGATAATGAGGTTTCCTAGGTCCAGACGATTGATCAGATGATTTTCCTACAGGTTAGAAGTTTTCTTTTTCTTTGATTTCCCCTTTTTCTTACTTCCGGGTTGCTTGTCACTTTTTCCTTTGTTAAATGACATGGAATTAATTTCCAAAGCAGGAGCAGGATCAGATGCAGTAGTGTGGTTTGTGCTTGCAGTGCCTATCAAGCTGTCTCCGGCATGAGATTCCTTTAATTGAGGAGGAACATTAAAATTAGATCTCAGCGCATTAGGAATTTTTTCATAGAGCGTGCTAGACTGAGTATAAATCAAGTATAAATATTGGGCACGAGCAATAACTTGCTCTTCTGTGACGACGCCACCCCTAGCCACATCCTCAGTTATAGATGGTAACAGGGACTTAATGAAACATTTAGAAAGGAGTTGACTTGGAACAAATGTCTTAACCATTCTATGATGACAACGCCACTCATTAATATGATAAAAAATGTGAGTAGCATTAGTCTGTTTGAAATTAATCAAGAGTTTTATTCCATTTGCATATCTGATGGGTAACTGGAAATGAGTCAAAAAGACAACAGCCGGGGTAGTGAAATTATCAAAAGAAGCTCTAGGTTACTCAATGTACCATTTTGTAGCTGGACCTGTGAGCGTATTCTGGAAAAGATGTAGTTGAACATAATCATCATTCAGGGAGTTTGATGAACACCATAAGTGATAAGTCATGACATGAGTCGACGGATCTTCCCCAGGGTTTCCATTGAACTTAGGAATATCCGAGGGTAATTTGTGAGGTATCATCGGCCACCAAGGAGCATAGTTTATTGGGTCATTGGTTAACCGATTTAAATCTGGTAACTCTAAAGTTGCAAAAAAAGGCAACTGTCTATTAAGGTTAGGTTGAGCATAGAAAGGGTAAGATGGAATTCTTGAGAAACAGGCCTTTGAGCACCAGCATAAGGAATTTGCTGCTAGTAACCCAGATAGGGGTTGTTTTGAAAAACAAACGCTTGAGGATTCTGTTGACCAAAACCTGGATATGATACTTGTTGAAATGAAGTTTGAGGCATTTACACCTGAGGTTGCCAAGGGGTCTGTCCACCAATGTTATAACCCAAATTATGATAACTTGGATTGGGTTGATAGGTATAACCAGGTTGTGATTGTGACATCCCATAAAATAGTAGACCAGCTTGTGAATAAATGATTCCTGTTATAGGTTGTTGTAAATTAATCGAAGGATTTGGAGTCTAAGGACCCAACATTTGAGGGTATTGAGTTGAAGGAACCGCTTGATAAGGTTGTTGTACAAAATTTTGATTTTGTAACAGGGGTAAATATGTATTAACAATTGGAAATGATGTGGGTGTAACAAGTTGAACTGGTTGATACGAATGTACAACCGTTTGTGGTTGGATAGGAAGAGTGGGATGCCATTGACAAACATTCATTTTGACATTAGGTTGACCAAAAAGTGATGAAGTACTGTCATATTGGGTGACCAAAGGTTGCCCCCAGCATGTGGAGGATAATAATATGGAAAATATTGCTCTCCAAATGCTGGGATTCCAGTTGATATGGCACTTAAAGGAATATACCCAGAAGAATTGACTTGACATTGCCCTGATGATTTGTATAAAGAATAAATCTGTTCAGTACTCACTATAGGATCACCAGTTAGAATACCGGATGATGACATTGGTAAAGACCATGGTTTTGAAGATGCACCAAATTAAATTCTAGATAAATATTTATAACCTGATGGGACCACAGGGCCACCATGAAAATATGACTCTGGTGAAGTTGTAAACATCGACGGGGTTGCGAGGGTAGGTACTAATGTAATTGGAACATATGGCCCAACCGAAGATGTTGGTTCAGGCATCGTTACTTGATGAAAGGTATACCCTTTTGAATCAACGAGAATTTGAATAGGAATAGGATCAACATAAGCAGATGGTAAAGATTGAGGAAAAGACTCGTATAGGTAAAGGTCCTCCCCAATTGGGTTGGAGTTAAAGGTGTCTTATCTTGTGGGATTTATTGAATCACAATTAAACCAGGTGGAAGTATTTCATCGTCAGGCCCAAATTATATTTCAGGTGGTTGACTGTGTGATATGGGAGACTCAATGGCTACAGAAATTTGTGGAATGACCAAGGGAGGAATAACTTCTGGTTGTTCGACTTCAGGGTTCAGATGTTCTGGAAAATAAGAGACAGGATCTATATCAATTTGTGGTTGAACAACGTTGGGTCTAGGAGGTATGGTCTCACTGATTAGATGGATCATGACCATGGGTAGCTGTGAAGACTCCATTTCAACAACAATAGATGAGTCGGGATGTGTAGAAACAACTTGAGCTAACTCTGGTTTATGAGAAAATTATGTTTCACCAGAGGTATGAATTGTACTTGATTCTGCAGATTGTGATTGCCTTCGCCTACCAGAAGTAACTTCTAGTGGTAACGGTGGTTTTAATGCTAATCTATGAGAACGACGGGGAATGGATTTTGTTCTTCCACAATTACTGATTTATTTTAACCAAAAAAAAATAAAAAAAATTAAAGGGTTAATGCTAGGAAAAAGGGTTTACCAAGAAACTGTGAACTACAGAATACCTCCTGGCGAACGAAGAAGTACGGGCATGAAATCTCCCTGAATGCTATGTTTGGTGTATCACAATTTACAAGGTGGCCGACTCGGTTCACTATTGATGGATAGCACCTAAAATTTGTCCTCCCAAATATACCCGACGGTACATGGAGGCCCAAGTCCTTATTAGCGCTGTTTGATGCGAAACCGCATAGTGAGAGCACCCCTTTATATTTATCGTACTGTAACACTGCCCGATATACCCGAAAGTACGTGGATGAGCTACGATATACTTACGTACGTGGAGTGAGGTTTCACACTCGGCATGTATCATAGACAAGTTAATGACAATTGCTCTATTTTACGACGTTGGAACACGTCTCTAGCCTAGACCTTCTAAATGTTATCGTTATGGTTCCAATTATTTATTAGGTAAATTGAGTAAATTTTAAGTTGATCTTTTTTATCAATTTGTGTTTCAAAGGTTCACCACAATGATGTATTGGAAATTCCTAAAATGAAAACTAAGAATGGTAAGCAATCTTTCAATTTTAGTTTTTTTCAATGAAAATCCTAGCTACTAGAGGGAAAGAGCAATCAATTTGAGAGGAAACAAATCAATGAGCACAAACTAAATGTAGATTTCCTAATTATTCCTTTTTCCAAACACACCAACCACTACATGCAAATGAAGGTTTTTATTTTTAGTTCCTTTAATGCTATGAATCCAGAAAAGAAACTAAGTGCACTAAATCAACAAAAAAAAATGCCTTTTACTTTTGAGAAATGAGGAATACAAACACAAATTTCTCTTTTGAAGGAAAAATGAATAATTAAAGAAAAATTTCTCCTATCAGGAAATGAAGAATTTATGACAATTTCCTTTTTCAAAAGAAAATGGATCTAATGCGACAATGAAAATACTTTGAAATTAATTCGTCAATGATAAAGAAAAACTCTTTAAACAAACATTGAACAAATTATTCTTTCAAAGGAGGAAGAGGTATATAGGTTCACTGGTCAATATGAGGCTTAGGATTTTCAAAACACAACAGAAAACAAACTGAAAAAAATCGAAAAGGAAAATTCAAGGGAATTTGGATGGTTTCAGGATGCAACACAATCTCTAAAGAGAGACAGTGCTTTGCAACACAGGCCTAAAAGGGAGACAATGCTATGCAAAGCACTGGTCCTGTCCAAGAGTGCGTTGGGCAGAATGTATAAGGAAAAACACAGCTTTTTAACACACTTATTTTGCAAATTCGGATTTCAAAAAGCCTAATATTTGTGAGTAACAACTACTGGGTGAATAAACAGAGAAAATAAGAGGCTAGAACACCTAGGATAAAGAGTAATCTCCCCATTGGAGTCGCCAATTTGTTATGTGGAATCATGAATTATGGATAAATAATTCTTCCCTAGATAGGTGCTAATCTAGAACAACAGGTCAAAGAATTTACGACTATCTTTCCTAATTGTAAACAAACACATAGAATGAAACAAGTATCTTACTTGGAGTCCAAGTGCTTCCAAAATATCCTTCTGTCGCTTTTGTTGTAGCTTCAAATTCTAGCTGGTTGTGTAAAATATTTCCTACAGGAATGAACACTAAACAATAAGAGATAGCAATAATACAAATGTTTGTTCAAGTTATTTAGCTAAATCAATAAAGAATAAACCATATACATCAAATAAGAAATCGTGATATAGAGAATAAAAGCTTATACAGATGCATATAGGGAAAAATGAGCAGTAATATTTATTAATGATAGAAGGGGAGGTTACAACCCAGTGATTGTTTTGGTGTCACCATCTCCAGCAGCATCCCAACCAAATCACAATGAAAATATCTCCAGCAATATGTCACTCAAATCAACTCCTCAATTGAAATTCCACCAGCATTTCTCTACTCAAATTCTTCCTTCTCAAACACTAATATCTGTGCTCAATTTATAGAGGAGCTGAAGGTAGTTTTAAAATAAATGAAGGTAGTTTTCCAATAATAGGCAAGACATGTTCCCAATCTTGTAGATGTCAAATGGACACTTGGATTCAAAGCTTGACACATGTGAACTCTTCTAGAAGGCATTGGCCAAGTGGAGATTCCAGAACAATGAGAATTTCACTCCCAATGTGACCAACGCATCTGTGAATGTCGGGAAGTGCTCTGCAGAGAAGCCTTGCATAGGGCTACCTGCATATGAAATGCACTTATTCCCTTTAGAGGCAATGTTGATGAGCTATCATATGATATATTATAAACTTCAAATATTGGAAACCTTTGCAGATGAAAGTATTGAATGATTTGTGACCTATAACAGTGATGTCAACTTCTAGGATATGGGATGCAGAAGTTTCTGAAGGAATACTCTGAGCAGTAATCATGAATGGAATATCATCGACATTTGATGCCATGTTTGTTGGAAATAACTAACGAGTCATAGTACAAGATGCTATAGGACAAGCACCTAAAGGAACATTGGGACTGTAAAAAGGAATATACAAACGCTCAAGAGATATTACAAACAGATCGTACAGAGGATTTGGAGGAAATACTATAAAATATGCAGAAGGTTTAGGACTTTATGGCTTAGGATATTCAGATGATGATGAAATCCACTCGTTAGGAGGTGGCCGAGGCGAGATTGGTTGGACACTTATGAAAATTTCAAGTTCAACAACTTGAGCTTCAAGAGGTCTAGGTGGAAATTGTGGAATCTTATGAGGATGTCCTTGAGATCGTTTAGAGTAGGAGAGGGAAGGATTTGAAGATTCGACCATGATGACCTTTAGGATAAGATCAATGAAAGGAAATGTGAATCATTTTTTGAGCAATTAATATTTATAACTAACCAGACAAGATGAGGCCAGGAGCAATGCATAGGTAGGATGTTATCATGGGTAGTAAATTTTAGAATTAAACAAATAAATAAAAAAGGGTAAATTTAGGCATAAATGATTACCAGGAATACGTGAATTTAAATATACACCTTGGAAAAATAAATTACCAAGGACTTAATGTACAACAACAATTATCCCAAAATAATGTGTTCGGTGTATCACGTGTACAAGGCGGCCAACTTGGGTACCTATGGTAGGTTTGCAACCTAGTGGGATCTTCCAAAATATACTCGACGGTACGTGGGAGCTTAGTCCAGTGTAGAGCTATATAATGTGTTATTGTCTGAGGAGAGTGCCCTCTTGTAATTTTCATACGTGGAGCATAGTCCTATATACTTCCATATGTGGGACAAGTTCTCACCCCAGGATGCAATACAGGTTGTTAGCGACAACTACTACGCTTAATGATGCCAGAACACGTCTCTATCCTATACCTCTAGATGTTTGTATTAATTTCAAATTCTCCTTAAGGTTAATTGAATAAATTTTAAAGTTGATCTTTGGTTATGTTTCAATTTTGGGATCAAATCTATTTCACCTAAATCCCTATAATGCATCTAAATGCAAAAAATAATCCATTTCATTCGATGAACTCTAAAATAATGAGGGAAGAAGTGAAAACAAGAGTGAAAAAAATGAGCAATGCAACAAATAATAATGCCCCCGAGCTAAATCAAAATTACTGAAATGAAATTCTAAAACGAATTCACTTTCACTATCCCCAAATGCAATCTTACTGGAAGTGAAAACACTTCTTTCATTAGTAAGATGCACCAAACATATTTATTTTTCTTTTCAATTTAGATGTACAAATGAAAACTAATGCAATTGATGAACTAATGAAATCAAAAAATAACCAAGGGAACAAATAATTGAAATGAAAATTCCTTTCACTTTCACTTTTTCGAATGGAAAATAACTCGTTTAAAAAATACTTGAATGATAATGACGTTCAATTTTTATTTTCAAAACGAAGAATAAAAAAAAACACACACTCTCAAACTCGGAAATCAAACAATTGTAATCTATGTTTGATAGTCAATCAAAGGTGTTTTCAAAGTGCAATAATGACCTGATGCAAATGAAAACAACTTCGGGAATGCAAGCCAAAATTAATATGAAACAATGTTTCGAGTGATTGTAGCAGAGATCTCAGACAGAGCGAAATAATCTCTTGATGGCAGAGAAAAGAAAAAGGGAATGAGAACTGACCAAGAAACCCTAAACGGTGATCAAGCTTCACTCAAACACAAAACAAAGTCAAAGAGACAAACTAATCACTCAAGCAAAGAAACCAAGGTAAACACAATTATATCAGATCATATCAAACCAAAAAGACACCTTAGAGGCCAAGACACACTGGAAAACGAAAAGAGAAACCCTAATTTTCCAATATCTAGGATCATCGTGCCTGTGAAATGAAAAATTGTGTTGAAAGGTAGATCGACGCGACTATTTTATATAAAATTACATTGTCAGTGCTTCTGTAAGGACATGAAATGCGATGTGTGAGAAATAAAAGAAAACAAAAATTCAACAATAAAACCATACTTGACACTCTAAAGTAAAAATCAAGCAATATGCAAACCTATAGAGATACAAATAGACTTAGATCTTAATAATTGGTCACACTGATAAAAAAACAAAATCGAAAAAGGAGAGATAAAGAGGCTATATCTCCCTAGTAGAGTCACCAATTTTTTTGTGAATAAAATCCCCTATGCAAACACAGGCAATCTCTCTAGCCCTAGATTGGGTCTAGCAACATAAAAGACTATCTAATGAATCCTTTCCTTGTTTGTATTCAAAGAAGAAGAAGAAGAAGAAGAAGAAGAAGAACCTACCTCTTAAGGAGGCTATCATCTAGTCCTTTTATGAAGGCCTTGATTCCACGATCCTTCAAGCTTGCTCCTCGTGACTTGTGGCGTTCGAATACCTGTAAGAGATCAAGAGAGAAAAACAAGAGGCATGAAAAGATACATAACATACATTGAATACACACTACTTAATAGATCAAGGAGCATTAAGAAATTTGCATAGATATATTAGAAAAATATAGAAAGTGAAACATTAGATGTATTATTAATTATAGAAAGAATAATCATACAACCATGGCCTTAATGTTGGTGATGTCCAAGTCCAAACTGATGCTCTTCAAGCAATCCTTCTCCTAAGTTGTAAAATAGGCATAATCACAACATATGGATGTAAAGGATTAATGATTAGGTAATACCAACTAGTAATGGAAGGATGGGATTCGATTTATAGGTAGGGAGAAGGAGTTAGCAATCCATAAAGGAAGGAGGAAGGCCCACTTCTCAAGGGAAAATTTCCTAATGATAGGATCAAGAGCTCCAAATGAGGGGGCTCGACCATATCTCCACCAAACCATATCCATATCATCATTTTGGAAACTTTTAGTGCACGAAGCTTATTCTGCATCTAAGGAAACACTTCCAGAAAGGGATCAACGTGTTTTTTCCCATCAAAAGCGTGCTGACGACGCGAGGTCAAAGTGCTGAAAACTGCCATTAGCACGGGTAGGCAATTGGTAAAGAGCGCTGACCCATAAATTTATGTTTTCAGCAGAGCTTCTCCAAAAATTATTTAAGGGAGAATTATTTTAACCTTTAAGGGAAATCTTGATGTATTTTCCATGGTGGATATATTGCACAGTAGTCATTTCAGGGCACTTTAGGATCAGGGAGACAAATTACTGTGTAACATGGTAAGCAAGGATGTGAGATTTGTGAGGCACTCAGTGTAAGATGTATGAGGGATACTTCCACAGATGGTGAAGGAAATGAGCTACTAGTTAGAAAAGTAATAATACTATCCTAAAGGGGCACCCAGGGTAAAGATAAAGACTTGTTGTGTACCTGCAATTTATTCCACATAATAAAAAACAATCATTAAAGTGTAACAACATTAATTCAATAACATCCATAGCAAAGCAACGAAATAGTTCATTGACTTATCATGTAAATATAACAACATATACCTCACACATAACCAGAGTTTTCCAAATATATTCATGATACATGTATGAAGGAATGTCGGCTCATTGAGATTCTTATTATAAGTGTAATATCCCAAGAACATTGTTACATGAGTGAAACATTGTATCAAATAGTGGAAGGTGAAGCCACAAATTTCTTCTCTAAAGAATAATATGTCAACTATGTAGTGCAAGAGAAACCAAGGCTATGCCTCCAAAATCCCAACAATGCCTGGTCGAAAAGCCCACTGTTTGAGTTATGAGGTGCTATTTATAGAAAAAACAATGACTCTTTATCTTCTCATGACTCTTTAAATTCTATGACTATTCATATTCTAATATTACTCATTACATTCCAAATTATGGATTTTCATATTCCACATGTGTCCCTTGGACTTCATTACATAACATTTATTATGAAAGACAATTTACACATGAGACATTGGCCTAATAAGACAAAATTGCTAAAATACAAAGCTCATCAAATTGAGAGATCATGTGCTTCTTCATGGATTTCATTTATGATGTAGGTGTGCCATTCTCTTAACTCCCTTATAATGGCTCCGATCTAATCTAACATCTATTTATAGCATTCCCTCACCTCCAATTCCTTTGATAGAATGTTTTTGGAGCTCGAATGGATATTATTCCACAACCATGAATATTGATGACTAACATCCTTAGTCACTTCCAAGACTTCTTGCTTTATTACTTTCTTGATTTTTTCAATTTAATCATTGATATCTTAAAGGATGACCTCCCTTCTTATGATTTCTTCAAGGGAATCGATGGCAAGAATCTCGTGTTTCTGTGTAAGAGACTCAAACCCATTATAAAGCTAGTTATATGAAAGCCATAATGTTAACCAACTGTGATGCCATATGTGAGAGCTAACGTAGTTGGAGTCTCAATTTCACTCTTTCTATTTCTGTGGAGATCTTATCCTTATTTTCAAAATTCTTCGGGGGATTTGGAGATTTGGTAGTCCACTCCTCCATCTAGTCAAGTACTTTGTTTACTATCTCCATCAGCTTCACCACATCTTGTGCATTATCCTGAATACCAATGAGAGGGGCCATGACTTGTTTTATAAATATCATATCATCATATAGTCGTGCCATGGTATCCTTCATTGGTCCCAGTTCTTCTAGAATCATTGACTGCCACTATGTGGAGATGAAGTTATGTGATGACAACCACTAGTTTTCTGTCGCAAGATGTTCTACTTGTTGCTTCATCGCAGTCAATTCTCTTCCAAACCTGGAATTCTGATTGAGAAAGTACCTTGAGTTGTCATTGTGCCGGTGTAGTGAATGAAAATTTTCCCTCCATAACTAAACTCAGGTTTATTCTAGTGTTGGAGGTGATCACCTTTACTATCACCAGTGAGATTGGGTTTTTAGGAGCCTGTGGGAAATATCTATGCCTTAACTGCAAAATTCTCTTATTCAACTGATCAAATCGTACGTGACACACATACATGACTTGGTCTGCTAGTGGATGTGTAATATCTATCTCGCTAAATGGAATATGTCCTCTTGTGATTGGTTTTTTACCAGGAGTAGTAGGCTCATCATCCATGGGTTCGATAATGTCTTCTTCCTCAAACTTGTCCTCCTCTAATTCATGAATCAATTGTTATTCCTCTAGCCTCTATGTTTCTTCCTCCTAATATTTCCTCTATTTTTCTTCCTCTATCTCTGTCCTCTCTTCTTCTTCTATAATTTTCTTCTAAAGAAACACACCTTTCTTCTTGCTCTCTTCTTCTTTTTTATTTTATGTAATTTGACTAAGTCAAAATGATTAGAGAACATAATATAAATGGCCATTACAAAAATTCTTCCATATTAGGATAGAGAGTGTCTCTTAGCCCAAAAATGCAATAAAATTAATTTAAAAGAAAAATATCTAAAAAAAATTTTGATTCTAAAATGATAGATGAATTTTGGGTAGGTGGTATTGACGAGCCATGATATTGGCCCATAGTATAGTATGCTTAATAATATCCATTGTAAGGTGGGGTGAGTATCCATGGTTAAAATCCTTGTTGATTGTAAGTACTATTTTGATTGTGAAATGAGAGATGGTTTTTGGGAATGTGGTATTGATGATCCATCATATTTTCCCATGGTATGGTATGGTTAATAATATCCATGATAAAGTGCTGGTGAATATCCATAGTTAAACATATTTTTATAATGTAAGGATTAACTTTTTTTGTGCTTATTAATGAAATTTAAATATGGTTACAAAAAGTATTATTTTAAGTTAGACGGTGAAATGGATCTTAATTTATAGCACTATTTATATCTTATATATTTTCATGTGATAGAGGTGTAGATATATCTCAAAAGAAATTATAATATTTTTTCTTTTAGATTTAATAAATAAATGTTATAAAACTAAATTCATTAAAATATTTATAATATATTTTGAGTGTGAAATGAGAGATGGTTTTTGGGCATGTTGTATTGATGAGCCATGGTATTAGCCCATGGTATTGTAACAAAGCATGTTTACAAGTTAATAATATATATGGAAAATTGGACTTGAATATCCATAGTTAAACATATTGTTAGATTGCAAGTTTGTGTGTCTATTGATTAAATTTAAATATAGTAACATAATCAATATTTTATTTTATAAGGTAAAATGGATCTTAACTTATTGTTGCTACTTATATATTTTAATGTAATATGTATATTTTATTAATAAAAAAAATTTATAATATAACCAATTTGAATTTTATTATTTTTATTACACTACAACATCTCCCTTGAACTTTATATTAATTTTAAACAACATGTAATTATTTACCAATTTACATATTATAAATTGAAAATATTAATATAATTTCAACATATTAAGAAAAAAATATTTAAAAAATTTCTTACATTACACTACACATTACCCGTATAGAATAATGTTCATAAAAATCAAACATGATCCTATGACACTTACAGTGTCTACATAAATCCAGGACACAATGCTAAAAATATAAATGTCTACATAAATACGTTGAAAAATTCCTCGTAAGATAATCTAATATTGGAATCGATCTATCGACTCTGCGACATGTGAAAGTATTTGAAAGCCTTCTTCTCCACCAAATATCGTTTTACCTCTTCGTTTGCGCCCCTTTCCAATGAGTGAAAAAAAGAGTATTTATTTCGCTGAGCTAAACTGGAGTCCTATCGTAACATCCCTAAAATAACTAGGTAACTAATAATTACGTTACTATATTTTAACTATTTTATAAATATTCGGTTTAATGTAGAACCAATCCTTGATAACTGAATTCTCTATTTACGTGAGGGGACTCAACCGGAGGGAAAAGGAATAGCTGTGCGCTAATATCATTGTTTTCAATAATCATGTCACTCGTTTGGTCTCTGGTGCCGGTGAACCAGAGTCGTGAGCTAATATCATTGTTTTCAATAATCATGTCACTCGTTTGGTCTTTGGTGCATGTGAATATTTATATATTATTGTATACTCAAGAAAATAGAAAATGCATGTTTTTTACTTTAAAAGAGATTTTCTTCCATAAATTAAAGAAGATAATTCTTTAATATAATATTTATATAATATTGTATAAGAAAGAAAATAAAAGATGCATGCTCTTATTATAAAAGGGATTTTGTACTCATTTAGTCTATGAAATGATGACAAGTCCAAGGTCTGAAATATCTTCATGTGCGATGAAGAAGAAAATAAAAGTTTTCCCATATTAGTATTCATTAACCATGTTGTAAATAATAATTATGCAATAAATCCATGGATAGTTTACCATGGTATTGGTAAAGATTAATGAATTGATAAATCCATGGATAATTTACCATGGTGTTAATAGAGATTAATTATTTCATAAATCTATGGGTAGTTTTACCATGGTGTTGATAGATATTTTGAAGTATTCACGCTTGAAGTTATATCTTCATAACATTGTTACCTTCTACTTTGGTAATACCCCTTATTACGGTGATAATGTTTGTCTAAAAGGTAGCTATGCATATCTATTTGTAATAATGAAAGATAAGAAATTTTATATATAATAATATTTCCATGCTGTAACACCAAAGATGCATGCTGTAACACCAATAAGAGAGATATAACCAATGTATGAACTTGGTTTATACGGTATCATTGGTGTAATTAAGATGCACAATGTTAATATGTTTTGGAATGGTAAAATCTGCCCATAGCAAGTTACATATATATGGTTGGTAAAGTTATTTAATGAATTTATGGATAAAGGAATTATTCAGTTATATTTCTTTAGAGGAACAAATTGGGTGATTACTTTTATGTTATCATGATTATGAAGTTAATACCTTTTGGAAGAAGATCATGCATAAGCATGCCATATATGTATTAACTTTCATTGAAAAAGAATATACATATTTGTATGTAGGAAAGATAGTATGTAGTATTGAACTACATTTAATATGATTGTTAGTATAATCTTGAAAAAGAAGACATTTAATTGTATGCTTAATTGCATAGTTTTACAGAAAACAAGAACATATGTTTACATGCTCACTTGTGTTGAGATTTTCTTTGGGAAGACTCGTGAAGGAAGTTATGTGCTTCGTTGTGTAACCACTCCTTTGGGGAGACTCTTTTGGAATCTATATGAATTTGCATGGGAGCAACATTTGATATGTTAGCTTGCATTCCATGCTCTAAAAGTAATAGCCTAAGGGTTAGCTATTTTGATTAAAATCTATGTAAATCACATGCACAAATATCGTAACTGATGTATCAGTTTATTTTAAAGAAATGATGGGGAGTTGTAGCTATTGTCCTATAGGAATGTGTGTTTATGCGAGGGAAACATAGTTAATGTGATTACTTATAGCTAGCACATATGTAGTATGTGTTGTTAAAGAGAGAATGTCAAGGTATTTTACTTTCATGTCATGAATATACAAGAGTAGATGGAGAAGCCTCTCTAGTATAGATATATGAAATAGTTGATTAATACTTTATGAATATTGACATCAATGTATGTTGAAGGCATCATTAATTGGGAATGATAGTGATACGTATGAAGGAAATAGTATGCTTAACCTGGTGGCAAGTAAATGATTATGGTTTATGCAGATGAGTGTGGATTACCGGATGATCCAGTGTATGAAGGACCATTGTAGGTACATCCATACTATCATGATATGAATATATGAAGACCAGAGGGTAAATGGTATCATATTTATTGTAATGGCTTTAAGCTAGATATTTGTATATTTCCTTCTAAGATTTATAAACGATGGTTAAGGGATGGTCTCCCTTATAATCCATTGAGTGAGGGATGATCACCCTCATGAACGTTTAATAATAAAATTAAACGTTTGTTGGTTTTCACCCTACGAGGTTTCCAGGGTATATTGGTGTTCAATGATGTGATTGATTATTGGGTCAAGATGATAATGTTGATTTCCTTTCTTGTTGTGATATTTATGATGTCAAGTATGTGATGACTACATGAATAATGAAATGAGTGGAAGGTTACATCATATAATATTATGTTAATGTACTGTAATGGAGGCTGTTAAGGGTTAAGGATCTTACTATCCTTATTCTAAAGTTACACTATGAACTGGTAAAAACATTCTATGTAATGATGAGTAAGGAATATTTAATAGTGAATAGATAGTTACCCGTGAGTAACTTGTATAATTTTTTTTTTAACTCCTTAAATTTCCATGTGAAGTTATCGATGTATGTTACACCTATTATTGGCTCATAAGACAATAATAAAACTGAAAATAAAGAGCATTTTGAGACTCAGGTTTACTGCTCATGATAAAACTCCAAATAAAGAGCATTGTGAGACTCAAGTTTACCTAGAAGAATTGAAAATAATAATATAATTTAAAGTAAGCACCACTCAAGCACTTAAGAGTTCCTATATTCATGATAGTTATGATAATGTGTTTTAGTGATGCTTACCTTGAATGATATTATTATTTTCAATTCTTCCCCTTGAGTGTCCTAATGCTGCTTTATTTAAAGTTCTATTATGAGCCAAAAACAGAAAGCAACCAAAATTCTTGCATGCATTTGAAAAGAACTTCATGGCCCAAAAATATTTTAGCTACTCCACCCAAGATTATACATTATATTATAGAAAAGTATAATAACCTGGAGTAGCGAAATTTCCTGGAGTAGGAGAGTCGAGTAGGAGCATAAGAGTCGAGTATGTAGAAGTATACAGAAGTGTTATATGTATACTAAATTTTGGTATAGACTTGATAGATATATATAGAAGTCTTATATGCATACATGCTTGTTAGAAATTTCCAAGCATGCTCTCCTAATAGGAAGTAGCTCATTTCATTTTAATTTACTTTATTTTTTTTATTTGGAACCTTCAAAGTTATTTTATTTATTGTGGGAATGGTTTTTTTTGTGGTTTGTTAGTGAGCTTAAGGATATTAAGGAGAATTGACCCATGACCTCTTGTTAGTGAGGCCTTTTAGCCACTAAAACTCTACCAATTAAACTACCTCTAAAAAAAAATTAATGTGGAAACATTATTAATATAGTAATCAACATATAATATGAATATAAAATCAAGTTGTTTTTAGTGAGAATTTTTGAAAGATTTTCAGATGGATTTTTTTGGTTTAATTTTTCTAAAATCCTATAGGAATTTAGTGAAATCAAAAGCTTGATGGGTAACCCCTCCACAATGGAAGTGCCGTATGGGTTTTTGAGGTGGTGAATCCATATATATACAATCAGAAAACCATTCGTTTAATTTCTCTAAAATCATGTAGGAATTTAGTGAAATCAAAAGCTTGATGGATAACCCCTCCACAATGGAAGTGCCGTATGGGTTTTTGAGGTGGTGAATCCATATATATACAATCAGAATACCAATTGTGATAGCAGGCTTAAGTGCTAACTATTTGTTATGCTATTTTATTTGTAAGAGACAAAAACATTTATTTATTTTGAGGAAAATATTACATGATGATCATGAATTAATTATGTTGTGTTGAAATAAAATCTAATCATGGAATAGTGTTTCCATAAAAAGTATAAAGACTGATGATAAAAGTATTCAAAGAACTGAGAAGTGGTTCAACAGAAAAACAATTAAGACAGTTACCTTTCCTCTGAGGATAAAAAGTACATCCAAGTGAGGAAAAGGGGTTCTGTTATGTGATTAAGGAAGGGAGGAGAGTGATGATTTCATGAGCTGGTAAAGGCTAGTGGAAACACTCAACATTCCTGGAAAAGAAGATTGGACTTGGGGTCCCAAGGTCTCTTTCGGAATGTCTGTCAACCTACTCATCTTAGGTGCGGAGCACGGGGGGAATGGGGACGTAATTGCCTCACTCATTGTAGGGAGGACATCATTAGCAAAGCCAACATGAGATAAGTAAATTTTTTTATTTTAATGCAGATATGTATTCGGATTTGTTTGAAATACATAAATGTTGTTAGATTGAAATACATTTGATATGGGTGTTGTGTCTTAGATTATGAAAAGAATAATTTTACATTGTGCATGTCAAGTATAAAATGTATTTGTCTCTGTTATATTATGTTATGGAATTGCTATGGAACTATTGAATATTTGTGGACTGTGTAACAAAATTTATGAATAAGTTGTAATTATAGCCTGAATATTAAAGTAGAATACAAAAATGTCGGAACCACAGTTTGGCCTATATAGAGACAGAAACACACACACACACACACACACACACACACACACACACACATATAAATGAAAGATACAAATTTGGAAGAAACTTTTAGTTTAGGGTCCACGGTCGAAACCCTAGACCCCAGAACCAATCATTTTTCCATAACTATGATATACATGGAAATAAAACCTAGATGGTCTGGACATCTCTTAAATTACTTAACCGAAAGCAGTAAAACCAAATTCTGTTCTTGAAAAATAAGACGAAAGCTTTTTTCCATGTCCTGGAAAATGTTACAGTCAAAATAACGGAAAAGTATCCTTTATACCTGATTCAATAGATTAATTTTTGGATTGGAAAGATATATATTTACTACAGAAATATAAAACTATAGAAATGTAGTACTTGCATGCAAACTGCTAGAAAAATAAGTGCATGTGAGGAAGAAACCTAGAAAATAACAATTGATACATACACGCACGATAGGACCATAAACCTTGCTTATTCCTTGTTGAGTTGAATAATTCATTAACCGCAGAGTAGATATCAGTCAGATTGATAGGCGTGACGAGAGCCATTGGATCCAGCCAATCAATGACGGAATATCATACCGCAGGTGGAGCGACATCACATATCGCAAAGGTTAGCGATTAAGAGTCACTTCGCAAGTTAAAAAGTTTTGTTTGCGATGCGAAGTATTGTGGTGGAGGCATAACACAGGCCGTCGGATCTAGTCGAGATTGAACGACGAAGATTGGAAGTAGTGATCACAAATCACAATTTGTGAAGGTTAACGCTAAGGGCCATCACAAGGGAAGCCAAGAAATTTGCGATGCGGAGTGCAAGGAGCTACGTGTTGATGCGACACAACATCACATCGCGTAGAACATAAGGTTTAGTTCTTAACGTTTTAAATTTATGTTGTAGGGAATGCGAAGTACGACTGTCCGTTGATTGGTCGGAGTTACGGTGGGACCCTCCGGTAAAGAACTCCCACATATTCACTTTTTTTTTTGGGTTTCTGTGTTGGATTAGATTATTGTTTGACCTGTGTATGTTATAAAAACTTCACTGTTGATTCGCAGAATGCATGTATTTGGCTAACTCCCGATTTTTTTTATCTTTGTTACGAATAAAAGGGGATTTGTATTAAGTATTAATAATTCTATTCCACAACGTTATTTTGATATATTGCAGCTATCCTGCATCATGGAGGTAGGCTCAGCATGTGTCATGTAAATTGGTGCATGAATTAGGAAATTTTTGTATGACAGTGTGAGACGATTGTATATTGTACTAAGAGCTCTTGGATTAGAGTTTTGTATGAGATTGTTTCATGATCTATGATATATACATAATATCTGATAGTGGGGTTTTTAGCTTTATGCTTTCCCAGTAAAAAAATCTGTGTTATGTGTGATTGTTCTTTATTCTTGATATTGCAATTGGCGATCATGTTTTAAATTCCGCAAGAATTTTTGTAGAAGCGATTCTGTATTCAAAAGTGGCATATAATTGTTAGATCAAGAGAATCCAGGCAACACATAATTTGTATTTAAATTTCTACATGGTATTGGAGCAAAGAAGATTTCAATTTTGAAGTAGTAGCTGAGTTTTGTTGGTGGAAACAATTCGAATTTGCTGCAAGAATTTGTTAGTGTGATAGTTGAGTAAACATCGAAATGGCTTTCAATGGTTTGCGGCTAGAGTATGCACTCGAGTGAAGCTCAAACTAAATTACATGGAAGGACAGGATGGAGCCGGTGCTTGAAGACAATGGCTTGAAGGAATTCATCGACAGAGATGTTCCTAAGCCTACTTCGACAGATGCTGCAGTACTTGATGCATGGAAAAAAAAAGGTAGTAAGGGTGAGAAGGATTCTATTGGAAGGTGTAGGAGACCGAATTATCTCAAGCCTTCATAGGAAATCCACTCCATATGCTATGTGGATGGCTTTGATGGATATTTTCCAAAGAAATAACGACCATAGGAAATTGGTGTTGAAGGATAAACTCAGAAAGATCAAGATGGAAAAGAACGACACTATTCCAGTATACTTAACAAAGTTTGTCCAATGCAAGGATGAGATTGAGAGTGTAGGAGTAAGTGTTGCTGATGATAATTTGGTGAGCTTGGCTCTCATTAGAATTCCTAAGAGTTGACACATTTATGAAGACTCTGTTAACAGATGAGAAAAAATGTTGGATTGGGAACGACTATGGTCAGATCTAGTGCATGAGGAGTTTAGGCGGAAAACCAGAGATGGATCTTCATCAAATCATGATGATGAAGATTATTGTGCTTTGGCTGCCAAGGTGAAGAATAGGAAGGGGAAGAAATTCCATTCTAAATCTGAGGCCAGTGAAGATGGCAAGGAGCACAACTTGTCCAAAGTAAAGTGTTTTCACTATCACGAGTATGGACATATTGCCACAAATTGTCCACATAAGAAGAAGAACAAGATGGTTGCTGGAGCTACAGCTGGTGAGGCTCTTGCCTCGTAATTTGAGATTTACTTCTCATTGATCGCATGCATGGTGTCTAGTGCATTGGGATCGGGGTGGTACTTGGATAGTGGTGCTTCCTTTCACATGACGGGAGATAAGAAGCTTTTTAGTGACTTGGAGGAGAAAGATCTCCAGATGCATATTGAGTTGGGCGACGATGGAAAATAAAATGCGACTGGAATCTATACCATTACCTTTCAGAGGGTGTGAGGTAAAATTTTTCATTTAAAATATGTTATGAATGTTCTAGGTTTGAAGAAAAATTTAGTCTCAGTCACAATGTTAGAGGATAGAGGCTATGATGTTGTCTTTAGTGAAGGAAAAGTTTTCCTGTGACATAAATCAATAGGGCAAGACAAGAAGATGGGATTCGAGTTAAGAATCTCTATAGAATTGATGTAGATGGGATTTCTACTAAGATTCATACTATTGGGAAGTGTGAGAAAGCCATGAAATTGATGCTTGAGAGGGAGCTGGATTTTCATGCAGGTAAGAGTGAACCTTGAGATGTGGAGAAGCCACAAGAGGAGGATCATGGAGTGGGACAACCACTCATGCAGAGAAATTTTGTGCCAGATGGGAAGAGGGAGTGCATGTAGCTATACCACCAGGTGTGAGGTGGGGCGACATGCATGAGTAATCCCAAGAAAAAAATTCTGGGCAGGATTCATTGAGATGGTGTGGATCTCATGAATTGAACCTTGCTATGAGGAGCCCATAGAGCAGTAGTAGTAGGATTAGTTGGATTGATGCAATCAGATGTCATGAGGAAATGAAATCAAAGTGATAGTGTCAGATACTGGAGCGCGGATCAGAGTTGACAGAAAGTGCAGAGTGCATGGATGCAAGGGTCAACAACACAGTGGTTCCTGAAGACATGTGCAGTTGGTACCAGCAGAAGTCAAAAGAATTTGATGACATATGCATTATACTAATTCAGTTGTTTTTAGGCTATTCAGTTTCGGAAATGTTGCATGTGTGAGAAACACTAGAGAAGTGTTGCATAAAAGAGTTGCAGGGCACATGCATGGAGTTGCATAGCACATGCAAAGGTTGCAGGGCAAATGCATGGATTTTCATGTTGCATGCAAAGACATTCCTTTCTTGTTGAGAGGGAGTGTTGATGTTTGCAACAAAAAACAATGAAATTGGCATCTGGAAACAACATCCTTGATCCTAGTGAAAATTAAGCACCTACACTAGGTGGGGCCCACACAGGCTATTTTTAGGTGTATTTCTATTTTTAGAATGTTGAGAAAATTCTATTTATAGTGGGAGTCTATTTTTAGAATGGTGAGAAATTTCTATTTATAGATGAGTTTCTATTTTTAGATGCATGGGCGAAGTCTATTTATAGATAGCATGTCTAAAAATAGAATGCATTTCGGTTATTATTATCTCTTAATAATAATTGGAAAATAAATAATAATTAATTCAAAATCAGTGGCCTCACACGCAACTGAAGATTTACTAATATTAACTACATGCATGTCAGATCCAGTGGAGACCTAGTTGAGAGATAGGTGAAAGTGACAGTTTGACTATCTGTTGTGACATTAGTGGGTGCACTCATGCAACCACACACACATTGGAGATGCCTATGAGTATTGCACAGTCAAGGAAGGCTAGAATTAATCATTCAGAGGTTCTTGACCATTAGGGATTGCGCAGTGGAGGCAGACTGTCTGGAGGCAGTAAATTGGTGCATGTATTAGCCAATTTTTGTATGATAGTGTGAGATGATTGTATATTGTACTAAGAGCTCTTGGATTAGAGCTTTTTATGATATTGTTTTATGATCCATGATATACACATAATATATGATAGTGGGGTTTTTAGCTTTATGCTTTCATGGTAAAAACATCTGTGTTATGTGTGATTGATCTTTCTTCTTGATATTTCAATTGGTGATCGTGTTTTAAATTCTGCAAGTTTGTAGAAGCGATTATATTTTCAACAGGCATATAATTGTTAGATCAGGAAAATCCAGGAAATACATAATTTATATTAAAATTTCTACATAAAGGTTTGCACCTCGAGAAATATCAAGCTGCGAGAGGGATCAAATCTCTCAAGGTGCAAACATCTTTTCTGAGTGAAAAATTTGAATAAAGGAGTGCACCTAGAGAAATTTGATCCTGCTCAGGGCTTGATAGATTCATAATTAATATGGATCTAGGTTGATTTAATTACCAACCTAGATCCATCGTAACTCCGATCTGTCAAGCGCCGAGAGGGATCAAATATCTCGAGGTGCAAACCTATTTTACCTATTTTTTTAGTGCAAAACTTGAGGAAAGATTTGCACCTCTAGAGATTCGATCCCTCTCGACACTTGATAGATCCAAAGTTAATATGGATCTAGGTTTTTTTCATTCATGTGCATCCAAGGCAAATATATCACACATATGATTAATTTTATCAATAATATGTAAATACATCTAATATTAATATAATCATTTTATATATGTTCAATATGTCTTATATTTATCTAGTCATTTTAATTAATTTTATCAATAATATGTAAATACATCTAATATTAATATAATCATTTTATATATGCTCAATATGTTTGATATTTATTTGGTAATTTTAATTTTAAATTTTCTTAGTTACCTCATTTTGTTGAGATGATAAATATTTTTAACAAATTTAATGATGAAAATTGATGAAATAAAATTTTTGAATGCAAAGTGACAATGTAAAATAGTGTTTAATGATTGAAAATGTAAATAATGAGAATGCATCCAATTACAAAGAGTATTCATTGTGATCAATCTCAAACTATTTTCTTCTACTATCCTTATTGTCACCCTTGTTAGTTTTGTCATATTTTCATATGGATTATATGAAAAGGACACTTGAAATCCTAAACCATTTAAATATTTAGCTAAAGATGTTGTACTAAACATCATACATTGTCTCTCTTTCTCTCCAATATTAATAGGTTGAATTACTATAAAACAAAAATCAAATGTACATTGTCAATAATTTTTTGTTCTTACACTGAAATCAATGCACAATGTTAATCCAATCACTTTAAAATTAATGTACCATCATACATCCAATTATATCAAACTAGAAATCAACGTCTACACTCAAATAAATGCATGTAATGAAAATAATCAAATAAGATTAGAAAACAACATCTACACTGAAATCAATGCATCTAATGAAAGTAATCACATAGGATTATAAATCAACATCTACACTAAAATCAATGCATCTAGTGCAAGTAAGAAAATAAGATTAGAAACCAACATTTACACTGAAATCAATGCATCTAGTGCAAGAAATCAAATAGGATTAGAAATCACCATCTACACAGAAATCAATGCATTTAGTGCAAGTAATAAAATATAATTAGAAATCATCTATATTGAAATCAATGCATATAGTGCAAGTAGTCAAATATAATTAGAAATCAACATCTACACTGAAATTAATGCATCTAGTGCAAGCAATCAAATAGTATTAGAAATCACCATCTATAATGAAATCAATGCATTTAGTGTGAGCAATCATATAGGATTATAAATCACCTACATTAAAATTAATGCATCTATTGCAAACATTTAAATATCATTAGAAATCAACATCTACACTAAAATCAATGCATCTAGTACAAACAATCAAATAGGATTAGAAATCACCCTCTACAGGAAAATCAATGCATCTAGTGCAAGAAAAATTCTTCACTCTCTCCCCCTTCCAACTCCATCTCTCTTCCCCTCCCTCTCTCCACCCTCTCAAATCATCTCTCTTCCTTCCTCTCTATCCCCCCCCCCCCTCTCTCTCTCTCTCTCTCTCAAACTTTGTTACTATATCCCTCCTTCTCTCCTTTTTTCCTATGTTCTCTCCACACTCTCCTTCTTTGTCTCTTTATCTCACTCGAAAACATACACACTCTCTCTCCATCTCTCCCTTGTCACTCCCTTTATCTCTCTCCACTTCTCACTCTATATGTATTTATTCTTCCCTCCCTCACTCCCCCTCCAAATCCATCTCTCTATCCCTCCCTCTCTCCTCCTATATTCCTCCATTTATACTCCTCTCCCTCATCCTTCATCTCTCTCCTTTTCTCTCCTACCTCCCTATCTCTCTCTCTCTCTCTTTTCCCTCCATTTTTCTCTCATCACCCATCACTCTCTTCCTCTCTCTCAAGTCATCTCTCTCCATTTCTCTCCTACGTCCCTCTATCTCCCCCCCCTCTCTCTAATTATATATATATATATATATATATATATATATCTCAACATATACACTAAAATCAATGCATATAGTGCAAGAAATACAATAGGATCAGAAATCACCAGCCACACTCAAATCAATGCATCTAGTGCAAGAAATATTCTTCCCTTTCTCCCCCCTCTAGCTTCAATTATTTTTCCCTCCCTCTCTCCACTCTCTCACATCCTCTCTCTCTTCCTTCCTCTCTCTCCCTCTCTCTCTTTCTCTCTCTCTCTCTCCAACTCTGTTACTATATCCATCCCTCTCTCCTTCTCCACCCCTTCCCTCCATCTCTCCTTATTTTTATCTTTATATCACCCCCAAACATACACACTCTTTATTTATCCCTTGTCTCTCCCTCTCTCTCTCCACTTCTCACTCTCTATGTATTTATTCTTCCCTCCCTCTCTTCCCCTCCAACTCAATCTCTTTATCCCTACCTCTCTCATCCTCTCTCTAAAGTACTCTATCTCGTCCTTCCTCTCTCTCCCTTTCTCTCCTACCTATCTCTCTTACCCCATCTCTCTCTCTCTCTCTCTTTGCCATCCAATCCTCTCTCCCCCTTTCTCTCCTACCCAGATTTCTCTCTCTCTCTCTCCCCAACTATGTTACTCTATCCCTCCTTTTATCCTTCTCTCTCCTTATTTCCCCCTTCTCTCCATACCTAGTTTGTGTCTTTATCTCACCCTATATACACACACACTGTTTGTCCATATATTACTTGTAACTCCCTCCCTCTATTTCTCCACTTCTCACTCTCTATGTCTTTATTCTTGCCTCCATATTTCCCCCTCCAACTCCATCTCTCTATCCCTTCCTCTCCATCAAGTCCTCTATCTCTTCCTTCCTCTCTCTCCATTTCTCTCCTACCTCCCTCTCTCTCTCTCTCTCTCTCTCTCTCTCTCCTCCAGTCATCTCATTATCTCCCTCCCTCTATCTTCCTCTCCCTCTCTCTATGTATTCCTTCCTCCTCTCCCCTCTCCTTTAGTTTATCCCCATCTCTCCATTGTCACCCCCCTACCTCTCCACCTCTAGGTCTTTGTTCTTCCCTCCCCTATATATCTAGAGTTAGTTAATATATATGATGGTTAATAATGTTTTTTTTTCATGGTATTAGTAATGATTTGGCCCATGGTATTTGGTCCGTAGGCTTCATCTAAATAAAATTTCTTTTGGGGATGTTCGTAAATATAAAAAGGTTTACGGAGTAAATATAAAAAGAGTTTTTATTTATTTATCATGTGATCCGTAGACTTGGTATATAATTAGATGTTGATTTCTAATCCTATTTGATATATTTTTATATATTTATCATGCCTCTTTATACCTCTTTTATAATTATTTATCTACCATAAATCTTTCATAAATATGGTATTTGGACCATGGTATTTGGCTGAAGGTATTAATAGTAATTTTTTCCATGGTATTTGGCCTATAGGCTTCATCTAAATAAAACCTCTGTTTTGAATTTCTCTAAATATAAAGAGGTTTATGGAGTAAATATAAAAATATGCTTTATTTGTTTACCATACCTCTAGTTTATTTATATTTATATTTATTTACCATACCTAAACCTCTTTATATTTTAAATTTATATTGTATTTATACATAATAATAATTAGGTTTATTTTTAAATAGGACGACATTGGATAAAAAATGTTAAATGTTAAACACATTTATGTTGTGTTTACGTGAGATATTTATGTGAGATCTACCGCCATTTTTGGTTGTAGAGAGCCTGTGGCACGATAATACATAACTAAAATTAATTTTATTATTTTTTTTAGGACGTGACATATTTACACATCAGGGTCATATTGGGTTGTAGAATGTGCCTCTCATCACGATTACTTTTAATTTTTTACTTTAGTTTTTATTTTTATATAATATCATTGAGTCAAAATGTTTTAATTAATAATTTTTATTTTTTATTTTTATGTAAATCCACGGACTCAAATTTTTTAGAGAACATAATAAAAATGGGCATTATAACAACTCTTCCATATTGGGATAGAGAGTGTCTCTTAGCCCAAAAATGTAATAAAATTAAATTTTAAATAAAATGTTATAAAATATTTTGATTATGAAATGAGAGATGGATTTTGGGCATGTGGTATTGATGAGCCATGGTATTAGCCCATGGTATGGTATGGTAAATAATATCCATGGTAAACTCGGGTGAGTATCCATGGTTAAAAGTCTTGCTAATTGTAAGTACTATTTTGATTGTGAAACGAGAGATGATTTTTGGGCATGTGGTATCGATGAGCCATCATATTGCCCCATGGTATGGTAGGGTCAATAATATTGATGGTAAAGTGGTGGTAAATATCCATAGTTAAAAATATTGTTATATTGTAAGGATTAAGTTTTTTTGGTTCTTATTAATGAAATTTAAATATGATTACAAAATTAGTATTTTAATTTATATGGTGAAATGGATATTAATTTATAGCTACTATTTATATCTTATATATTTTCATGTAATACAAGTGTAGATATATCTCAAAAGAAATTATAATAGTTTTTCTTTTGAATTTAATAAAAAATGTTATAAAATTAAATTCAATAAAATATTAATAAAATATTTTGAGTGCGAAATGAGAGATGGTTTTTGGGATTTTTGTATCGATGAGCCATGGTATTGGCCCATGGGATTGTAACACAGCTTATTTACAAGTTAATAATATATATGGAAAAGTACACGTGAATATCCATAGTTAAAGAATGAAATCTCTATTATGATTTTTTTAATCTAAAAATTTATTCATAATTTTATTAATAAAATAAATTACAATATAATAAATTTGAATTTTATTATTTTTATTACTCTCAACTACGAACACTGCAACATCTCCCTTGGGCTCGATATTATTTTTAAACTACATGTAAATGTTTACCAATTTACATATTATAAATTAGACATATTAATATAAATTCAACATATTAAGCCGACATGTAAATTTTTTTACAAACTTTCGTACGTTACATCTACACATTACCCCTATACTGAGGTAATGTGCATAAAAAACAATACATGATCCTATGTCACTTCATACTTAACATTGTCTACATAAATCCCCGACACAATGTTAACAATGTAGATATCTACATAAATCTATTCAAACATTCCTCGTTAGATAATCTAATAAGATAATAAGCTATCTTATGGAATCAATCTATCGACTTTGTGACATGAAAAGTATTTGCAAGCCTTATTCTCCACCAGATATCGTTTTACGTATTCATTTGCGCCAATTTTTTGTGAGCGAAAAACTGAGCACTACTTTCTTTGAGCTAAACTAGAGTCCTCTTATTGGCTCATAATAAAACCGCAAATAAAGAGCATTTTGAGACTCCGATTTATGAGGAACAATTGAAGATATTAATATAAATCAAAGTAAGCACCACTGAAACACTTAAGAGCTCCTATTCATGATAGTTAGGAGAATGTGTTTGAGTCTTTCTTACCTTGAATTATATTATTATTTTCAATTCTTCTTTGTAAATCTGAGCATCAGAATGCTGCTTTATTTGTATGTGCCCGATTGAGAGGAGGGTAGCGTGTTAGATCGAGGATGCTCCTTATGAGGATGGAGGAGACAAAATCGTAGATATTGAGCATAACCTAGAGGGCTTGACCATTGGCATTCTAGAATACATGAATTTTGATGACATACCGATGTGCTTTCAGATGCACACCATAGGAGTCTTTGACAAACTTTACCAGTTACTACGACGATTAATATGGGCAGTCACTTGCTACCATGAGCACCACATGGGCGGATAGCTACCATTAGTTTATTTTATGCGCTGATGTAGACTCGTAGAGCCATTGATCTATAAAAGGAGGGGTATTTTTATTTATGACAAGTTCGATTTATATCACAGTAAGCAACACAAAATTGAATGGTCCCTTTCTTTTTGGTAACAAGAACAATATTAGAGATCCAATTCGCCAATGGTATAGGATAGATGAAACCATATTGAGAAGTTTTTCGACCTCTCCCTTAATGGAAATAACCTTTCTTGGGTGTACATGACAAATTCGTTTACGAACATGCTTTGAGTCCAGATATCTAGGAATTGTGTGCACCACAATACTAGGGTCTATGCTAGGAATTTATTCATAAGACCATGTGAATATGCCATAGGATTATTTGAAAAGAGTGGTATAGATCCTAACCTCATCGGAAGAACAAGATGCACCAATATGGACATTTTCCACAACGCCAGTTTAATAGAGATGTCGATTAGAATGGTGGGAGAAATGTTACCCATGTTTCCTTTGAACAACACTTCATGAACCAGAATGGGATGTTGAAGTGGGCTAGAAAATTCAGATGAAACACTGATTTCCACACAAGTAGATATTTCACCCAGGCTTGGGAGAAATGAGGAACGATAATGACCATCATCTCAAGGGGTTTCTTCAAGAGACATAAATTACACGATACTCTCGTCAGTGGGAAATATCTCATCCAATGGATCATCTGAATCCAAAGAACGAAACCAGGGAGACTATGAATACGTGTCTAGATATGAAACCATATTAAGATTGGTTTAGAAAGAAGACCTAGAAGCTAGAAGAATGATTTGATACATTTGTTATATAGGGCTAAGAGGCATAGTGTCACCAAAAATATCAAGCTGGTCAGGACTAGGAACAATCCATGGATATTAACTAGATGATATCATGTAAACAAAGGGGAAATTAGGAAGCGGGAGTAGAACAACTCCCATCATGGATGAGTCTTTGAAAATACCTGACCCAACACTCTCATAGGGTGTATTGGTATTCCAAACGTATGAGAAATTTACAGTTGAAGAATCGAGGGAAAAGAATGCAAGTTGATCGACAGTAAATATCTGCCCCTGATGAGGAAGGCAGAGAACATGGAAGATGGTAGAGACCACGCAAATTATCGCATGGGTCCAACTACGTTTGAGCATAAGATTTTAATTGAGGTTGGCATCTACCACCTATAGTTCCAGGTTCACTGTTTTACCCTCCAACTGAATTGGTAAGGATTTGAGAATACCATACGACAGAGAGCCTCTGCCGTCGGAAGCTTCCAGAGTGTTAGGGGACTAAATTAAGGTAAGAGAGTTGATGCCTTTCCAACACGCAATAGGCATGATGCAGGTGGAAGAACCGTCATAAAAAATAGTCTGATTAATGGTTTTACCCATTATAATGACTTGGATAAGAAAATTTTCATGTGATGGGAGCTAAGGAACATGATTCTCGAGATCAAAAGTAATAATATTTGATTATGCGGGATCAATCCATATAATAGAAGACAATAGTGCCTTTTTTTTTTATGGGCACAACTGAAGGTATTCCAAGGCCGACATTGATGATGGCGCTTGAGCTAGATCCTCTATGATGTTATAGTGCTGGGAAGCTCACGCGTTTGGATTGTAAGATGATTTTCGAAGAAAACCCTTGGGAGGTGGTCGGAAAATGGTATCACTATTAGGTATCTCAATATGGAGAGGACCAGAAATATGAGGAGCGGAAGAGGAAGGAATATCTAAAACATCCTTTTCCATGAGAGATTTTGAAGGATTTAGGTAGTCTTTTGATCAAGTGGAAAAATAAATAGTTTTTGCACCAGCCATAAGGACTTGGGAGCTTGCAGATTGAGAAGAATAGGGTTGATATATATTTTGAATCTATTAATAAGGAAAAAACTCTTTAAAATAGTTGATGTCCCGAGTGTGCCTTTAAGAAGACAAGAGACATCGGCATGCCGAGGAAAATCCTTGGTATAATGATCCTCATGATATATCAAACAAAGATACTTGGGATTACGTTTGGAATCATCATTAGTAGGAAAATTAGCAAAATATTGTTTGGGGGTGTTAGATTTAGCTTTCTCTTTCCCCTTCTTTTTACCTTTTGAGGACTTGTTTGCTGCAGTAGATTGAAGAAATTAACCTCAGAGGTTTTTCCAGGATTCTTCCAATTTTTTGAAGGATTGGAGGGAGCAGTGGCATAAGTAGACTTGGATTTTGAAGAATCCTTCGATGTACTATTATTATTATGGTTGAGTGTCCCAATGACACCGTAAACACAAGGCATAGTAGGAGATGTGGATGATGCTAGATCAATTTAAGGTCACAATGCATAAGGTAAAAGCTCATATAAAGTTTCACATTGGGAATAGAACAAATCTTGATACTGAGCATGGGTGATGAATTCCTCCTCCGTCACACAACCACCCATAGTGAGATATTTGGCGATTTTAGGAACAAAATATTCTGTGAACCATTCTTACAACAACTGATCAGGGATATCGAATTTAATAAGGCAGTGCCTGTACCCCATTTCACGGATATGGTTCAAGATATGAGTCATAGTTGAATGCTTCAAAGATGTCAAGAGATGGGTGTCATTTTCATACCAGACCAAAAATTGGAAATGGGCCAGGAAGGTCATGGCCAAGGTATTGAAATTAGAGAAGTTACCATGAGGAAGCTCAATGTACCAACTGGAAACAACACCCATCAAAGTGCGATGGAAAAGACGTAGGCGAATTGAATCATCAACCCAAGAGTTGCAAGAGCACCGTAAATGGTATGTCATGACATGGGCTTGGGGGCCTTCCCAATATTTTCCTTCAAACTTTGGATAATCTCCAGGAATTTTGGTTGGAAGTGGAGGCCAATGAAACATGTGTTGGATGGGGTCATTTGTGAATTTATACACATCCGACAGTTTAAACGTAGCCAAGAATGGAAATGGAGGGTGATGAGGAGAAAATGGTATTTTGAAGTTACCCATCTATGGGGTCCAACCTTACTAGTACGAGTTCTGCCGCCATTGGGGCCAATTCAGACCATACTACATGAATTGTCCCCACTACTTTTGATATGGTATATATGGGTAGGGACCTTGTTGTGGCTAGGATTACTGATAGGTACCTTGTTGCAGTGGTTGTTGAATGTATGGTCCTTTTTAAGGATGTTGATATGACCCTTGCTAAATATAAGCACCCTGTTGGGGTTGTTGATACAACCCTTGTTGGATATAAGCTCCTTGTGTGGGTTGATGGAACTGACCTTCAAGTATTTGTTGGTATTGGACATCAGGTTGATTGGGGTAAGTTCCAGTTTGACCCAGAAGGTTCATAATAGATTGGTTTTGAGGACAAAACTAAGGATTTGTTTCAATAAAACCCAATAGATTTATGGGTTTCTGGACATATGACTGTGACATGTTCCATCGCTGAACATACTGATATTGTACGTTCGATTGTTGAACATACTAATATTGTACGTTCTATTGCTGCACATGGGATTGCTAAACTTGAGGGTACTGAACATGGGGCTGTTGATAAAAAATTTGAGCTAAATTAGGTTGACCACCAGGTAGAGAGGTTCCTACAGTGGCACTTGTTGGTTGTGAAAGAAAATTTCCACTAAGACTAGTGGTAGGTTGTCCCGACCCCGATATAGTTCCAAATTTTAGATTTCCCCCACCTGAAGAGGGAGGTACATATAGAGGATGTAATTCCCCCCCAGGCAGGCATGAGACCATAGATTTTCCACTCAAAGGTGGAACCGCAGTGAACGTGGATAATAACAAGGGAGCAGATGATGCTAGAGAAATGGTCATTTGACTAACAAAAACTGCAAGTTGTGAAACGATGGTCGCATTTGAAATAAATGGGCCAGAAGATGGGGAGACACTCGTTGACCAAACAAGATGGTGAAATAATGACGTAGCCCCAGAAGCTCCCAAAAAAAGGTTTCCAAGAGAAGTATATCTGGGTGGAAGCATGGACACAACTTGAATAAAGGGAATAATCATCCCAGTTTCTTCGTCATGAGGAGTAGAGACATATGGAAAATATTTCCAAGGGAACATATATGTGATGTCAACTTCTAGGATATGGGATGCAGAAGTTTCCGAAGGAATACTTTGAGTAGTACTCACGAATAGAATATCGTCGACATTTGATGCCATGTCTAGTGGAAACAACTGATGAGTAGTAGTACAAGATGCTATAGGAGAAGCACCTAAAGGAACATTGGGACCGTAAAAAGGAATATACAGATGCTCGAGATATATTACAAACAGATCGTAGAGAGGATTGGGAGGAAAGATTGTAAACTATGTAGAAGGTTTAGGACTTTGTGGCTCAAGATATTCAGATGACAATGAAATCCACTCATCAGGAGGTGGACGAGATGAGATCACTTGGACACTTATGAAAATTTCAAGTTCAACAACTTGAGCTTCAAGAGGTCCAGGTGGAAATTGTGGAATCTTAGGAGGATGTCCTTGAGATCGTTCATTGTAGGAGCGGGGAGAATTCAAATATTCGACCACGATGACCTTTAGGACAAGATCAATGAAGGGAAATGTGAATCACTTTTTGAGCAATTAATATTTATAATTAACCAGGTAAGATGAGGCTAGGAGCAATGCACAGGTAGGATGTTATCATTGGTAATAAATTTTAGAATTAAAAAAATAAATAAAAAAGGGTAAATTTAGGCATAAATGATTAATAGGACTTTGTGAATTGCAATATACACCTTGGAAAAATAAATTACCAAGGACTTAACGTACGACAACAATTATCCCAAAATAATGTGGTTGGTGTATCACGTGTACAATGCAGCCAACTTGGGTACCTATGGTAGGTTTGTAACCTAGTGGGATCTTCCAAAATATACTCGATGGTACATGGGAGCTCAGACCATTGTAGAGCTGTATAATGTGTAACTGTTCGAGGAGAGCGCCCTCTTATAATTTTCATACGTGGAGCATAGTCATATATACTTCCATATGTGGGACGAGATATCACCCCCAACACAGGTTGTTAGCGACAAATACTACGCTTAACGATGTCAGAACAAATCTCTATCCTATACCTCTAGATGTTTGTGTTA
This sequence comes from Pinus albicaulis, assembly GCA_034641835.2. NCBI lineage: Eukaryota > Viridiplantae > Streptophyta > Pinopsida > Pinales > Pinaceae > Pinus > Pinus albicaulis. The sequence goes on from CM076578.1 coordinate 1,807,003,641, forward strand.
ATTTCAAATTCTCCTTAAGGTTAATTGAATAGATTTTAAAGTTGATCTTTGATTATGTTTCAATTTTGGGCTCAAAGATATTTCACCTAAATCCCTATAATGCAGCTAAATGCAAAAAAAAATCCATTTCATTCGATGAACTCTAAAAAAATTAGGGAGGAAGTGCAAACAAGAGTGAAACAAATGTCAATGCAACAAATAATAATGCCCCCAAGCTAAATCAAAATTATTGAAATGAAATTCTAAAACAAATTCACTTTCACTATCCCCAAATGCAATCTTAATGGAAATGAAAACACTTATTTCATCAATCAGATGCACCATACATATTTTTTTTCCTTTTCAATTTAGATGTACAAATGTAAACTAATGAAATTGATGAACTAATGAAATAAAAAAATAGCCAAGCGAACAAATAACTGAAATGAAAATTCCTTTCACTTTCACTTTTTCGAATGGAAATTAACTCGTTTAAAAAGTACTTGAATGATAATGACGTTTAATTTTTATTTCAAAACGAAGAATTAAAAAAAACACTCTAATTTAGAAAAACTCAGAAACAGGTTATTCCTCTCTACCATAATCTATTTCACGTTTAATTTTTTCTAATGGGTTATTAGAAAAACTCAGAAACAGGTTATTCCTCTCTACCATAATCTATTTCACCTGTATGGATTCTCTCTTTAAAAAAAAAACACACTCTCAAACTCAGAAATCAAACAATTGTAATCGGTGTTTGATAGTCAATCAAAGGTGATTTCAAAGTGGAATAATGACCTAGTGCAAATGAAAACAAATTTGGGAATGCAAGCCAAAATTAATATGAAACAATGTTTTCAGTCATTGTAGCAGAGCTCTCAGACATAGCGAACTAATCTCTTGATGACAGAGACAAGAAACAAGGGAATTAGAACTGACCAAGAAACCCTAAACGGTGATCAAGCTTCACTCAAACCAAAAACAGAGTCAAAGAGACAAACTAATCACTCAAGCAAATAAACCAAGGTAAACACAATGATATCAAATCATATCAAACCAAAAAGACACCTCATAGGCCAAGATACACTGGAAAACAGAAAGAGAAACCCTAATTTTCCAATATCTAGGATCATCGTGGCTATGAAATGAAAAATTGTGTTGAAAGGCAGATCGACACAACTATTTTATATAAAATTACATTTTCAGCACTTCTATAAGGACATGAAATGCATTGGGTGAGAAATAAAAGAAAACAAAAATTCAACAATCAAACCGTACATGACACTCTAAAGTAAAAATAAAGTAATATGCAAACCTATAGAGATACAAATAGAATTAGATCTGAATGATTGGTCATACTGATCAAAAAACCAAATCGAAAAAGGAGAGATAAAGATGTTATAGCTCCCTAGTGGAGTCACCAATTTTTTTGTGAATAAAATCCCCTCTGCAAACAAAGGCGATCTCTCTAGCCCTAGAGTGGGTATAGCAACATAAAAGACTATATAATGAACCCTTTCCTTGTTTGTATTAAAAGCATAAGAAGAAGAAGAACCTAATCTTCATGAGGCTATCATCTAGTACTTTGATGAAGACCTTGATTCCACGATCCTTCAGGCTTGCTCCTCGTGACTTGTGGCGTTCGAATACATGTAAGAGATCAAGAGACAACAATAAGAGGCATGGAAAGATACATAATATAAATTGAAACACACTACCTAATAGATCAAGGAGAATTAGGCTATTTGCATAGATATATTAGACAAATATGCAAAGTGAAACATCAGATATATTATTAATTATAGAAAGAAGAATAATACAACCATGGCCTTGATGTTGGTGATGTCCAAGTCCAAACTGATGCTGTTCAAGAAATCCTGCTCCTAAGTTGTAAAATAGGCATAATCACATCATAGGGAGGCAAAGGATTAATGATTAGGTAATACCAACTAGTAATGGAAGGATGGGATTCGATTTATAGGTAGGGAGAAGGAGTTAGGGATACATAAAGGAAGGAGGAAGGCCCACTTCTCAAGGGAAAATTCCCTAATGATAGGATCAAGAGCTCCAAATGAGGGAGCTTGACCATATCTCCACTGAACCATACCCATCTCATCATTAAGCTTATGGTGCATGAAGCTTCTTCTCCATCTAAGGAAACATTTCCAGAAAGGGATCAACGTGTTTTTTCCCATCAAAAGTGTGTTGACGACGTGAGGTCAAAGTGATGAAAATTTCCATTAACACGGGTAGGGAACTGGTAAAGAGCGCTGACCCAGAAAGTTAGGTTTTCAGCAGAGCTTCTCCAAAAATTCTTCAAGGGAGAATTATTTTAACCTTTAAGGGATATCTTGATGTATTATCCATGGTGGATATACTGCACAGTAGTCATTTCAGGGCACTTTAGGATTAGAGAGACAAATTACTATATAACAGGGTAAGAAAGGATGTGATATTTGTGAGGCTCTTAGTGTAGATGTATGAGGGATACTTCCATAGATGGTGAAGGAAATGAGCCACTGGTTAGAAAAGTAATAATACTATCCTAAAGGGGCACCCAGGGTAAAGATGAAGACTTGTTGTGCACCTGCAATTTATTCCACATAATAAAAAACAATCGTTAAAGTGTAACAATGTTAATTCAATAACATCCATAGCAAAGAAACGAAATAGTTCATTGAATTAGCATGTAAATATAGCAAGATATACCTCACACATAACCAGAATTGTCCAAATATATTCATGATACATGTATGAAGGAATGTCGGCTTATTGGGATTCTTATTATAAGTGTAATATCCCAAGAATATTGTTACATGACTGAAACATTGAATCAAATAGTGGAAGATGAAGCCACAAATTTCTTCTCCAAAGAATAATATATCTCCTATGTAGTGCAAGAGAAGCCAAGGATAGGCCTACAAAAGCAAAACAAAGCCTGGTTGAAAAGCCCCTTGTTTGAGTTATGAGGAGATATTTATAGAAAATACAATGACTCTTTATCTCCTCACGACTCTTTAAATTCTATGACTGTTCATATTCTAATATTACTTATTACATTCCAATTATGGCTTTTCATATTACACATGTGTCCCTTGGACTTCATTACATAACATTTATTATGAAAGACAATTTACACATGAGACAGTGGCCTAATAAGACAAAATTGCTAAAATACAAAGCTCATCAAATTGATAGATCATGTGCTTCTTCATGGATTTAATTTATGATGTAGGTGTGCCATTCTCTTAACTCCTTTACAATGGCTTTGATCTGACCTAACATCTATTTATAGCATTCCCTCACTTCCAATTCCTTTGATAGAATGTTCTTGGAGCTCGAATGGATATTATTCCACAACCACGAATATTGATGAATAACATCCCTAGTCACTTCCAAGACTTCTTTTTCTATTACTTTCTTGATGTTTTTCAATTTAATCATTGATATCTTGAAGGATGACCTCACTTCTTATGATTTCTTCAAGGGATTCGATGGCAGGAATCTCATGCTTCTGTGTAAGAGACTCAAACCCATTATGAAGCTAGTTATATGAAAGCCATAATGTTAATTGGCTGTGATTCCATATGTGAGAAATAATGTAGGTGGAGTCTCAATTTCACTCTTTCTATTTCTATGGAGATCTTATCCTTATTTTCCAAATTCTTCGGGGGATTTGGATATTTGGCAGTCCACTCCTTGATCTAGTCAAGTACTTTGTTTGCTCTCTCCATTAGCTTCACCACATCTGTGCATTCTCCTGAATACCAATGAGAGGGGCCATGAATTGTTTTATAAATATCATATCATCATATAGTCGTGCCATGGTATCCTTCATTGGTCCCAGCTCTTCTAGAATCACTGACTGCCACTATGTGGAGATGAAGTTATGTGATGACAACCACTAGTTTTCTGCCGCAAGATGTTCTACTTGTTGCTTCATCGCAGTAAATTCTCTTCCAAACCTGGAATTATCATTGAGAAAGTACCTTGAATTGTATTGTGACGGTGTAGTGAATGAAAATTTTCCCTCCATAACTAAAATTAGGTTTATTCTAGTGTTGGAGGTGATCTCCTTTACTATCACCATTGAGATTGGGTTTTTAGGAGCCCGTGGGAAATATCTATGCCTTAACTGCACAATTCTCTTCTTCAACTGATCAAATGTTATGCGACACACATACATGACTTGGTCTGCTAGTGGATGTGTAATATCTATCTCGCTAAATGGAATATGTCCTCTTATGAGTGGTTTTTTACCAGGATTAGTAGGCTCATCATCCATGGGTTTGATAATGTCTTCTTCCTCAAACTGCTCCTCCTCTAATTCATTAATCAATTGTTAATCCTCCAACCTCTATGTTGCTTCATCCTAATATTTCCTCTATTTTTCTTCCTCTGTCTCTCTCATCTCTTATTCTTCTATTAGTTTCTTCTAAAGAAACACACCTTTCTTCTTGCTCTCTTCTTCTTCTTTTTTATTTTATGTAATTTGAATAAGTCAAAATGATTAGAGAACATAATATAAATGGCCATTACAAAAATTCTTCCATATTAGGATAGAGAGTGTCTCTTAGCCAAAAAATGAAATAAAATTAATTTAAAAGAAAAATATTTATAAAAAATTTTGATTGTGAAATGATAGATGAATTTTGGGTAGGTGGTATTGATGAGCCATGATAATGGCCCATGGTATAGTATGCTTAATAATGTCCATTGTAAGGTGGGGTGAGTATCCATGGTTAAAATCCTTGTTAATTGTAAGTATTATTTTGATTGTGAAATGAGGGATGGTTCTTGGGAATGTGGTATTGATGATCCATCATATTTTCCCATGGTATGGTATGGTTAATAATATCCATGATAAAGTGTTGGTGAATATCCATACTTAGAAATATTTTTATAATGTAAAGATTAACTTTTTTTGTGCTTATTAACGAAATTTAAATATGGTTACAAAATTATTATTTTATTTTAGATGGTTAAATGGATCTTAATTTATAGCTACTATTTATATCTTATATATTTTCATGTGATAGAGGTGTAGATATATCTAAAAATAAATTATAATATTTTTTCTTTTAGATTTAATAAAGAAATGTTATAAAACTAAATTCATTAAAATATTTATAAGATATTTTGAGTGTGAAATGAAAGATGGTTTTTGGGCATGTTGTATTGATGAGCCATGGTATTAGCCCATGGTATTATAACAAAGCATGTTTACAAGTTAATAATATATATGGAAAATTGGACTTGAATATCCATAGTTAAACATATTGTTTGATTGCAAGTTTGTGTGTCTATTGATTAAATTTAAATATAGTAACATAATCAATATTCTATTTTATAAGGTAAAATAGATCTTAACTTATTGTTGATACTTATAGATTTTGATGTACTATGTATATTTTATTAATAATTTTTTTTCGATATAACAAATTTGAATTTTATTATTTTTAATACTTTCAACTAGAGACACTACAACATCTCCTTTGAGCTTTATATTAATTTTAAAAGACATGTAATTATTTACCAATTTACATATTATAAATTGGAAATATAAATGTAAATTAAACATATTAAGAAAAAATGTAAAATATTTTACAAAATTTCTTACATTACACTACACATTACCCCTATACTAGAGTAATGTTCATAAAAAAACAAAACATGATCCTATGACACTGAACACTTGACACTGTCTACATAAATCCTCGACACAATGTTAAAATTATAAATGTCTACATAAATATGTTGAAACATTCCTCGTAAGATAATCTAATAATCTAATATTGGAATTGATCTATCGACTCTGTGGCATGCGAAAGTATTTTCAAACCTTCTTCTCCACCAAATATCGTTTTACCTCTTCGTTTGCGCCCCTTTCCAGTGAGAGAAAAACTGAGTATTTATTTCTCTAAGCTAAACTGGAGTCCTATCATTGGCTCACAAGACAATAATAAAACTGCAAATAAAGAGCATTGTGAGACTCAGGTTTATTGCTCATGAAAAACTCCAAATAAAGAGCATTGTGAGACTCTGGTTTACCTAGAAGAATTGAAAATAATAATATAATACAAAATAAGAACCACTCAAGCACTTAAGAGTTCCTATATTCATGATAATTATGAGAATGTGTTTTAGTGATGCTTACCTTGAATTATATTATTATTTTCAATTTTTCGACTTAAATCTGGGTGTCCTAATGCTGCTTTATTTGAAGTTCTATTATGAGCCATCGAGAGGAATACAATTTAGGTCTAAGAATGAAGTACACAATTTTCTAAAACCAGAAAGCAACCCAAACTCTTGCATGCATTTGAAAAGAACTTCATGACCTAAAAATATTTGAGTAGTTAATCCACCCAAAATTATACATTATATTATAGAAAAGTATAATAACTTGGAGTAGTGAAATTACAGAAATGTTATATGTATACTAAATTTTGGTAGAGATTTGTTAGAAATATATAGAAGTCTTATATGTATATAGGCTTGTTAGAAATTTCCAAGCATGCTCTCGCTCCTATGAGGAAGTAGCTCATTTCATTTTAATTTACTTTATTTTTTTTACTTGGAACCTTCAAAGTTATTTTATTTATTGTGGGAATGATTTTTTTTGTGGTTTATTAGTGAGCTTAAGGATATTAAGGAGAGTTGACCCAGGACCTCTTATTAGTGAGGAATTTTAGCCACTAGAACTCTACCAATTAAACTACCTTTCAAAACAATTTAATGTGGAAATGTTATTAATATACTAATTAATATATAATATGAATATAAAATCGAGTTGTTTTTAGTGATATTTTTTGGAAGCTTTTCAGATGGATTTTTCTGGTTTAATTTCTCTAAAATCCTATAGGAATTTAGTGAAATCACAAGCTTGATGGGTAACCCCTCCACAATGGAAGTTCCGTATGGGTTTTTGAGGTGGTGAATCCATATATATATATATATATATATATATATATATATATATATAATCAAAAAACCAATTGTGATAGCTGGCTTAAGTGCTAACTATTTGTTATGCTATTTTATTTTTAAGAGACAAAAATATTTATTTATTTTGAGGAAAATATTACATGATGATCATGAATTAATTATGTTTTGTTGAAATAAAATCTAATCATGGAATAGTGTTTCCATAAAAATTATAAAGACTGATGATAAAAGTATTTCAAGAACTGAGAAGTGGTTGAACAGAAAAACAATTAAGACAATTACCTTTCCTCTGAGGATAAAAAGTACATCCAAGTGAGGAAAATGGGTTCTGTTCTGAATAAGGAAGGGAGGAGAGTGATGATTTCCTGAGCTGATAAAGGCTAGTGGAAACACTCAGTATTCTTGTAAAATTCCTGGAAAAAAAGACTGGACTTGGGGTCCTGAGGTCTCTTTCAGAATCTTTGTCAACCTACTTGTCTTAGGTGTGGATCACAGGGGGAGTGAGGACGTAATTGCATCGCTCATTGTAGGGAGAGCATCATCAGTAGAGGCGACGTGAGATAAGTAAACAAATTTATCTTAATGCAGATATGTATTCAGATTTGTTTGAAATACATAAATGTTGTTAGACTGAAATACTTTCGATATGGGTGTTGTGTCTTAGATTATGGAAAGAATAATTTTACACTGTGCATGTCAAGTATAAAATGTATCTGTCTTTTTTATATTATATTTTGGACTTGTTGTGGAACTATTGAATATTTGTGGACTGTATAACAAACTATATGAATAAGTTGTAATTATAGCCTGACTGTTAAAGTAGAATACAGAAATGTCAGAACCATAGTTTGCCCTATATAGAGCCATAAACATATATATATATATATATATATATATATATATATATATATATATATATATATATATATATATATATATATTAAAGATACAAATTTGGAAGAAATTTTTAGTTTAGGGTCCAAGGTCGAAACCATAGACCCCATAACCAATCGTTTTTCCATAACTATGATATACACGGAAATAAACCTAGATGGTATGGACATCTCTTAAATTACTTAATCAAAAGAAGTAAAACGAAATTCTGTTCTTGAAAAATAAGATGGAAGCTTCTGTCAATGACCTATAAAATGTTATAGTCAAAATTATGGAAAAGTATCCTTTATACCTGATATAATAGATTAATTTATGGACTGGAAAGATATATATTTACTACAGATTTATAAAACTACAGAAATGTAGTACTCATATGCAAACTGCTAGAAAAAAAACGAATGTGAGGAGGAAACCTAGAAAATAAAAATTGATACATACAGGCACAACAGGACCATAAACCTTGCTTATTCCTTTTTGAGTCGAATAATGTGTTAACTGCAGAGTAGATATCAATCATATTGAGAGGCGCGACGAGAGCCATTGGATCCAGCCAATCAATGACGAAAGATCATACCGCAGGCAGGGCGACATCGCATATCGCAAAGGTTAGCGATTAAGACTCACTCTGCAAGTTAAATATTTTTGTTTGCAATTTGAAGTGTTGTGGTGGAGGCATAGCGCAGGTCATCAGATCTAGCCGAGATAAAACAGTGAAGATTGGAAGCGGTGATCGCAAATCACAATTTGTGAAGGTTAACGCTAAGGGCCATCACAAGGGAAGTCAAGAAATTTGTGATGCGGAGTGCGAGAAGCCACGTGTTAACAAGGCGCAACATCGCATCACGTATAACATAAGGTTTAGCTATTAACGCTTTAAATTTATGTTGTGGGGAATGTGAAGTGCGACTGTCTGTTGATTGGTCGGAGTTACAGTGGGATCCTTCGGTAAAGAAATCCCAAGTATTCACATTTTTTTTTGGGTTTCTGTGTTGGATTGGATTATTGTTTGACCTATGTTTGTTATAAAAACTTCACTCTTGATTCGCGGAATAAAGGGGCTAATACTTAATACGATTCGTTGTGTGGCTAACTCCCGATTTTTTATCTCTGTTACGAATAAAGGGGGATTTGTATTAAGTATTAAGAACTCTATTCTGTAGCATTATTCTGATATATTGCAGCTATCCTGCATCACAGTGGTAGGCTGAGCATGTGTCATGCTATGATATGAATCTCCATGCGAAGGACTCCAAAAACCCTGTCCTAATTTAATGAATCATATGGAATCAATGTATACATTATAATGTCGAATATTTTTGCAATCTAGCAAGTACCGTCGGAATTAAATAATTCCCAAAATGATGAACCTTATGATAAGACATAGTAATGTATATATTTAAACTTATGAAAAGGAAAACCATGCTAAATGTTGTGTTTTCTAATGTCAAGTATACACATAAATAAGGATCATAGATATGTTGTATGGTATTGCATAGAAGTCTGTGTGAGCTAAAGTTTATAATTAGCCATGTGTAGAAGAAGTTTGATGTATAATCCATAGTAAATCAGATAAATATGGTTGGTAATTATATGTGTTCACATATCTAGGTATAACATGGTAAAAGCGATTATATATATATATATATATATATATATATATATTTGAGTTATGGTGAACGTTACAAGTGGTATTAGAGCAACGTTCGCATGCTGGGACCCTAGGGGTCACCTAACATAATAATTGTGTGTAAATGATGCACAGAAAATAAATAATATCGTAGAAGACAATTTGAGAAGGGGATCAACACAGAAAACACCCCGGAATGCAGGGGAACCTATACCCCAACCCCAACTGGAAATGAATCCTGAAATGTAGATTCAACTAAGTGTGGATCAACACCAGCAAACTAGTAGACTTATGGAGGAACAACAACAAAAAACCAACATACTGCTAAATACTGTGTAGAAGTTACAGGAAGAAATGGTCCGTGTGAGGAATGAAAATGAGTGTCCGATGCAAGAGCAGGAAAGGATACTCAAGAGCCTTTCTGACAAACAAAATTAGGGAGTGATTCAACCCAACCTTGATAGAGACATGCGGGAAGAAAATGAATGACAAGCCAAGGACCAAATCACTGACAAAGTGGAAAGAAGCCATTCACAACAAAGTAACAAGAATAGAAACTACAATGAGGCTGAGTCTGGTAATGTGTCGGAACAACAAGAAATTAAGAAACAAAAAGTGGAACTACAAGGTGAGTTCCAAAATATTAAACCACCAAAGTTTGATGGAGAAGTGAAGGAGGTGGATGAAGCATGGTTGATTAATATGAAAAAGTACTTTCAAGTTTATAAGTACAACAACAATCTTAAAGCCAGACTGACTATCATCAGTTGAGAGAAAATGCCACCTTGTGGTGCGAAGAAGTCAAGAACGTCTGCAACATTGAAGATCAAGACGTGACATGGGATTAGTTCCAGCAATACTTTAAAGAAAAATATCTAACATAATGCTTCTATGACAAAAATTCCAGATAATTCCATGATTTGAAGTTGGGTCAAATGACAATGGATGAGTACATAACCAAGTTCACTTCCTTATTAAGATATGTTCTTTATCTGAGGGATGAAAAGGATAAGGTTTAGCAGTTCTTAAGCAATTTTCCAACCCACATGAAAGAAAAAATTGAATTCATGAATCCAAGGACCATGGATGAAGCAATTCATAAATCAAGAATGTGTTACCAATAGTCCAAGGAAAAAGAAGAACTGGGCAAAAGTTGGCAGCCAAGAAAAGGGAAGAAAAGCAGTTCAAATTTCAAAAATACTAGGACTGATAACTTTAATAATTCTGCATGGAATTTAGTGAGAAAATAATTTGGAAGGACTCACCAAAAGACCCAGTGGCCTATAGAAGAAATGCCTACAGAGGCTTCCAGCAAGCCTAAACAAGGACAACCCCAAAAACCACCTCTACAATGTTGGGGGTGTGGCGAGGCTCATCACTATAAAAATTTTGCATAGCGAGGAAGAAGTGAAACAATTTCTAATCTACAAGAAGCTTCTACACTGGGATATGTAGCCCGAAATTACCCAAAATTAATGCATCGTTGGAAGATCATCAGGAATATTATCAACCAATGATGATAGATTGGAAGGTAAGCTACTTTCGCAGCCTATTTCTATTTTTGTTGACCCAGGTGCAAGTTTAAGTTATATAAACCCCAAAATAATAGAAATATGTAAATTAAAAAGTTAGAAATTCAAAAATACCTGGCTAGTATAGCTAGCCACTGAAGTGAAGAGAAAAAATTGTGCCAATATTCCAAACTGTACACTGGAAATTGGAACACAACAATAAAATGTGGATTTGAATATATTGCCTTTGGGATCCTACGATGTGCTACTGGGCATGGATTGGTTGGAGAAACACTGGACACTGGTAGACTATAAAGAAAAGATTATATATTATAGAATGCAAGATGGGACTTGTAAGGAGATGCAAGGAATCAAGAAACCCCTACAGTTGCGTCCTATTACAACCTCTCAAATGAATAAGTGTATTAGAAAAGGATTTCAGTTATATTCCATTCAGGTGGGTTTTTCTAATTCTAAGGAGAAGAATCCTATGATGGAGAACATACCTGTGGTACAAGATTTCATGGACGTGTTTCTAGAATATGTACCCAGTTTTCCTCCAAGAATGGACATTGATTTCACTATTGAATTGATGCGAGGAGAATTACCAATTTCAAGGGCACCATATCGAATGAGTGTACTAGAGCTAACTGAACTGAAAATGCAGCTGCAAGAATTGTTGGATGAGGGGTATATTGGATCGAGTGTGTCCCCTTGGGGAGCACCGATGTTTTTTGTAATTGAAAGGATGGAACCATGCGAATGTGCATGGACTATAGACAACTTATTAAACTGACATAAAAAGTAAATATCACTTACCACGGATTGATGACTTGTTTGATCAGGTGAAGGGGGCCACTATATTTTCGAAGATGGAATTAAGGTCTGGATACCACCAGATCTAGATAAAATAAGAGGATATCTACAAGACTGCTTTTCGTACTAGATATGGGCATTACAAGTTTGTGGTATTACCGTTTGTTTTAACTAATGCACCAACAACATTTATGAGGTTGATGCATGGCATATTTCACCCCTTTTTGGACAGTTTTGTGTTGATATTCATTGAGGATATTTTAATCTATTCAACGAACATGGTAGAGCACAAGGAGAATTTAAGGATAGCGTTGGAGATGTTACGAAAACATTAGTTTTACACCAAGTTTAGAAAATGTGATTTCTTCAAGGAAGAAATCCAGTATCTAGGCCATGTTATTTCTGCTGAGGGAATAACGATTGATCCAGAGAAAATTAAGACGATTATGGAATGGCGAGTACCCAAAATGTGGCAGATATTCGATCCTTTATGGGATTGGCTAGATACTATCGACATTTCATTGAAGGGTTCTCAAAGATTTCTTTTCCAGTTACCCTTTATAGAGAAAATGAAAAGTATTTAAATGGAATAATGAGTGCCAGAACAGTTTTGAAAGGTTAAAAAACTTGTTGACCACTGCCCCGGTGTTGAGGGTAGCCGACCCCAACAGAGAATTTGAGGTTTGTACCGATGCTTGTAAAGAAGGAGTTGAAGCAATTTTATTGCAAGAAGGAAGAGTGGTTGCCTATGAATCAAGGAAATTAAAATAGCACGAACAATGATACTCAACCTATTATTTAGAGTTTACAGTGGTGGTGCATGCAGTCCGAGTATGGAGGCACTACTTGCTAGGAAATAGATTTGTGTTAAAAACCGACCATAGAAGCCTAACCAAATGCTTCAAGCAAGATGATATAAAATATCACCAGGAAATATGGAATGCCTTTATAAGTGAGTTTGACATTGATATTCAACATGTAAAAGGTAAACAAAAATGTGTAGTGGATGCATTAAGTAGAAAACTGCATTGTGTTTATGAACTTTTCTATAACCAGATTGAATGCAAATTTTTACATCAGATAAAAGAGGAAGCCAAGAAGGATCCTGAATACCAGTTTCTATGGTAGAAAGCAGGGGAAGCCAGAAGGCAAGAAAAAACTTTTGACTACGCAGTTATTAAGGATAAATTTCTAACCTTTAAGGAAAAGATATATATTCCAAATCGAATGGGTTTGAGGGAGATTATCATGAATGAGTATCACCACAGTAATTACTCAGGACATCTAGGATACCAGAAAATTCTAACAACAATTAGAAAGGTTTATTTCTGGCTTGGTATGAAAATAATTATTGTAGAATATTTAAACAAATGCATGGAGTGTCAATAGTTGAAGGTGGATCATCAACATTCAATTGGATTGTTGCAGCCTATACCAGTGCTTGAATGGAAATGGGAAGTTATCTCCCTAGATTTTATTACTAGTTTACCAAGTTCAAAGTGACACAATGATTCCATTATGGTGGTGGTTGATAGATTGAGTAAGGTAGCACATTTCATACCTGTACAATCTACTTACAAAACTGTGAAAATAGAAAATATATTTATGAGAGAGATATTTAGACTGCATGGCATTACAAAGACTGTCTTATCAAATAAGGATGTGAAATTTACTTCAGCATTCTGGAAAACCCTATCTACAGGTTTGGGAACCCAAATAAATTTTAGCACTGCTTATCATCCTCAGATGGATGGAGAAACTGAGCGAGTGAAACAAATCTTGGAAGACATGCTCCTCATGTACATGATGCAACAACCAACAAAGTGGGAAGATTATATACGCTTGGTATAATTCACCTACAACAATGGTTATCAGGAGTCTTTAAAGATGCATCCCTTCAAAGCTTTGTATGGATGATAATGTCATAATCCCATCAATTGGAGCAGCTCTGAAACCAAGTTAATGCTTGGACCAATTATTTTAGCTGAGATGGAATCAGAAATAAGGAAGATCAGAAAAAATATGAAAGCAGATCAAGATTGGCAGAAGGTATACGCCGATAAGAAGAGGACATATCGGGGAAATGAGGTGGGAGATCATGTGTATGTAAGGATTAAACCAAAGAATAGCACCTTAAGGTGGGCCTCCTGTACCAAGTTGGCTCCCAGGTTTTGTGGAACTTTTCATATATTGGAGAGAGTGCGACCTCTAGCTTACCGATTGGATTTACCCAAACATATTTGGGTGCACAATGTGTTCCACGTATCCTTACTAAAATGATACATACATGTCCCAAAGCATGTAATCCACTGGCAAAACATTCAGGTAGGTTAAGATTAAAAATCCTATCTTGAAATACTATATTTTATGAGAACTTAATTCAAAGTCTTGCTGACTGCAGGTCGAGTCAGACGACGAGTTTTTGGTTGAACCTTAGCGTATACTCGATCAGAGAGAAATCATGATATGGAGGCGAGCCATCACCCATGTTAAAGTGCACTGGAAGAACTTCAGCTCAGATGATGCTACGTGGGAAGATGACGGATTTTTTCGTGAGGCTTATCCATAATTGGTTGCTGAGATGAAGTGAAACACCAAGGACGATGTTTAATTCCAGGGGGGAAGTTGTGACAACTGTCTTAAGTGCTAACTATTTATTATGCTATTTTATTTTTAAGAGACAAAAACATTTATTTCTTTTGAGGAAAATATTACATGATGATTATGAATTAATTATGTTGTGTTGAAATGAAATCTAATCATGGAATAGTGTTTCCATAAAAAGTAAAAATACTGATGATAAAAGTATTCCAAGAACTGAGAAGTGGTTGAACAAAAAAACACTTAAGACAGTTACCTTTCCTCTGAGGATAACTAGTACATCCCAGTGAAGAAAAGGGGTTCTGTTTGGTGACTAAGGAAGGGAGAAGAGTAATGATTTCCTGAGCTGGTAAAGGCCAGTGGAAACACTTAGCATTCCTATAAAATTCCTGGAAAATAAGACTGGACTTGCGGTCCCGAGGTCTCTTTCGGAATCTCTGTTAGCCTACTTGTCTCAGGTGTGGAGTACAGGGGGAGTGAGGATGTAATTTCCTCACTCATGGTAGGGAGGACATCATCAGCATAGAAAACGTGAGATAATTAAATAGATTTATTTTAATGCAGATATGTATTCAGATTTGTTTGAAATACAGGAATGTGGTTAGACCAAAATACTTTCGATATGGGTGTTGTGTCTTAGATTATGGAAAGAAGAATTTTACGCTGTGCATGTCAAGTATAAAATGTATTTGTCTCTGTTATATTATGGTCTTGACTTGCTGTAGAACTATTGAATATTTGTGGACTGTGTAACAAACTATATGAATAAGTTGTAATTATAGTGTTACATGGATTAATCTCTCTTATGGACAAGAGCGATCTCCCTTGTACTTAGCGAGTAGCTAGAAACAAAATACATTTGGAAACCTTTTTCTCTAGATTAATTGCATTTCAGAATTATTATAAGAAAGTAGAGAGGACATGTCCCTACCTTGAAATCCAAATGTTCGATTTAGTCTTTTATCCCTTCGCTCCAAAGTGTTTTCTCCAATAAGTAGAACCTTCAATCAAAGACAAGACAAAGGATCAAAGCATCGACAACATATAATAATAAAGAAAAGCTAATCCAACTTAGTGATCAAGGAGTCTAAGTACTGATTTTATTTCAATAAGCATAAGAACAACTCAATGAGACAAAGAGATCCACATGTATTATCTTGAATAAAAAGAGTAATCTTACAACCTAATGCTTTGATGTCGTACAAATTTCTCTTGGGGTCTTGAAAAATCGTTTCTCCTTCAGTTTGATAAGCCTTCCTCTCTGAATACCAACATGGAATTATGGACACAAGGGTGTGATCATTCTCATCCCAACAATAACTCACTAGTGTAGAAAGTATGCACTCTTATGAATTCTCTTCAGCAATTCATTTAAAATCTAGAATCTTGAATCTACAATCTACCCTTCAACCTGAAAATTTAGCTCAATTTATAGGGAAATGGAGGTAGTTTCAGTTCCATGAAGAGGGGGATGGATTCCTCTCATGAAGGGATTTAAGCTCCATGGACCAAGGGATAAGCTCCATGAGTGGAGGATAAAGCTCGAACTGATCGCGACTCTAGAAGCTTCCAGTTGGGAGAATATTCGACCAACTAGGCTTCTAGAATTTAATTTTTATTTTATTTCATTTTCATGGGGGTGTGAAGGTAATAGTGGCAGAAAGTGAGGAATTTGTTTCATTTTATGGACAAAACAACAATGCATGCGTAGGGAAAGACTATAAAAAATGTGTAGGTAGACTTTTAAGGGTTTTACAAAAATTTTCTCCAATTCCAAGACTTGATTTAGGAACATTGGTGTTTTTTGACCTCTAAGGGAACATGATATAGGTGTTGATAGACCCATATGAACAGTCAAATGCCATGGTGAAAAAATTACTTGTAACATATTTCCCCCTAATGTGCGAAGCCTGAGGTTATTTTGAAGAGTGAAGTGCTTTATCATTCCGAGGACTAGATTGGAGACACTGGTTGAAAACCTATAAAAACATTCAATGCAACTATATATATATATGTATATATCATCAGTGAGGTAGGAATTCCCATACTCAGATCAAAACTAACTAATTTTTCTGGTATAGATGTGGTTTCAATATTACATGAAAAGTAGACACAGTATGGGCGTAACCATCTATCATGAGTAGTCTACTGTATCATGAATAATAAAACTCCTCGCAACCTGGATGGTGGAAACTAGATCTAGGGTCTTGATTTCCTCTTCCCGAACTAGTACGAATCTATGCATGCGATTGATTGTGTCAAAGTCGAACATGGTAGAAACCACTTGATTACCAGTCAATGATGTGAACCGTTAACAAGTGTGAGAGAAACCACCAATAATGACAATGACTCTCAAAGTACTCCAGTACAATCTATGAATTTTGAATGAATGTTTTTCAGCCAAAAACTCATAGAATCGTTCGATCGAAGGTTAATGATGTAACCTGTCGTCGAAGGCAAGAAACCTACCATTAGGGCATGCAGATCCCAAGGTAATGATAGGATTCTAGATCAACTTTCTAGATGATGAGATCATGTTGATAGAAAGTGATCCATCGTAGGAAATCCCATGACATGAAACCATTAGATCAAGTTTTGAAGAAATAATTTCAAGGACCGACTCAGGGATGGTCAACGTGAATGGAGACAAATGTTTGTCTTGGCAACATTTGACCTAAAGCTAATACCCATAAACTAGCTAAAGACATTCAGTGTGGTTTGATTCACTTTTAGACAAAGGATTTCCCAACCCAGGTACAAGTGTGACAAAGTGTCGTGCTCAAAAGTGGCATGCTACTTTTTAAAACAAGGGTGACAATTGGATTCTTTTTCTCTCTTTTCCCCCCAACATTACTGGAAAGTACCTCTTTATTTTTTTCAAGCTTGAGAAGGATAAAATTTTCTTGTTTGTGTAAGATCATCCTTCAGATGAGTCCATATTAGTATTAAAATTGAACCCTAAGAAGGAGTGGTTTGGTCATGTTGTAATCGAAAGGTCCTTTACTGTTAAATTTTAACGAGTCCAGTATAGGAGAAACTCGACATGTTTCCGTTTTAGGGAGTCAGAAGAAAAACATAAGTAAACTCCATGGTTGTTCTTTTTCGTACATTTAGCCTCTCAGGCTCGAAAAAGGATAAAAGAATGCAGGAGAGAACTCTACTGACCATGATTAGTCAACGTATACCTTTTTCGTAATTTATTCCATTTCAGTCCGGAAAAGGGGTAAAATTATACTGAAGGGATGACTGTTCATTTACTTTAACAATTTCGAATAGTCAAGTAATAAATGATATTTTTATATTTTGAGAGTCTAAAATGGGCTTAAAATAAAACTCCAGGGTTTCGCTTTTTCGTAATTTTACAGAGCCAGAAAAAGTGATAAAAGTACACTCATATGGTTGAATTTCAATTTAATTTATGAGCAGGAAAATATGGAAATAAATTAGCATTTTCATGTGTTTTACGAGAATGAAAGATAGAAAAATAATCTTGGGATTTTCATGAGTTTAATGAGTCTTGAAAATAATAACTGAAATGGAGTCGAGATAGGTTTCATTTTTATACAAGCTTGAAACTAAGGAAAATTATGCTTGAGAGTGGTTTCATTTTTACACAAGCTTGAAACAGAGAAAACTATGCTTGAGATTGGCTTGTTTCATTTTTACACAAACTTGAAACAAAGGAAAAAATCATGCTTGAGATAAGTTTCAATGCCCCCGAAGCATAACTTGCTAGAGCACATGCCTCCCAAGCTTCATTTCATTCAACTAAGTAGACTACTAGTTACTAATAGTTTGATGGAATGAAGTTTGAATTACAAGATCATATGAAAGACTCAACTTAACATTTACGAAATCTAATCAAAGACTCAACTCAATTAGGAGAGAATTTGTTTCATTTTTTAATGAGCTTGACACAAGAAAAGAACTATGTTCATGAAATCTTGTTTAATTTTTAAACGAGATTGACACAAGAAAAGGAACTATGCTCATGATCAATTGATTCATTTTTTAACGAGGTTGACACAATAAAGGGAACTATCCTTACAATGAGCTGATTCATTTTTTAATGAGGTTGACACAGTAGAAGAACCATCCTCATGGGAACTTGTTTCATTTTTTAATGAGGTTGACACAGTAAAAGAACCATCCTCATAAAAACATGTTTCTTTTTTTAACGAGGTTGACATAGTAACAAGAAATCTCTTCATGAAGTGCCTTGATCATGGCTTCTAACTAGAAGAAACACATGTCAAGGGACACACCTCGATCATGGCCTTCAAGAGGTCTTCATTAGAAGGAAGAACAATTCTCTGGAAGGAATCCATAACAAGGGACTTAATAGGGATAAG
This sequence comes from Pinus albicaulis, assembly GCA_034641835.2. NCBI lineage: Eukaryota > Viridiplantae > Streptophyta > Pinopsida > Pinales > Pinaceae > Pinus > Pinus albicaulis. The sequence goes on from CM076578.1 coordinate 1,807,022,369, forward strand.
AAAAATGCGTTCAAATAATCCCATAGGGTTCGCCATGTCAATTACCGAATCTGAGTCAAAGGAAGTCGAGCAAATAGTGAGAGGCTCACTTGCATCGATAACTGAAAACATGGGACTAGTTGCCACATAATTAACCTGTAGTGGGGTAGATACCACTTCCGTATAAGGAAAATTTAGGGTTGTTATATTATTGGTAGTCGAATCAAGACTAACGAATGAAAGATGGTCAACCGTCACAATGTTTCCATTGTGAGGGAAATACATCACGAGAAAGACTTTCAATATGACAGCTTTCATTGCATAGACATAGTCTCGCCCAAGGAGAAAATTGAAATCAAAGGGTCCTCTGACTACCATAAGATCAATATAAATAGTTTTACCTTCTAAGGTAATAGGAAAATTAGGAAGGATCCCTAAAGGTTCACTAATGTTTCTGTTAAAATATGATAGATTCTATGTAACAAGTACAAGCTGAGGGGAACCCAAAGCTTTCCAAGCGATTGAGGATAAAATAATAATGAGTGCACCTTCATCTACATTTGTGCAACGCACATTATTACCATAAGTCTTCACAATGATTTGGAAAGGGATGGAGGAAGGAAGAAGAGGTTCTGTCATTTTATTCTAATCAAAGGAAAATACCTCAGTACTTGGAGGGGGTTCTATAGAAATAGGTGAAATTCCCCCTGGCGTAGAAGAATATGATGCAACAAGAAGAACCTGAGCAGTATGAATTTCACTCTCTATAGGGAGAGTGGGATCGATCGAATGTGAAATTGAGTCGACCACTTGATCAACTAATCGACCATTAACCTGAGTGATATGAGTTTCACTCTTCAATGGAAGAGCGGGATTGAATATACTTGGAATTAGATCAATCACTTCATCAATTGATGGTAGGTTGGGAGAAAGTTTACGGTAACCAGTTGGAAGTTGTTGCTGCAGAACAATACAATTTTCCAATGATTTCGAGGCTTCATCCATGTGAGGGAAAAGATGAGTTTGATGACTCCCTTTACATAACCTACAAGGAAACTATGCCTCGAATGCCACAATCGTAAGTGAGAAGAGAACAACAATGGAGATTAACATACCCTGTTTTATTATATTATCTATATCTTCAAATACATTTGAGACTCTATGCAGAAATCTTTTCTTCTCTCTTGTGCAAATGCCACAACCGTCAGCCAGAAGAGAACAAGAAAACAAGAAGAGAACAATAGCGGAGAAAATTTATGGATTATTTCTATAACTTATTAATAACTGTATTTAATTTAAAGGTAGAAATTCTTTGAATCGTCTAACATCAAAATCAATGATTCATAATTGTACACTTCCCAATTTAGGAAAGTTGTTTTCAAATAGTGACGCTTTACAGCGTAAATATAAAGTAAGCACCACTCGAGAATTTAATACTTTTTATTCATTATAATTATAAGAATGTGTTTGAGCGATGTTTACCTTGAATTATATTATTATTTTCATTTCTTTGTTGTAAATTTGAATGTCCGAATGTTGCTTCATTTGAACTTTTATTATGAGCCATTGAAAGGAATACAGTTTAAAGGAATACAATTTAGGTCAAAGAATGAGGTACTCAATTTTCTAAAACTAGAAAGAGACGCAAACTCTTGCATGCGTTTGAAAAGAAATTCATGGTGTAAAAATAATTTAGTTAATTCACCCAACATTTACATAATAATTTGGAGTAGCCAAATTTCCTGGCTAGTCGAGTATGTAGAAGTACACAAAAGTGTTATATGTATACGGAAGTTTGGTAGAGACTTGTTAGAAATATATAGAAGTGTTACATGTATATTAAATTTTGGTAGAGGTTTGTTAGAAATTTCCAAGCATGTTGTCACTCCTATGAGGAAGTAGCTCATTTCATTTTAATTTACTTTATTTTTTTTTATTTGGAACCTTCAAATTTATTTTATTTATTAAAGTGAAATATAATGTAAGTTTAATTTGTTAATGTCATAGAAACTTATTAATGAAATTTAAATATGGTTGAAAAATTACAATATAACAAATTTGAATTTTATTATTTTTATTACTCTCAACTACAAACAGTACAACATCTCCCTTGGGCTCTATATTAATTTTAAACTAAATGTAAATGTTTACCAATTTACATATTATAAATTAGACATATTAATATAAATTCAACATATTAGGGGGACATGTAAATTTTTTTTACAAACACTCTTACATTACATCTACACATTACCCCTATAATGGGGTAATGTCCATAAAAATAAAAATGATCCTACGACACTTCACACCTATGACACCTCACACTTAACATTGTCTACATAAATTCTTGCCACAATGTTAAAAAGGTAGATATTTACATAAATCTATTGGAACATTCCTCGTAAGATAATATAATAAGCTATTAAGCTATCTAATGGAAACAATATATTGTATCTACGACATGAAAAAGTATTTGCAAGCCTTCTACTCCACTAGATATCTTGAGTCCTCTTATTGGCTCATAATAAAACTACAAATAAAGAGCATTGTGAGACTAAGATTTACGAGGAATAATTGAAGATAATAATATAATTCAAAGTAAGCACCACTCAAACACTTAAGAGTTCTTATTCATGATAGTTAGGAGAATGTGTTGAAGTCTTGCTCACCCTGAATTATATTATTCTTTTCAATTCTTCTTTGTAAACTTGAGCATCAGAATGCTGCTTTATTTGTATGTTCCCAATTGCGAGGAGGGTAGCATGCCAGATTGAGGATGCTCCTTATGAGGAGGGAGGAGAAAAAATCAAACATATTGAGATTAACTTGGAGGTCTGAATAGTTGCATTCCAGAATACATGAATTTTGATGACATACCGATGCGCTTTCAAATGCACACCATAGGAGTCTTCGACAGACTTCATCGGTTATTATGGCGAGTAATATGGGAAGTCACTTGCTACCATGAGCACCACATGGGAAGATAGCTACCTTTAGTTTATTTCCTGCACTGATGTAGCCTTGTACAGCCTTTGATCTATTAAAGGAGTGGGGTAGTTGTATTTATGACAAGCCCGATTTATATCATGATAATCAACACAAACTCAAATGGTCCGTTTCTTTTTGGTAACACGAACAATATTAGAGACCCAATCCACTAATGGTATAGGATATATGAAACCATCCTTTAGAATTTTTTCGACCTCTCCCTTAATCGAAACAACCTTTCTTGGGTGTACAGGATGAATCTGTTTATGAACATGATTTGAGTCCAGATATGTAAGAATTGTGTGCACCATAATACTAGGGTCTATGCTAGGAATTTATTGATAAGACCATGTGAAGGCACCACAAATTTCTTTGAAAAGAGAGGTGTAGATCCTAACGTCATTAGGAGAACAAGATGCACCGATATGGACATTCTTGACAACCCCTAGTTTAACAGAGATGTCGATCGGAATGGTGGTAGAAATGTCACCCATGTTTCCTGCAGACAACACTTCATGAACCAGAATGGGATGTTGAAGTGGGCTAGAAAATTCAAATGAAACACGGGTTTCCACGCAAGTAGAGATTTCACCCATGCTTGGGAGAAATGAGGAACGATGATGACCATCATCCCAAGGGATTTCTTCAAGAGACATAACTTACACGATACTCTTGTCAATAGGAAATATCTCATCCAAGGTATCGTCTGAATCCCAAGAACAAAACCAAGGAGACTGTGAATATGTGTCTAGATATGAAACCATATTATGCTTGGTTTCGAAAGCAGCCCTAGAATCTAAAAGAATGCTTTGATATATTTTTTCTATAGGGTTTAGAGACATAGTGTCACCAAAAATGTCAAGCTGGTCGGGATTAGGAACAATCCATGGATCTTGAAAAGATGATATGATGTTAATAGAGGGGAAATTAGGAAGTAGGAGTAGAACAATTCCCATCATGGATGAGTCTTTGAAAAGACCCGAACCAACGATCTCACGGGGAGTAGAGGTATTCTCAATGTACGAGACATTTACAGTTGAAGAAACAGAGGAAAAGTAAGGAATTTGACCAACAATGAATATCTTCCCCTAAAGAGGAAACCAGAGAAAATGAAAGAGGGTAGAGACCATGCAAATCGTTTCATGGGTCTAGCTACATCTGAGTAGAAGGTTGTAATTGAGGTTAGAATTTAACACCTCTAGTTCGCAGTTGACTATTTTACCCTCCAACTGAATTGCCAAGGATTTTGGAATACCATACAATAGAGAGCCTCTTCCATTGAAAGCTTCCAGAGTGTTGGGGTACTGAATTAAGGTATGAGAGTTGATGGCTTTCCAACATGCAACAACCATGACACAAGTAGAAGAACCTTCATAAAAAACAGTCCAATGAATGGTTTTACCAATCATAATGACTTGGATAAGGAAAGCTACTTGTGATGGGAGCCGAGGAACATGATTCTCTAGATCGAAAGTAATAATATTTGAATATGTAGGATCAATCCCTCTGATAGCAGACAATAATGCCTTCCGTTTTGATGGGAATGAGTGTCTTTTGAGGCCGACATCAACAATGGCAGTTGAGATAGATTCTTAGTGATGTTATAGTGCTAGGAATCTCACCCTTTTGGATTGTAACTAATAATATTTCAATATACGGGATCAATCCCTTTGATAGCAGTCAAGATTGGCTTCCGTTTTGATGCACACGGCTGAAGGTCTTCCAAGGCCGACATCGATGATGGCGCTTGACCTAGATCCTCTACAATGTTATAGTGTTGGGCAGCTCACGCGTTTGGATAATAAGATGATTTCCAAAGAACACCCTTGGGTTTATCACAGTGTTAATCCATATATACAATTTAAAAAACAATTTAAATAACAGAAATCAAGATTTCACCTCAAATGTTTCTATAAGATTCCATAACCAGAAAATTCAAAAAGTAACACTAAAGACAACCCCAAATATAAAATATTATTCACATATCTATAAAATTAATCCCAATTTATATATAAAAAATATATAGAAAAAAATATGTTTTTTATTCTTTCATTTCATTTAATTAATCGCAATTCAAATATATATAAATATATATATATATATATATATATATATATTTCAAATTATCATTTGAACTCAACTATTAAAACATATTATTTAAGTATTAATAAGGTGAAATCTGAAGTAAGCTTAGTTTATTGATGCCCTAGAAACCACCCAAAAATCAGATTTTTATTATTCTAATACTCAAATAAAATTACATTCCAAAAAACTTTGCGAGAAAAAATGTCTACCATGCCTAAATAGAGTTTGGAAGTTCTAATACTCAAATGAAATTAAATTCCAAGCGCTTTCCCATGTGAGGGAAATTGCTGCAAAAACCAACTTAAACTTGTTTTTGATGAAATTCCATCTAGACAAAATATGTCATAACTAAATTTATTCATCGCAAGGAGGCCACCTAAACATGGCATAGTAAAATTTACTCATATAAATTTAAATAGCTTTAATTTAATCATATAAATGGTATTAAGATGGAAAATCTTTACTAGAAAGAGTAGTACCATTACCATACTCATGTTAGAGAAGAATAAGTTATTTTTCCCATATAATAATTGATTCCTCCCATTTGTACTTATTTACACTTAGTTTCAACACTAATAAAATTCCTTTTTTAGAAACTTAATTCTGGATTTTTGTTTTTTAAGAGGAAAAAATAAACATTTTGATTAATGAAATGTTTTACATTTGTTTAAATCTTGTTAACATTTTACTAAAAAAACATGGTTTATATCAGTATCTTTTGTCTTACCAGCAATTTACTCTCCATATTATCAATAGGAATAGAGAATAAAAATAATCCTACTTATCAACAAAAACAGAAACCAATCGACTTTTGGCATAGGATTTGGAAATCTAGGGATGTGAGACCGATTCATCGGGGCGTACCTGCCATTTATTCTTGTAATGGAACATCTTGGAACTTCATCAAGCTACTAATATTCAAGTAGGGGAGTCACCTTCCAATTGATTATTTGATGTGTGGAGTCGCCGAAGCAGAAATATAGCCAATGTGTGCCTAACTATCTGCTGCTCTCAGACCTTAGAAATGAATCTTTTTCGTTCTTCCGAGGGAAAATTTACACCTTCAATCCCCGGCAACAACGCCAAAATGTTATCATGAAATTGAGTCTTATTGGGCTACTTCAATGGTCAACTTGGAGTAACTATTTCAAACCACTTGGAACTCGACATTAGCTTATCTCGTTTGAGAGGGCTCTCTCAAAAGAAGAATAAATGATTTTCAATGAAGTTTAAAAGTAGATGGCTAACTCTAATGGTTTCTTCTTTGGGTGTTTATGTGTTCAAAGTAGGTGCATTATACAAGGAATCACTGCCAATGGGCATGGAGTTAGTGTAAACCTAAACTACAAAATAACAAATTTCATGGAAGCCAAGGCACTTATATTCTTATCAAATCACACATGAAGGACAAAACATCAAACTACATGCATACAGGAAGTTGGAGCATATTACTGAATTCCAAGTAATTACACATGAGTCACTGCAAAAATATCAAAATGGCTAAGGTAAACAAGCATAGGTAAGAACATACAATGAATATTGGGTCTAAAACAAGCTGCTGCAAAATTATATTACTAATAGCCACAAATTACAATAGTAGTGCATACATAACATCTCTCAACCCTTTCTAACTCTAAAACTCTCTCATTTATAGAGTGAGAACTCATAGAAATGATTTTCCACCTTGCTCACCTCAAATTCCCACCTCAGAGACCTGTTTCAAACATGATTCCATCACTTGGAGACTTTGTAGGGACATTTCTATTTTGCATAGTTTCAATACAAAAAGGACTTTTCTTGCATTAAGCAGTTTAACACATCCATTTAATAACCCTGATCAACTACAACAACTTAAATTTGTTGAGTGAACTAGAGTTCTGATGTGTCATTATGCCACATGGATACTGAGTTGGACCTCCTCCAAGTCGAATCTTACAAATTTTTCATAAATCTGGTTAGTGAAAATTCTAAAAAGTAGGCTTAAAAAATGATTGTATAATTTCCAAACCCTAATGGATTTGCAGAAAATGAGAGGTTTTTGTAGATGGACTTGTGATGAAGGAAAATTTCTTTCATATTTACAAAATCCTTTTTGATTTTTTCAGAAACAAAGCTTGAAGTTTATTTCTAAAACAGTCATGAAAAGAAATTTCATAGTGCTCACTTCGTAACAACTTTTCATAGTGCCTCTGTTTTAAACACTTTTGACAAACCCGTATGAAAATATCTTCTTGACCATATTTAACCTCCACATGTGATAAGCTAACCTTGAATGCACCTCTCTTAGCAGCTACAAGAAATCTGATCCTCTGCGAACTTGGTATATCCCAAGATAAGATGGATGAGTGTTGGTTTAATTCACCCCTTTAAATAGCTATATTCCACATGAATACCATGGACCAATACAATGTACCCATGGTATTGACCCATGGTATTGAGAAACAATGGTTTTGACCTTTGGTATTAATGTAAAATATATATTATTTAAAGTGGGGAAATTAAACCAACCTAGATCCAAATCACTTTTAGAGTGTATCCACGTGAATAAAATGAGTCAATAATTTTGGTCATTTTTATTGTTATAGTCATTTTATTTTTACAAAGTTATTTTAAATTTTTAGAAAAAGTTAAAATGTTTACATTACATTATTATTATTTTTTATTTATTCTAATTTTAATTTTATTTTTATTAATTTACTAATTTAAAATGTTAAAATATACATTATGTTACATCTCTAAGATACTAGACTAGAGAGCACCTTTCAACCTAATAATATGAATTTAATGCCTTCAAATAGAGAAAAATAACATGCCAAAAATGGATTGTCAAAACTTTCAAAGATCTCTTCCATATTGGATTTGAGAGCACCTCTCCAAGCAATAAAATATTATGTAGCGTCATGTAAACATTCTAAGTGAGTCAAATTAAAATTAAAATAAATTATTAATTTATTAATTTTCAATAATTATTACCTTGGTTTTTGAGCTTTGAACCCATGTTGTTGACCCACCGTATTCATGTGGAATATAACATATTTCTAGGGGAGAATTAAACTAGGGTAGATCCATCTTAACTACGGATCTTCCAAGAGCCTACACATGAATCTAGGCTAGTTTAAGTATAAAAGAGGAATAAACTAATGCTATTTATAAACATTTAATACAAAAATCTAATTTATTGTTTATTTATTTTAAAAATTATTTACAAATATTTATTGAAATGATTGAATGATTACAATTTTCCCTATCTACGAGCCTAGATCCATCTTAACCCGATCCATCTTAACATAGGGTCTATCGATATTTGAGAGGGATAAAATATATCAAGGTGCAAACCTCTTTTCTGAGTGTAAAATGATCAAATATCTCAAGGTGCAAACTTCTTTTCTGAGTTAAAACTTGAAGAAAGGTTTGCACCTGGAGAAATATTAAGTTGTGAGAGCGATCAAATTTCTCAAGGTGCAAAACTCTTTTCTGAGTGAACAATTTCAATAAAGGATTTCACCTCAAGAAATTTTATTCCTCTGAGGGCTTGATAGATTCATAACTAAGCTGAATCTAGGCTGATTTAATTACCAGCCTAGATCCATCTTAAATTTGGATCTATCAAGTGTGAAGAAGGATAAAACATCTCGAGGTGCAAACCTATTTTTTGAGTGCAAAACTTGAGAAAAGTTTTTCACCTCTAGAGATTTGATCCCTCTCTGTGATTGATATATCTGGGATTAAGATGTGTCTAGGTTGGTTTCATTCATATGATTAATTTTATCAATAACATGTAAATACATCTAATATTAATATAATCATTTTATATATGTGAAATATGTCTCATAATTATCTGGTCATTTTAATTAATTTTATCAATAATTTGTAAATAAATCTAATATTAATATAATCATTTTATATATACTCAATATGTCACATATTTGTGTGATCATTTAAATTTTAAATTTTCTAAGTTACCTTAGATTTTTGAGATGATAAATATTTTTAATAAACTTATTGATTAAATAAAAATTTTGAATGCAAAGCGACAATGTAAAATACTGTTTAATGATTGAAAATGCAAATAAGGAGAATGCATCCAATTACAAAGAGTATTCATTGTGAGAATCTCAAACTATTTTCTTCTAATTTTCTTAGTTTTGTCATATTTTCATATGGATTATATGAAAAGGATACTTGAAATCCTAAACCATTTAAATATTTAGCAAGAAATGTTGTACTAAAAATCATACATTGTCTCTCTTTCTCTCCAATATTAATAGGTTGAATTACTATAAAACAAAAACCAATGTACATTGTCAATATTTTTTTGTTCTTACACTCAAATCCATGCACATTGTTAATCCAATCACTTTAAAATTAATGTACCATCATACATCCAATTATATAAAACTAGGAATCAACTTCTACACTCAAATCAATGCATCTAATGCAAGCAATCAAATAAGATTAGAAAACAACATCTACATTGAAATAAACGCATCTAATGAAAATAAAATAGGATTAGAAATCAACATCTACAATAAAATAAATGCATCTAGTGCAAGTAAGCAAATAAGATTACAAACCAACATTTACACTGAAATCAATGCATCTATTGCAAGAAATCAAATAGGATTAGAAACCACCATCTACACAGAAATTAATGCATTTAGTGCAAGTAATAAAATAGAAATAGAAAACATCTACATTGAAATCAATGCATCTAGTGCAAGCAGTCAAATATAATTAGAAATCAACATCTACACTGAAATTAATCTATCTAGTGCAAACAATGAAATAGCATTAGAAATCACCACCTACACTGAAATCAATTCATTTAGTGTGAGAAATCATATATGATTATAAATCACCTACATTGAAATCAATGCATCTAGTGCAAGCATTTAAATATCATTACAAACCAACATTTACAGTAAAATAAATGCATCTAGTAGAAACAATCAAATACAATTAGAAATCACCCTCTACACTGAAATCAATGCATCTAGTGCAAGAAACATTCTTCCCTCTCTCACCCCTCCAAATTCGTCTCTCTTTCCCTCCCTCTCTCCACCCTCTCACATCATCTCCCTTCCTTCTTCTCTATCACTTTATTTCCCACCTATCTCTCTCTCTCTCTCTCTCGCTCTTCGCCCTCCAACTATGTTGCTATATCCCTCCTTCTCTCCTCTTGTCCTCCATTTTCTCCACACTCTCCTTCTTTGTATCCTTATCTCACCCCAAAACATACACACTCTCTCTCCATCTCTCCCTTTTCATTCCCTCTCTCTCTCTCTCTCTCTCCACTTCTCACTCTCTATGTCTTTATTCTTTCCTCCCTCACCCCCCCTCCAAATCCATCTATCTATCCCTCCCTCTCTCCTCCTATATTCCTCCCTTTATACCCCTCTCTCTCCTCCTTCATATCTCTCCTTTTCTCTCTACCTCCCTCTCTCTCTCTCTCTCTCTCTCTCTTTTCCTTCCAGTTTTGTCTCATCCCCTGCCACTCTCTTCCTCTCTCTCAATTCATCTCTCTCCCTTTATTTCCCACCTCTCTCTCTCTCTCTCTCTCTCTCTTCCATCTAATCCTCTCTCTCTCTCTCTCTCTCTCTCTCTCTCTCACAACATCTACACTAAAATCAATGCATATAGTGTAAGAAATAAAATAGGATTAGAAATCACAAGCCACACTCAAATCAATGCATCTTGTGCAAGAAATATTCTTCCCTTTCTCCCCCCTCCAACTTCATCTCTCTTTCCCTCCCTCTCTCCACTCTCTCACATCCTCTCTCTCTTCCTTCCTCTCTCTCCCTTTCTCTCCCACCTCTCTCTCTCTCCCCCTCCCTCTCTCTCTCTTCACCCTTCAACTGTGTTATTATATTCATCCCTCTCCCATTCTCCCCCCATAACTCCACCTCTCCTTATCATTATCTTTATCTCACCCCCAAACATACACACTCTCCATTTATCCCTTGTCTCTCCTTATATCTCTCCACTTATCACTCTCTATGTATTTCTTATTCCCTCCCTCTCTCCCCCTCCAAAAAAATCTCTTTATCCCTCCCTCTCTCCTCCTTTCTCTAAAGTCCTCTATATCGTCATTCCTCTCTCTCTCTTTCTCTCCTACCTCCCTCTCTCTTACCCCATCTCTCTCTCTCTCTCTCTCTCTCTCTCTCTTTGCCATCAAATCCTCTCTCTCCCTTTCTCTCCTACCCATATTTCTCTATCTCCCCCCAACTATGTTACTATATCCCTCCTTTTATCCTTCTCTCTCTTACCCCCCCTTCTATCCATCTCTCCTTTGTCTCTTTATCTCACCCGAAATATGCACACTCTTGTGCATCTCTTCCTTGTAACTCTCTCTCTCTCTCCACTGATCACTCTCTATGTCTTTAATATTCCCTTCGTATAGCCCCCTCCAACTCCATCTATCTATCCCTTCCTCTTCCCCCAAACTCTCTTCCCCCCCCCCCCAAACTCTCTCTCTCCTATAGTCATCCCACTATCGCCCTCCCTCTCTCCTCCTCTCCCTCTCTCTCTATCTTCCTTCCTCCTCTCCCCTATCTTTTAGTTTATCCCCATCTCTCTCTTTTCATCCCCCTATCTCTCCACCTCTAGGTCTTTGTTTATTTAATATTACATAATAAGAATATATTTTATAGTCCAACGATGATGATAATTGTTAAAAAAAAAGACACTACGTGTTAGAGCACACTCATATATGTAAAGGACCCCAATTCTCCTTCACATGCTCTATTTTCTGCACATTAAAAATTATGCACAATAAAACCATATTACTACATCATTCATCAGTGTCACAACACTCACTATCTAAAATCCAAAAGACATGGGTTCTACGACACATAATCCATCCTCGGCACAAGTAAACAAAAGCACAGTAATATGAATTTGATATTTTTAACCATTCATTTTAACCAGCAAAGACTTTGACTGAGGCGGGGATGGACAACTGGAAAGTTGTAGAAAAAACCATAAATTGTTCAAAATTTGCATGGAGAAGGAATAAAAAACAGAGAAATGGTTGAAAGTCTACTTCGAAAAGGAATGGAAAAAACATACAAATTTTTTTTTGATATCATAAACTTTGCAAGGAAAGCGCCTTAATCAATTCAACTGACCCATCATCACGCAGTGCAGCCCGTCGCATTCGGCGATACATTCACTTGCCCTGGCACTATAAAAATTCTTATAAATTGAATGTCTGCCAGTAGATTTTCATGTCTCTCAATTCCTGTGAGGTAAGATCACGCTGATTCAGTGTATTTCAATCTCGTGCTCAATTCTCATGGGTAAGTTAGCATTACTCAACATTTTTACACCGATTCAAGGTACATGTTAACCAGACATATTCTAGGTTTTCACTCTTGGACTTATGGAAATTTGGGCGTTTACTTATGTATTTACCATCGCCTTCTCTTACCCTTGCAATTATTCTGTAGTTTGGAAATTTCATCACTACCGAGGTGACGATTCTAGTTTTCTTTCTCCTACTTCCCACTACTTCCGAGTTTCAATTATGGTGCAAATTTCCATGCTTGTGGCCATTGTTCTTCCAGCCTCGGCAGACCTAATACCTTACCTGATTTCGTCTTGTATCTTGATTTGGCTGTAAACTGTATACCCAATGCCACGTAATAGGTATATATATACAAGTGTTTGTATACGTGCAATGATTTTTCTTAAACGCTAGTTAATTAAATTTTTGAATTAAATGTTTTTGGTTAAATCTTCCCTATTTGACGATATTTGGAAGTGGTTTGCAGGCATAAACGCTACCGGTTCCCCTATTCTGGTTCTGTGAGGTATTTCAAGCTTTTCCATGTCGGTGGTCTTGTGCCTCACAAGTTGCACCTCTTGTTACTCGGTCGGTTGCGAGCTAATTGTTTGGATGCAATGAGTTATTTGGCCTTAATTTGGAGTTAATGCACAACTATCTCTTTTCTGTATATCTAAACCTTTAATTTAGAAATTCTTTAGTATTTTGGGTCTAGACATCTAATATGTCGACCTTTTGTATTTATTTACACCTATTTGGAAGTGTTAGTCCCCGAATATCCCGCCCAACTATATGACTGTTGTCATTTAGAGTATGTTTGGAAAATTCAATTAACTTAATAGTACAGTTTACTTTTTTTCACCTCGGTTAGATGCATGTCTATTTTCTATTTATAAATCCATTTAAGTGTGTAGTTCTTTGGGTTCTTTTCTTATCTGTAGTAAGCCTTAATCTTGCACCAATTCTTGTTATTGGGGTCATATATTTTGTAATTATCTTTGTATGATCTACTCAGTTTGATTTATAACATACCGAGTAATAAATAATGGTGCTTTTTGATCCATTCATGCATAATTCCGATTCACTGGGTCGAAATTCAATTAGTGTTAGCTGGACTTTGCTTTTATCTATTATTTATCTAATCTAGCAGTATATCTTTTCTTATGTTTTGGAGTATTTTTCGCAAAGAAATTATTTCCATTAAACATGGTTTAATAAAATGGTTGTATAATTATGCACCTTGTATTCACGACCATAAATAGTTTCCTTGTTTTATTCCAAGGTCCTTCCTGTGTAATGATTCCATATCATCTGCTTTGTTTACGGATTTTCCAATGGTATGGTTAGTGTAGGCACGCAACTTCAAGTATTGTTCAGCATGTTCACTACTGTTGTATCAATTTAACATTGCATGACTATTAGGTTTTATCAAATTAATTTAAGAAAAATGGTACATGTTTTCACAGTTCTAAGTTAACCCCTTTATTTAATACGAATTTGGTAATACCATAAAGTCAAGCTGGAATGTTATACTATTATACTTTTCAATTTTCCTTATTTAATTACACTACGATATCTACTTCTTATTATTAACCCAACGATATTGGCAATAGTAAACTATTTTGAAGAAACCAACCATGTCGTTGAGTCGAGAGGCGCAATCTACAACCATGTATGACCCTGATGTCAAGTATGTCGCGTCCTCAAAAAATAATAAATTTTATTTTTGCTAATGTCAGCCAAAGCATTAACCTAATCTTTAATTTTATATAATTTGAATATTTAGATTATACATAACTCCCTCTCTCTCTCTCTCCATCTCTCCGGATCCTCTCTCCATCTCTCCGTTGTCACTCCCTCTCTCTCTCTCTCCACTTCTCACTCTCTATGTCTTTATTCTTCCCTCCCTCACTCCCCCTTCAAATCCATCTATCCCTCCCTCCCTCTCTCCTCCTATATTCCTCCCTTTATACTCCTCTCTCTCATCCTTCATATCTCTCCTTTTCTTTCTACCTCCCTCTATCTCTCTCTTTTCCCTCCAATTTGGTCCATCCCCCACCACTCTCTTCCTTTCTCTCAAGTCAGCTCTCTCCCTTTATTTCCCACCTCTCTCTCTCTCTCTCTCTCTCTCTCTCTCAACATCTACACTAAAATCAATGCATATAGTGCAAGAAATAAAATATAAAATAAGATTAGAAATCACCAGCCACACTCAAGTGAATGCATCTAGTACAAGAAATATTCTTCCCTTTCTCCCCCCTCCAACTTCATCTCTCTTTCCCTCCCTCTCTCCACTCTGTCACATCCTCTCTCTCTTCCTTCCTATCTCTCTCTCTCTCTCCCACCTCTCTCTCTCCCTCTCTCTGTCTCTCTCTTCAAGTTCCAACTCTGTTACTATATCCATCCCTCTCTCCTTCTCCCCCCTTACCTCTACGTCTCCTTATCATTATCTTTATCTCACCCCCAAACATACACACTCTCCATTTAGCCCTTGTCTCTCCCTCTCTCTCTCCACTTCTCCCTCTATATGTATTTCTTATTCCCTCCTCTCTCTCCCTTTCTCTCCTACCCATATTTCTATCTCTCTCCCCAACTATGTTAATATATCCCTCCTTTTATCCTTCTCTCTCTTCCCCTCCCCTTCTATCCATCTCTCCTTTGTCTCTTTATCTCACCCAAAATATACACACTCTTTGTCCACCTCTTCCTTGTAACTCACTCTCTCTCTCTCTCTCCACTTATCACTCTCTATGTCTTTAATATTCCCTTTGTATAGCCCCCACCAACTCCATCTCTCTATCCCTTTCTCTCCCTCAAGTCCTCTCTCTCCCTTTCTCTCCTACCTCACTCCGCCCCCCTGCCCACCCTTCTCTCTCTCTCTCTCTCTCTTATAGTCATCTCACTATCGCCCTCCCTCTCTCCTCCTCTCCCTCTCTCTCTATATTCCTTCCTCGTCTCCCCTATCCTTCAGTTTATCCCCATCTCTCCCTTTTCACCCCCCTATCTCTCCACCTCTAAACACTCATATATGTTAAGGACCCCAATTCTCCTTCACATGCTCTATTTTCTGCACATTAAAAATTATGCACAGTAAAACCATATTACTACATCGTTTATCAATGTCACAACACTCACTATCGAATATCCAAAAGACATGAGTGCTACGACACATACTCCATCCTCACAAGGAAAAAAAAACACAGTAATATGATTTTGATATTTTTAACCATTCATTTTAACCAGAAAAGACTTTTATTGGGGTGGGGAGGAACGAATGGAAAGTTGCAGAAAAAAACAGAAATTGCTCAAAGTTAGCATTGAAAAGGAATAAAAAATGGAGAAATGGCTGAAAGTCTGCTTCGAGAAGAAATGAAAAAAAAATACAAATGAAATTTTGATATCATAAACATTGCAAGGAAAGCGCCTTAATCAATTCAACCGACCCATCCTCACACAGTGCAGGTTGCATGCGGCGGCGCATTCACTTGCCCTGGCACTATGGAAATTCTTATAAATTGAACGTTTGCCAGTAGATTTTCATGTCTCTCAATTCCTGTAAGGTAAAGAACACACTGATTCAGTGTATTTCAATCTCATGTTCAATTCTCGTGGGTAAGTTAGCATTACTCAACATTTTTACACCAATTCAAGGTAGATGTTAACTCGACATTTTTACACCAATTCAAGGTACTTATGGAAATTTGGGCATTTACGATCGCCTTCTCTTACCCTTGCAATTATTCTATAGTCCGGAAATTTCATCACTACCGAGGCAACGATTCTGGTTTTCTTTCTCCTACTTCCCACTACTTCCCAGGTGAGTTTCAATTATGGTGCAAATTTCCATGCTTGTGGCCATTGTTCTTCCAGCCTCTGCTGACGTAATATCTTACCTAATTTCGTCTTGTATCTTGAATTGGCTGTAAACTGTATACCCAATGTCACGTAATAGGTATATATATACAAGTGTTTGTATACCTGCAATGATTTTTCTTAAACGCTAGTTAATTTCAAGCTTCCCCTGTTTTGGTCCTGTGAGGTATTTCAAGCTTTGCCAGGTCGGTGGTCTTGTGCCTCGCAAGTTGAACCTCTGGTTACTCTGTCGGTTGCGAAATAATTTTTTGGATGCACAATTTTTTGGATGGAGTTATTTGGCCTTAATTTGGAGTTAATGCACAAGTGTTTCTTTTTCTGTTAATTTAGAAATTCTTCTGTATTTTGGGTCTAGACATCTAATATGTCGAGCTTTTGTATTTATTTACACCTATTTGGAAGCGTTAGTCCCCGAATATCCTGCTCAAATATATGACTGTTGTCATTTAGTGTATGTTTGGAAAATTCAATTAACTTAATAATAAAGTTTACTTTCTTTCACCTCGGTTAGATGCATGTCTATTTTCTATTTATACATCCATTTAACTGTGTAGTTCTTTGGTGTCTTTTCTTATCTGTAGTAAGCCTTAATCTTGCACCAATTCCTGCTATTGGGGTCATATGTTTTCTAATTATCCTCGTATTTCTAATTATCCTCGTATGATCTACTCAGTTTGATTTATAACATACCGAGTAATAAATAACGGTGCTTTTTGATCCATTAATGCATAATTCCGATTTATTGGGTCAAAATCAGATTAGTGTTAGCTGGACTTTGCTTTTATCTATTATTTATCTAATCTAGCACTATATATTTTCTTATGCTTTGGAGTAGTTTTCACAAAGAAATTATTTCCATTAAACATGGTTTAATAAAATGGTTGTATAATTATGCACCTTGTATTCACGACCATAAATAGTTTCCTTGTTTTATTCCAAGGTCCTTCGTGTGTAATGATTCCATATCATCTGCTTTGTTTACGGATTTACGGATTTTCCAATGGTATGGTTAGTGTAGGCACGCAACTTCAAGTATTGTTCAGCAAGTTCACCACTGTTGTATCAATTTAACGTTGTATGACTATTAGGTTATATCAAATTACTTTAAGAAAAATGGTGCACGTTTTCACAATTCTAAGTTAACGTCTTTATTTAATACCGAATTTGGTAATGCCATAAAGTCAAGTTGGAATGTTATACTATTATATTTTTCAATTTTCCTTATTTAATTAAACCACAATATTTACTTCTTATTATTAACCCAGCGATATTGGCAACAAATGCCATAAAGTCAAGTTGGAATGTTATTCTACTATATTTTTCAATTTTCCTTATTTAATTAAACCGCAATATTTACTTCTTATTATTGGCAACAGTAACAAGTTTGCAGTAAAATTATTTTGAAGAAACCAAGTCAAGTATGACCCTGATAATTTTTTTTTTTTGATAATGTTGACCAAAGCATTAATCTAATCATTAATTTTATATAACTTGAATATTTAGATTATACATAACTTTTTTAACTTATTAATGGGTGACATTAATTACTAAAATACAACTATGTATTATTTATATAATTTGAATGGATCATAAATTTATTTTTAACAAAAAAAATTACCACATTGAATTTCCAAATTAAGTAAAATTTTAAACATCTTTACTCTTTACTTAAATCAATACCATTTCCTAAATCAAAGGAAAAGAGTTAAGTCAAACATCTTTACTCTTTACTTAAGTCAATACCATTTCCTAAATCAAAGGAAAAGAGTTAAGTCAACACAAACAATCAAAATCCAAAATATTTTAATATTTCTTTCAATTAAATATTTGTAAAATGAATCTTTAAAAAGAAAACCCATGTTGTACGGATAAATTAAAATCTTTAAAGTATAAATATTTCCTCATCAAAATTGCAATATTTCAAAATTTAAATAAATAAAAATTTAAATTAGCCAGAGATATGGTAAATAAATAAAACTTATTTTTATACTTACTCTGTATATATAAACTAGATGTATGGTAAATAAATAAAAACGTTTTTTTATATTTACCCCATAAACCTTTTTATATTTAAAAAAACTCAAAAAGCGAGATTTTATTTAGATAAAGCCTATGGGACAAATTAATCTTGATACCATGGGCTAAATACCATGGGCCAAATACCATATTTATAAAATAAGTATGGTAAATAAACAAATACAAAAAGGTATAAAGAGGTATGATAAATAAATAAATATAAAATATGTATAAAGAGGTATGGTAAATAAATAAATATAAAAGAGGTATAAAGAGGTCACGTTAATAAATAAAAATATATGAAATATGATTTAAATAAAAATCTAACTATATAACAAGACTATGGGCCAAATACCATAGTAAATAAAAGAGATATGGTAAATAAATAAAAATATAAATAAACCAGATTTATGGTAAGTAAATAAAACCTCTTTTCATATTTACTCCATAATCTTCTTTATATTTATGAACACTCAAAATATAGGTTTTATTTACGTGAAGCCTATGGTCCAAATACCATGGGCTAAATTATTATTAATACCATGCAAAAAAAAACATTATTAACCCTAATATAATATTAAAAGATGATTATTATTATTATTATTATTAAATCTAATACTCATATTAATATATTATAATATTAATATTATTAAATTTAATAACTTTCGATTAATCCAATATTAAATTTATTATTTTATAATATATATAAATGTATCATGATACATATTAATGTAGATATATATAGGAGGGAAGAACAAATATATAGAGTGATAGAGGAGAGATGGAGATAAACTAAAGGAAAGGGGAGAGGAGGAATGAAGAGCAAAAGAGGGAGACACAAATATGGAGGGATAGAGAGGAGAGGGGGAGGGAATGGAAATGTAATAATATAATTCAACGTAAGCACCACTCAAGAACTTAACAGAGCCTAGATATGATTAATTTTATCAAATTTTAAATATGTTAAATATTTCTGAGATTAACTTGGTCATTTTAATTTTAAATTTTCTTAGTTTTTTTTTCTCTCTCTCTCTCTCTCTCTCTCTTTTTGTATCAGGAGGGAAACCCGTAACTAGAACCATGCAATCATATCTGGCACACAAGATCACATCGCGCTGCCTGGCTGGCATCATCTCCTGCTGACAATACACAACAAGTGTCACAGGCTTACGGGTGATGGGCACCCACGGGGTTTGAACCGGTGACCTTTACAAACGAGTGCCTTAACAGAACGCTCAATCACCAACAAGCCACCACCCCATGGGTTTTTTTTTATAAATTTTCTTAGTTACCTCAGTTTGTTCAGATGATAAATATTGTTAATAATTTTAATGATGAAAAATGATGAAATAATTTTTTTGCATGCAAAGTGACAATAATGATGTTGAAAAATAGAAAATGTGAATAATAAGAATGTACTCATGTTACAAATAGTCTTCATTGTGATCAATCTCAAACTATTCTCTTATACTATTCTTATTGTCACCCTTTTAGTTTTGTCATCTTTTCATATCGATTATATGAAAAAGAAAATTTAAATCTTAAATAATTTAACTCTTTAGCTTGAGCTGCTGTAGTAAACATGATACTTGTCTCTCTTTCTCTCCAATATTAATATGTTAAATTACTATAACACCAAAATCAATGTGCATTATACCGTTTTGTGCTTACACTAAAATCAAAGTATATTGTTAATCCAATCACTTTAAAATTAATGTACCATCATATATCCAATTACATCAAATCAGAAATCAACATCTACATTGGAATCAATGCACTTAATGCAAACAATAAAATGAGATTAGAAAATAACTTCTACTTTGAAATCAATGCATTTAGTGCAAACAATCAAATAGGATTAGGAATCATCTACATTGAAATCAATGCATCTAGTGCAAGCAATCAAATATAATTATAAATCAACATCTACATTGAAATCAACACATCCAGTGCAAGAAATCAAATAGTATTAGAAATCACCACCTACACTGAAATCAATGCATCTAGTGCAAGTAATCAAATATCATTAGAAAAAAATATCTACACAAAAATTGATGAATCTAGTGCAAACAATCAAATAGGATTAGAAATCGCCATCTGCACTTAAATAAATCCACCTACTGCAAGAAATATTCTTCCCTCTCTCCACCCTCCATCCATATCTATATCCCCCTCCATTTCTTCTTTTTTGTCTCTCTATTTCACCCCCCTAAACACACATGCTCTCGCACTCAATATCTATCAATCTCTTTGTCACTCCCTCCCTCTCGCAATATTTGTCTTCTTCCCTCTCTTCACCTTCCATCTATATCTCTATCTTCCCCTTCTCTCCCGCTTCCCCGCTAATATCTCTCTTTCCTCCTTTTGTCCTCTCTCTCTCTCTCTCTCTCCCTCTCCACCTTTATATCCCTATGTATTTCTTCTTACCTCCCTCTCTCTCCCCCTCCAAGTCCATCTCTCTTTTCCTCCCTCTCTCTACTCTCTCACATCCTCTCTCTTCCTTTCGCTCTTTCACTTTCTCTCCCATATATCTCTGTCTCTCTCTCTCTTCACACACCAACTATGTTACTATATCCCTCCCTCTCTCCTTATCTCTCATTATCTCCCCCCTTATCTCCATATCTCCTTATTTGTCTCTTTATCTCACCCCCAAACAAACATGCTATTTCTCTGTCTCTCCATTGTCACTCCTTCTCTCTCTCCACTTCTCACTCTCTATATTTCTTATTTCCT
Source organism: Pinus albicaulis (assembly GCA_034641835.2). NCBI lineage: Eukaryota > Viridiplantae > Streptophyta > Pinopsida > Pinales > Pinaceae > Pinus > Pinus albicaulis. The sequence goes on from CM076578.1 coordinate 1,807,043,328, forward strand.
ACCTCTTTTCCCCTCCAACCCAATCTCTCTATCGATCCCTCTCTCCTTGTCTCTCTCTCGTCCTTCCTCTCTCTCCCTTTCTCTCCTACCTCCCTCTCTCTTCCTTGATCTCTCTCTCTCTCTCTCTCTCTCTCTCTATCTCTCTCTCTCCTTTCCCTCCAATACTCTCTCTTCCCCAATCATTCTCCTCCTCTCTCTCATCCTTCCCCTCTCTCCATTTCTCTCCTACCTCTCTCTCTCTCTCTCTCTCTCTCTCCACCCCTCTTTCCCTCCAACTACATTACTATATCCCTCCCTCTCTCCTTCTCTTCACCCTTCTCTCCATACATCCTACTTTGTATTTCTCACCCTTAAACATATGCACTCTCTCTCCATCTCTCCCTTGCCACTCCCTCTCCCTCTCTCCACTTCTATCTCTCTCTATATTTCTTCTTCCCTCCCTCTCTCAAGTCCTCTCTCTGGTCCTTCCTATCTCTCCCTATTTCTCTTACCTCCCTCTCTCTTCTGCCATCTATCTCTCCCTTTATCTCTTACCCCCCTCTCTCTTCCACCATCTTTGTCTCCTCTAATCCTATCACTATCTCCCCCCCCCTTTCCTTCTCTCTCTCCCTCGTACATATTTGTGTCTCCCTCTCACACTCTTCATTCCTCCTCTCCCCTTTCCTTTAGTTTATCTCCATCTCTCCTCTATCACTCTATATATTTTTTCTTTCCTCCCATATATATCTAGAATACATTTATATATATTATAAAATAATTAATTTAATATTGTATTAATTGAAAGTTATTAAATTTAATAATATTAATATTATAATATATTAATCTGAGTATTAGATTTAATAATAATAATAATAATAATAATAATCTTTTAATATTACTTTAGGGTTAATAATAATTTTCTTGCATGGTATTAATAATAATTTAGCTCATGGTATTTGGACCATAGGCTTCACCTAAATAAAACCTATTATTTAAGTGTTCATAAATAAAAAGTAGATTATGGAGTAAATATGAAAAGAGGTTTTATTAATTATATTTTTATTTATTTACCATACCTCTTTTATTTACTATGGTATTTGGCCCATGGGCTTGTTATATACTTAGATTTTTATTTAAATCATATTTGATATATTTTTATTTATTTACCTTACCTTTTTATACCTCTTTTGTATTTATTTATTTACCATACCTCTTTATACCTATTTTATATTTATTTATTTATCATAGATCTTTATTCCTTTTTTTATTTGCTTATTTACCATACTTATTTTATAAATATGGTATTTGGCCGACGGTATTTAGACCATAGTGTCAATATTAAATTTTCCCATGGTATTCATCCCATAGGCTTCATCTAAATAAAGCCTCTTCTTTTTGAGTTTTTTTAAATATAAAAAGGTTTATTGAATAAATATAAAAAGAAGGTTTTATTTATTTACCATACATCTAGTTTATATATATTTTTATTTATTTACCATAGCACTAGAGTAAGTATAAAAATAAGTTTTATTTATTTACCATACCTCCGGTTTATTTAAATTTTAAATATTGCAATTTTGATGGCGAAATATTTATATCTTTAAATATTTTAATTTATCCATACAACATGGGTTTTCTTTTTAAAGATTCATTTTACAAATATTTAATTAAAAGAAATATTAAAATATTTTGGATTTTGATTGTTTGTGTTGAATTAGTTCTTTTCTTTTGATTTAGGAAATGGTATTGACTTTAGTAAAGAGTAAAGATGTTTAAAATTTTACTTAATTTGGAAATCAATGTGGTAATTTTTTTTGTTAAAGGTAAATTTATTATCCGCTCAAATTCACTTATATAATAAAACAATTATTAAATGGGTGAGATAATTTACTATCCATTCAAATTATATAAATAATGCATAGTTGTATTTTAGTAATTAATCTCACTCCATTAATAAGTTAAAAAAGTTATATATAATTTAAATATTCAAGTTATATAAAATTAAATATTAAGTTAATGCTTTGTCCGACATTAGAAAAAATAAAATTTATTATTTTTTGAGGACATGACATACTTGACATGAGGGTCATATTGGGCTTTAGATTGGGCCTCTCTGCCCAATGATAGTTAGGAGAATGTGTTTGAGTCATGCTTACCTTGAATTATATTATTATTTCCCATTCTTGGCCATAAATATGAGGGTCTGAATGCTGCTTTATTTGAAGTTCTATTATGAGCCATCGTAAAGAATACTGTTTAGGTCCAATAATAAGGTAATCAATTTTCTAAAAACTAGAAAGGGATGCAAACTCTCGCATGCATTTGAAAATAAATTCATGACCTAAAAATATTTGAGTAGTTAATCAAACATTATACATTATATTATAGAAAAGTATAATAATTTGGAGAAGTTTAATTCCGTGGAGCACGAGATTCCAATTCTGGGATGTAGAAGTATACAAAAGTGTTATATGTATACGAAAGTTTGGTAGAGACTTGTTAGAAACATAAAGAAGTGTGATATGTATATAAAGTCTAGTAGAGGCTTGCTAGAAATTTCTAGGCATGGTGTCATTTTTATGAGGAAGTAGTTCATTTCATTTTAATTTACTTTATCTATTTTTATTTGGAACTTTCAAAGTTATTTTATTTATTGTGGGAATGTTTTTTTTTGTGGTTTATTAGTGAGCTTAAGGATATTGAGGAGAATTGACCCATGACCTCTTATAAGTGAGGCTTTTTAGCCACTAGAACTCCACCAATTAAATTACCTCTAATAGCAATTTATTGTGGAAAAATTATCAATATACTATGGAATATTATACATAATATGAATATAAAATTGAGTTGTATTTAATGATATTTTTACGATAATTTATTTAAAATCTTATAGGAATTTAGTGAAATCAGAAGCTTGATGGGGTTTTCCTGTGGTGAATCCATATATATACAATCAAAAAACCAATTTAAATAAAAAAAAATAAAGATTTCACCTCAAATTTTTGGGTCAAATTCGAGAACTAAAAAATCCATAAAGTCACACTAAACACAACCCCAAATATAAAATGTTATTTACATATATCTAAAATAAATCTAAAATTATATATAAAAAATATGTGAAAAAAAAAAATATTATTCTTTTATTTCATTCAATGACCATTAAATTAGTGCACATATATATTCCAAATAATTTGGGAGCTATAATCCTCAAAGGAATATTCTAAGAACTTATGCATGTGAGGGCAATTATTGGGCACACCCACTTAAACTTGTTGTTGAATAAATTCCATCGTGAACTAAATTTATTCATCCCAAGGAAAAAAAACACAACCAGAGAAATAGCAAAAGAAGCTGAACAGATGTTGATATCCTACTCTTCAAATAGAGAAATATAAAACATGAAGCTCTTTCTATTGATCCTATTATATTCATTGCTAACCAAGAAAACACAATTACGACATCAATTACATCATAAATGAAAATTCCCCAGATCTACCAAGTGCAGATCTACCAAGTGTAGAGAGGGACCAAATATTTTTTCAGTCTAAAAAGAGATTTGAGTCTCAAGAAATTTGATATCTCTCTTAGTTGTTACAAGAAATTTGATCCTCTCTAAACTTGGTAGATCTCAAGATAATATGGATCAGTGCTAGTTTAATTCACCTATTTAAATAGGGTATATTCCTCATGAATATCAGTGAAATGATACTAAACAATGGTTTTGACTATTGGTATTAATGTGAAATATATATTATTTAAAGGGGGGAAATTAAACCAACCTAGATCCAAATCTCTTTTAGAGTGTATCCACATTAATAAAATGAGTCAATAATGTGAGTCATTTTTATTGTTATGGTCATTTTATTTTTACAAAGTTATTTTTTATTTTTTTACAAAGTTAAAATGTTTACATTACATTATTATTTTTGTTTATTTATTCTAATTTTATTTTTATTTTTATGTAATTTACTAATTTAACATGTTAAATTAGACATTACATTACATCTCTAAGATACTAGGCTATACACACACACACAACATCATCTTAATTATTTTATTATTTTTTTTAAATTTTATTTCGAAACATTCAAAGACATTACAAGATCTCTTCCACATTGGGTTTGAGAGCACCTCTCCAAGAAATGAAATATTATGTAGTGTCATGTAAACATTTTAACTGAGTCAAATTAAAATTAAAATAAATTATTAATTTATTAATTTTCAAGAATTATTGCATTGGTTTTTGAGCTTTGAACCCATGGTGTTGCCCCACCCTATTGATGTGGAATATAACATATTTCAAGAGGCGAATTAAACGAGGGTAGATCCATCTTAACTAGGGATCTACCAAGACCCTACAAATGAATATAGGCTAGTTTAAGTAGAAAATATGAATAAACTAAAGCTATTCATAAACATTTAATACAAAAATATAATTTATTGTTTATTTATTTTAAAAAAATATTTACAAATATTTTTTGAAATGATTGAATGATTACAATTTTCCCTATCTACGAGCCCAAATCCATCTTAACTTAGGATCTATGAGAGGGATCAAATATCTCAAGGTGAAAACCTTTTGTTTGAGAGCAAAAATTGAAGAAATGTTTGCACCTCGAGAAAGATCAAATATCTCAAGGTGCAAACCTTTTTTTTGAGTGAAAAAATTGAAGAAAGGTTTGCACCTCCAGAAATATAAAACTGTGAGAGGGATCAAATCTCTCAAGGTGCAAATCTCTTTTCTGAGTGAAAAAATTGATTAAAGGATTGACCATCAAGAAATTTGATCCCTAGGTTGGTTTAATTATTAATTTTGATTTTTTAGTTTAACTTTAATTTTTATATAATTTCATTGAGTCAAAATGTTTTAATTAATAATTTTTTTTTTTATTTTTATGTAAATTGACCTAGTCAAAATGTTTAGAGAAAATAATAAAAATTGGCATTACACCAACTCTGGTTTAATGCAGCTTACAAATTCAGGTAAGGACAATGGTACAAACATTGAAGAAAATTATCTCGCCCTTTTCACTTCCATGCCAACAAAAGGTGCTTGGTGGAAGGTCTAAAAGAAGAAAGGGAGAAAAAATTAATAATAAACTCTCCGTCCTAATGTTTCCTTCGGACAACACTTCATGAACCAGAATGGGATGTTGAAGTGGGCTAGAAAATTCAGAAGAAACATGGGTTTCCACACAAGTAGAGATTTCACCCAGGCTTGGGGGAAATGAGGAACGATGATGACCATCATCCCAAGGGCTTTCTTCAAGAGACATAAGTTAAATGATACTCTCGTCAATGGGAAATATCTCATTGAAGGGATCATCTGAATCCCAAGAATGAAATGAGGGATAATGTGAGTACGTATCTAGATATGAAACCATATTATGATTTGTTTCGAAAGTAGCCCTCGAATCTAGAAGGATGCTTTGATACATTTCTTCTACAGGGTTGAGAGGCATAGTGTCACCAAAACTGTCAAGCTTGTCGGGACTAGGAACAATCCATGGATCTTGACTAGATGATATCATGTTAATAGAGGGGACATTACGAAGTGAGAGTAGAAAAAATCCCATCATGGATGTAACACCCCTAGTTTAGGTGTTTGATTTTGAAAACTAGACATTTGAATTTTAATCCAGAGGGGAGTGGACCCCAAATGGATAAATATTTTGTGGATGTAATTAAATATTTCATTATTAAATTTAAATAAAATATTGTTGTGCAAATTGAAAAAATGAGAATTGTGAGATCACTTGCTAAATCCATGAGGATGGATAGAGGCAAATATTTCCCCAAAAAAATCTTTCAAAAATCCTTGAAAGAATTTATTTCTAAATTAGATTTTGAGGAAAATATAGTTTCCCCAATGATGTGGAGAGTAGTTGGGAAGAGGTAAAAAGCTGGGAAAAGTAGAAAGAAGCTTTAAAAGTCCCTAAATAGGGAAGCCTAGGCAAATAGGAAGAAAAGCATCCTAATATTCTAGACGCAGAATTAGAAACAGGCTTTGGGGAACAAAAGCTTAAATAAGCTATTCCTGAACAGACCAGAGGTTGGTCTGGTATAGAAAGTGATCTCAGCTCGGGGGTGAGTTCTGGAGATAGAGGGACTCTACGGTTGGGAGGACTGGTCAAGTACCAAAGTGGTATGTGCACAGTAATGATTAACAAATTGAAATTTAATTGTGCTGTGATTGACTGTAGTTACATATGTATATTTTGGTTCATAGATTATAATAGTGTTCCATACATTTACAGAGTTAAGAAAGGATTGAAATTCTCTCAGTTCTGCATGGTTGTAGGAACGAGAGAAATTAGAAAAAAAAATCACCCAGAAGCTCTAAACCAGTCCTTGGTTTAAATCTGGAGATTTATATTACCTCATAATTCATGATTTTGTAACTTTAATCTGTTTCTATGCACAATAGGAATTAAGACAGTGGACACTGGAGATAATTGAACTTTATGAGTAGTTAGAAATTTATTAAATTTTCTGCGCAAAGTACAGACCTGTAGAATTTCAAAATAACAATACAGAGCTATTTTTAAGATGTGTACTACAGTAGGACAAATTTGAAGAAACAGAAAATTTAGTGCTTTATACAATTCCAGCTAGTGAATAGACCTAGCTAAGCATGGTTACCAAATCCCATTGTAGTATGAGAAAAATACCTATCTCTAGCATGCAACTAACATCCTTTGCAAGAAGAATGGTTCAAACAGACCATTAGTGCAAGATGAACATGTGAAATTCTATATAATACATGCAACTAAAAAATCTGTGAAAGTAAACCATATTTCACACATCAGATCTATATAAACTACTAAACTGAGAGTATTGGCTTAAATAGTATAGATACTGACATTATTAAACTAGAAAAAGTATAGGTGTAGAGTGACAGAAACATTATGAATAACATAAGTGAATATTTTATAAAATCTCCACTAAGGAGAGTACATAGAGTTCACTGCTGTGATATATAAAATACATGATAGTATAGACTCTATTAACATGAAAAGTTTTCCATGCACTGAAATGAAGATTCAAATAACAAATAGAGGTTTACTAGCATTTTGCTTGTATAATATGGAGGAACAAAACAAAAAAAATTATATAACTTGTACGGATAGACTGCTGGGAGGCATAATCCATATGAGTATTTATACAAACTAATATATCCACAAATGATCCAACTGTATCGTTCAAATGAAAACAACCCAGATGTAACCGAATTAAAATGTTTATAAGGAATAACAACCTGAATTAGCCACTTGAATTTTATGAGTATAATTAATCTCTGTTCTCGTCAAATAGGAAGGAAATACATGTACAAAAAATCCATAGATAAAGTTCTGAACTACATCCAGAGAACATTGTCTCTGATAAATTAAACTGGGATAATTGGGTCATAGCACCTACATAGTCAGAGTCTGAGTAGTATTAATTAGCCCTATGAAATTATTACAATTACAGTAGCAAGAGAAACTAAAAAAGGTAGACCAGAGGGGTCTGGATAAAAATTTGGGGAAACCACGATACGAGAGTCGAGCCTCAATACAACCAGTAGGTGGTGATACCAACCTGAAAGCGAAAAAGGGCAGCAAAATTAACGTGAGTGCAACAAACCTTTGTTCTTGTATCCGCGAGAGGGAAAAGTACATGGAATTTAGATTTACCTGAAAACACAGCAATAAACAGTGAGAATATGAATCAACCAATTGATGTGAAAAAAAGAAATTGATAATACACAAAATTGAGTTACCTGGCAAAGACGGAGCCTCTTTCCTTCAGAACGACCTGAAATCAAGGTAGCGCATAGTATAAAAAAAAAAATTAGAAAACCAGAGGTTAAATAGGGGAATGAGAAAACCCCTTAACGAATGTTACAAGCGAATGGACTCTTGCCTAAGGTATGTATCGCTCGCCGGAGACGAGGAGAACAAAATACTTGCGCCACCATTCGAACCACCTCATTTAAGTCATGAAGGATGAGTAGAAATATGCCCTACCAAGAAACCAAGGCATATTAGTCTCATGCATGGTTAAGTAGAAGCACAACGACTAGATAAAGATATAGTGGCATAAACAAAAGAATCAATATATTAGTATAGGAAATTGCCAGGAGGCATTTCTCAACGAATCCAACGTGGTCGAAACTGTGAACGAGACTACAGGGAAACTATTCTATCTAAGCCAGCTCTTGCAATCTTCCCAAAGAAATTTTACACCTCAAACTATAGAACCAAAATGTGGGTTCCACTGTAAAATGAGCAATGCGCATAGAAAATCATACCTGGGGTTAAATTTCGTTGAATAGGTATGTAAGCCAGATGTCGGAGGAGCCGACGCTTCTCTCCACCAAAGTGTAGAGCCTCGACGCCGAGAGGTAAATGAACCAAATGAAAAGCGAAAGAGCCGCTTCAAAACTAAATCAGAAATTTATATTCCTGTACCAGATCCAGAAGAACGACAAACCCTAATGGGTGGAACAATCACCACCGTGCAGGTGGCTTCAGATCCCTAGCTTATACACAGATCAAGTGGTAGAGATTGCGATTAATATATGTCCTTTCAATACATAAAGTTCAAAGATACATGAAATCGAATTCACAGTACTTCCATTAATGTAATATGGCAGGTGCAAATTAAATAACGTTCAACGTGGAGTATAGACAAAAACGTGAAAAAGTCCAACTCTATGTGTGGCTGCCATGGAAGCCAACGAGGTGAAAAGAAGAAACCGTGGAGTGGAATTTCATAAGAAGACGAGGAAAATTGAGGGGTTGCGTAGGCAAAAAACCTTGAGCCATCGTTGCCAACAAGGCAGCAGAATCTCAACGTGAAATTTTACACCCATTCCTATCGTAATGCCACATTAAATGGAAACGTACATGAAAAATCACTGACGCGATGGTAAGGTTCATTTACTTAAGCACGTTGCCACAATTTCTATGTCAAGGAATAAAATCGAAATCAGTATAAATAGAATCTTTAAACCCTGTGATGCATAGTATAAGTTAACATGCCACGTGAGATTTTAAATCTGAGAAAGGGTATGAAGATGTAAGCCAACTAATCACATATTAATATAAATTCCATAGGGACATACTGATGAGCACGAAAAAGGAGGTATATTGAGACTTCCAAGCCTAAGGTGACAAGGGTAACGAGAATGTTGGAAGGTGTAAATAAATGCACCAATACGTAGAGATGTATCTAACCATGTAAATATGGTTGGGGAAAAACGTATATTGAATAGTATGATATGGGAATAGAGGAATTAAATTTGAAGCTCGATCCTTTTATGAAAAATATTATAAATTCCCATACAATAAAATGAACAGGAATGGAAAAAAAAAACCTCTATTCGATGACAGATCGCAAAAGATGAAATTTGTAAAGAAGATTTAAATTGAAATATAATTAGAGAAAAAAAAATGGTTGGTAAGGAGGAGATGTTACAAATGGTATCAGAGCTCATGTTATACAAAACTGGGCTGTTGTTGTGTGTGCTCACTGTATAAATGATTTATTGTTGAATTTTTATTTATTTATTTATTAAATTACTGATCTGTACTGTGTAGTGTATAGTGGTGCTGGAATGGCAGAAGGTGAAGAAATTTATGTTGATCTGCGTGATGAAGATAATACACCAAATCCCAATGCTCCGGTGATGGCTATGTTGCACAGTTTGCAACGAGAAATGGCTGAGTTAAGAAGCCAGAATGACAGATTGTCATTAGCCAGTGAGGAGCAGGAAAAGCTCATCTGAGAATTAACTTCGCGGAACAGCCAAGAAGGTGAAGGTTCCGGAAAGAGGAAAAATGATGAGTCTGAGGATGATGATGCTGTTAGGCATTAGTATAAGCAGAAAAAGGAATTACAGGGGGAATTCCAAAAGATCAAACCTCCCTCCTATGATGGGGAGAAGGAGGAAGATGCTGAAGCCTGGTTGTTGAACATGATTAAGTACTTCCAGGTCTATGAATATGAAAGCAATCTGAAGGCCAGATTAGCTATCTACCAGATACAAGGTAAGGCTACCTTGTGGTGGGAGGAGACGAAAATGGTTCATGCCATTAATGAAAAGACAGTTACTTGGGAAGATTTCCATCTTAAGTTCAAAAACCGCTACTTAAATGAGCGTTACTATGATGATAAAGCAAAGGAATTTCATGAGCTTAGTCTGGGACAACTTACTATTGATGAGTTTGTCACTAAGTTTACAAATCTATTGAGATATGTCCCTTACATTAGGGAAGAGAAGGAAAAGGTGCAAAGGTTTTTGAACTGTTTGCCTGCTGTGTACAAAGAGAAGATTGAGTTTGATAACCCAAAAACGATGGATGAAGCTGTTAGAAAAGCTAGATTGTGCTACCAGCAGTTTAAAGGAAAAGGTGAGCATGGAAAAAGCTGGGTAAACAAGGGGGAGTTCAAAGGAAAGAAACTGAAACCAACTTATTTGAAGAATTTTGGCAGGGATCATCAGCGAAAGAAATTTAATAAACCCAAAGAAAGTCAAAATGCTCAGTCCCAAGTGGCTTCAAAACAAATAGATGGAGACAATAAGAAAGAGGGCACAGTTAAAATGAGGGAACCTTTGAAATGTTGGGGATGTGGAGAACCCCATCTGTTGAGGGATTGTCCCCACCGAAACATTTAGATGATAATGAAGGATCAAGAAGCTACCACAGTAAATGACATAGCACGAAATATACCCACCATCAGTGCAGCCTTGGAGAACCAGCAAGCAGAACACCAAGCTATCATGGTTGAAATGGAGGGTAATATTTCTGACCAATCTGTTACTGTTTTGATTGATCCGGGTGCTTCTTTGAGTTACATTAGTCCAAAAATTGTAGAAAAATGTAATCTTAAAACTGAAAAATTTCAGCAGTCATGGTTGGTTCAGTTGGCCACTGGAACCAAGAGGAAGGTAACACATAAATTGCCTTGAACAACAATTAAATTAAATGATTTTCAAACAGAAGTAAATTTGAACATTCTGCCATTAGGTTCATATGACTTGCTGATAGGAATGGACTGGCTGGAAAAGAAGAAGGCCATGATGAACTGTTGGGATAAGGCCCTGCACTATGTAGATGAAGAAGGGAAACCTTTTATTCTCAAGGGAAAACCAAAACCTATCTCTGTAAGACAAATATCAGCACTGCAATTAAAATGAATAGCTAGGAAAGGATACCAAGTTTATGCAGTACATGTGGAAGAAATAGAACAGAAAACTGAAGAAAATCTGCTGGATGCTTTACCAGTAGTAAGAGAGTTTAAGGAAGTATTTCCAGATGATATTTCTCATCTTCCCCCCAAAAGAGAGATTGAATTTTCAATTGATTTGGTGCCGGGAGCAGCACCTGTTTCCCGAGCCCCTTATCGAATGAGTCGCCCTGAACTCATGGAAATGAAAATTCAATTGCAAGAATTGTTAGATAAAGGTTATATCAGACCAAGTGTGTCTCCTTGGGGAGCACCAGTGCTGTTCGTGAAAAAGAAAGATGGAACCTTTAGGATGTGCATTGATTATCATCAACTGAATAAGTTGACCATTAAAAACAGATACCCCTTGCCCAGAATTGACGATCTTTTTGACCAAGTGAGAGGGGCTTCAGTTTTTTCGAAGATTGGCTTAAGGACTGGTTATCACCAGCTCATAATTAAAGAAGAAGACATCAATGAAACAGCCTTTCAAACCAGGTATGGTCATTACGAATTTGTAGTCCTACCTTTTGGTTTGACAAATGCCCCTGCCACCTTTATGTGCCTAATGAATAGTGTGTTAAACAAGTATTTGGATAAATTCGTACTTATGTTCATAGATGATATTTTAGTTTACTCAAAAAGTGAGGAAGAACACAAAGAGCACTTGAGGATAGTGTTGCAAACTCTGAAAGAAAAACAGTTATATGCCAAGTTCAGCAAATGTGAATTTTATAAAGACAAGATTCAATACTTGGGACATATTATTTCTGAACAAGGGTTGGCTGTTGACCCTGAAAAGATAAAGGCTATTAAAGAATGGCCTGTGCCAAATGATGTTTCAGCAATAAGATCATTCATGGGGATTGTAGGTTATTATCGCAGATTTTTGGAGATATTTTCTGCCATAACATATCCCATAACATCACTACAAAGGAAGGGTGTCAAATTTGAGTGGACTGAAAAATGCCAAAATAGTTTTGAACAATTAAAACTAAAACTCACTACAGCCCCTATACTGAAGATTGCAGATCCTGATAAAGAATTTATTGTATGTACAGATGCATGTAGAGCGGGGTTGGGAGGAGTCCTCTTGCAGGAAAATTCAGTTATTGCCTATGAGTCTAGGAAACTGAAGACACATGAACAGAACTATAGTGCATATGATTTGGAGTTAGCTGTTGTTATTCACGCCTTAAATATGTGGCGACACTATCTTCTTGGGAAAAAAATTATATTGATGACTGATCATATTAGTCTTAAGTATTTCTTTTCCCAAACTGATTTGAATGCTAGACTTGCCAGATGGCTGTCCTTTCTGAGTGAATTTGATATGGACATAAAACATATCAGGGGGAAAGAAAATAAAATTGCTGATGCCTTGAGCAGAAATGCTTGTCAGAATATAAACATAATTGGAAGTAGTGCACAGTTTGAGTTAGAAGATTTAGTGAAAAAGACAGCAGGCCAGGATCCAAATTATGAAACACTATTGGTGAAACTACTAAAGAAGGAGATGACTGATTACACCCAAAACCAAAAAGGGCTGATCTGCTACAAAAACAGATTATATATCCCCAATGTGGAGTCCTTGAAAAGAGAGATTCTAGATGAATCTCACAAACAGCCGTATTCAGGGCATCCTGGATATCAGAAAATGTTAACAGCTTTGAAAAAGAAGTTGTTTTGGCTAGGAATGAAAAGAGATATAGCAGAATATTTAGCTAGATGCATGGAGTGTGAAGTAGTTAAAGTTGAACATCAGCATCCTGCTGGTCTTTTAAATCCTTTGCCGATTGCGGAATGGAAATGGGATATAGTTTCTATAGATTTTATAACAGGAGTACCCAAAACTAAATACCAACACGATTAAGTGATAGTAGTAGTAGACACTTTAACAAAAGCGGCACACTTCATACCTGTAAATTCTACTTTTGGAACAACCCAAGTAGCATATGTGTTTTTAAAAGAGATAGTAAGATTACATGGGGTCCCAAAGGTGATTGTGTCAGACAAAGATGCTAATTTCACAACAGCCTTTTGGAGAGGGCTATTTGGAGGTATGGGCACTAAGTTGAATTTTAGTACTGCCTATCACCCTCAGACTGACGGTCAGACAAAGAGAAATAATCAGATTTTGGAGGAAATATTGAGAATGTATGTGATGGATAGGCCATCAAAATGGGAAGACTACTTGCATTTAGCTGAATTTGCCTATAATAATAGCTATCAATCCTCCATCAAAATGAGTCCGTTTGAGGCACTCTATGGAAGGAAATTTCATACTCCTTTGAGTTGGAGTCAACCTGAGGATAAACTAATGTTAGGACCGGATGCTTTACAAGAGATGGAAAGAATTGTTAAACAAATACAAAGAAACATCAAGACAACACAAGATCGCCAGAAAAACTATGCTGATAAGAAAAGGACACATCGAGAATTCAAAGTTGGGGAGCATGTGTACTTGCGTATTAAACCCAAAAAGAGCACACTTTATGCTAGAAGTTGTGCAAAAATGGCTCCTAGATATTGTGGTCCTTTTGAAGTATTAGAAAGGGTGGGACCAGTGGCTTACAAGCTGGCCTTACCGCCTCATGTTAAAGTTCACGATGTGTTTCATGTTTCTTTTTTAAAAAGATATATACATGATGCTTCTCACATTGTTGATTGGAATGTGGTACAGGTGGAACCAGAAGGGGAGTTACTTCCCAAACCACTTCAAATATTGGAGCGGGAAGAAATTGAATTGAGGAATCAGACGGTAGCAAGAGTAAAGGTGTAGTGGAAGCACTTTACTACTGAAGAAGCTACCTGGGAAAGAGTAGCTGAAATGATGGAAAACTATTCATTTTTGTTTGGAAAAAAAAAATGAAGTCTAGTAGTTAGATACCAACACCGAGGACGGTGTTTGCTTTCAGAGAGGGAATATGTAACACCCCTAGTTTAGGTGTTTGATTTTGAAAACTAGACATTTGAATTTTAATCCTAAGGGGAGTGGACCCCAAATGGATAAATATTTTGTGGATGTAATTAAATATTTCATTATGAAATTTAAATAAAATATTGTTGTGCAGATTGACCAAATGATAATTGTGAGATCACTTGCTAAATCCATGAGGATGGATAGAGGCAAATATTTCCACAAAAAAATATTTCAAAAATACTTGAAAGAATTTATTTCTAAATTAGATTTTGAGGAAAATCTAGTTTCTCCAATGATGTGGAGAGTAGTTGGGAAGAGGTAAAAAGATAGGAAAAGAAGAAAGAAGCTTTAAAAGTCCCTAAATAGGGAAGCCTAGGAAAATAGGAAGAAAAGCATCCTGATATTCTGGACGCAGAATTAGAAACAAGCTTTGGGGAACAAAAGCTTAAATAAGCTATTCCTGAATAGACCAGAGGTTGGTCTGGTCTAGGAAGTGATCTCAGCTCGGGGGTGAGTTCTGGAGATAGAGGGACTCTACGGTTGGGAGGACTGGTCAAGTACCAAAGTGGTATGTGCACAGTAATGATTAACAAATTGAAATTTAATTGTGTTGTGACTGACTGTAGTTACATATGTATATTTTGGTTCCTAGATTATAATAGTGTTCCATACATTTACAGAGTTAAGAAAGGATTGAAATCCTCTAAGTTCTGCATGGTTGTAAGAACGAGAGAAATTAGAAAAAAAAAATCACCCAAAAGCTTTAAACCAGTCCTTGGTTTAAATCTAGAGATTTATATTACCTCATAATTCATGATTTTGTAACTTTAATCTGTTTCTATGCACAATAGGAATTAAGACAGTGGACACTGGATATAATTGAACTTTATGAGTAGTTAGAAATTTATTAAATTTTCTGAGCAAAGTACAGACTTGTAGAATTTCAAAATAACAATACAGGGCTATTTTTAAGATGTGTACTACAATAGGACATATTTGAAGAAGCAGAAAATTTAGTGCTTTATACAATTCCAGCTAGTGAATAGACCTAGCTAAGCATGGTTACCAAATCCCATTGTAGTATGAGAAAAATACCTATCTCTAGCGTGCAACTAACATCCTTTGCAAGAAGAATGGTTCAAACAGACCATTAGTGAAAGATGAACATGTGAAATTCTATATAATACATGCAACTGAAAAAGCTGTGAAAGTAAACCATATTTCACACATCAGATCTATATAAACTACTAAACTAAGAGTATTGGCTTAAATAGTATAGATACTGACATTATTAAACTAGAAAAAGTATAAGTGTAGAGTGACAGAAACATTATGAATAACATAAGTGAATATTTTATAAAATCTCCACTAAGGAGAGTACATAGAGTTCACTGCTGTGTTATATAAAATACATGACAGTATAGACTCTATTAACATGAAAAATTTTCCATGCACTGAAAGATTTAAAACTGAAGATTCAAATAACAAATAGAGGTTTACTGGCATTTTTCTTGTATAATACGGAGGAACAAAACAACAAAAATTATATAACTTGTACGGATAGAATGTTGGGAGGCATAATCCATATGAGTATTTATACAAACTAATATATCCACAAATGATCCAACTGTATTGTTCAAATGAAAAAAACCCAGATGTAACCGAATTAAAATGTTTATCAGGAATAACAACCTGAATTAGCCACTTGAATTTTATGAGTATAATTAATCTCTGTTCTCGTGAAATAGAAAGGAAATACATATACGAAAAATCCATAGATAAAGTTCTGAACTACATCCAGAGAACAGTGTCTCTGATAAATTAAACTGGGATAATTGGATCATAGCGCCTACATAATCAGAGTCTGAGTAGTATTAATTATCCCTTTGAAATTATTACAATTACAGTAGCAAGAGAAACTAAAAAAGGTAGACCAGAGGGGTCTGGATAAAAATTTGGGGAAACCACGATACGAGAGTCGAGCCTCAATACGACCAGTAGGTGGTGATACCAACCTGAAAGCGAAAAAGGGCAGCGAAATTAACGCGAGTGCAACAAACCTTTGTTCTTGTATCCGTGAGAGGGAAAATTACATGGAATTCGGATTTACCTGAAAACACAACAATAAACAGTGAGAATATGAATCGACCAATTGATGTGAAAAAAAGAAATTGATAATAACCAAAATTGAGTTACCTGGCAAAGACAGAGCCTCTTTCCTTCAGAACGACCTGAAATCAAGGTAGTGCATAGTATAAAACAAAAAAATTAGAAAACCAGAGGTTAAATAGGGGAATGAGAAAATCCCTTAACGAATGTTACAAGCGAACGGACTCTTGCCTAAGGTATGTATCGCTCGCCGGAGATGAGGAGAACAAAATCCTTGCGCCACCATTCGAACCACCTCATTTAAGTCACGAAGGACGAGTAGAAAGATGCCCTACCAAGAAACCAGGGCGTATTAGTCTCACGCATGGTTAAGTAGAAGCACAACGACTAGATAAAGATATAGTGGCATAAACAAAAGAATCAATATATTAGTACAGGAAATTGCCAGGAGACATTGCTCAACGAATCCAACATGGTCGAAACTGTGAACGAGACTATAGGGAAATTATTCTATCTAAGCCAGCTCTTGCAATCTTCCCAAAGAAATTTTACACCTCAAAATATAGAACCAAAACGTGGGTTCCACTGTAAAATGAGCAACGCGCATAGAAAATCATACCTAGGGTTAAATTTCGTTGGATAGGTATGTAAGCCAGACTTCGGAGGAGCCGACGCTTCTCTCTGCCAAAGTGTAGAGCCTCGACGCCGAGAGGTAAATGAACCAAATGAAAAGCGAAAGAGCCGCTTCAAAACTAAATCAGAAATTTATATTCCTGTACCAGATCCAGAAGAACGACAAACCCTAATGGGTGGAACAATCACCACCGTGCAGGTGGCTTCAGATCCCTAGCTTATACACAGATCAAGTGGTAGAGATTGCGATTAATATATGTCCTTTCAATACATAAAGTCCAGAGATACATGAAATCGAATTCACAATACTTCCATTAATGTAATATGGCAGGCGCAAATTAAATAATGTTCAACGTGGAGTATAGACAGAAACGTGAAAAAGTCCAACTCTGCGTGTGGCTGCCATGGAAGCCAATGAGGTGAAAGGAAGAAACCGTGGAGTGGCATTTCATAAGAAGACGAGGAAAATTGAGGGGTTGCGTAGGCAAAAAACCTTGAGCCATCGTTGCCAACAAGGCAGTAGAATCTCAATGTGAAATTTTACACCCATTCCTATCGTAATGCCACATTAAATGGAAACATACATGAAAAATCACTGACGCGATGGTAAGGTTCATTCACTTAAGCACATTGCCACAATTTCTATGTCAAGGAATAAAATCGAAATCAGTATAAATAGAATCATTAAACCCTATGATGCATAGTATAAGTTAACATGCCACGTGAGATTTTAAATCTGAGAAAGGGTACGAAGATGTAAGCCAACTAATCACATATTAATATAAAGTCCATAGGGACATATTGATGAGCACAAAAAAGAAGGTATATTGAGACTTCCAAGCTTAAGGTGACAAGGGTAACGTGAATGTTGGAAGGTGTAAATAAATGCACCAATACCTAGAGATGTATCTAACCATGTAAATATGGTTGGGGAAAAACGTATATTGAATAGTATGATATGGGAATAGAGGAATTAAATTTGAAGCCCGATCCTTTTATGAAAAATATTATAATTTCCCATACAATAAAATGAACAGGAATGGAAAAAAAAAAACCTCTATTCCATGACAGATCGCAAAAGACGAAATTTGTAAAGAAGATTTAAATTGAAATATAATTAGAGAAAAAAAAATTTGGTTGGTAAGGAGGAGATGTTACAATGGATGAGTCTTTGAAAAGAGTATTGGGGGAATGAATTAAGGTAGGAGAGTTTATGACTTTCCAACATGCAACAACCATGATGCACCATCATAATGACTTGGATAAGGAAAGATACTTGTGATGGGAGCTGAGGAACATGATTCTCTAGGTCTTAAGTAATAATATTTGAATATGCGAGATCAATCCCTCCGATAGAAGACAATAGCGCCTTCTGTTTTGATGGGCATGAGTGAAGGTCTTCTGAGGCCGACATCGATGATGGAAGTTGAGATAGATCATATGCGATGTTATATTGCTGAGCAGATCACGTGTTTTGATTATCAGTAATAAGATAGGAATTTGCAGGATCAATCCCTCTGATAGCAGAAAATAGTGCCTTTCATTTTGAGGGGCACGATTGAAGGTCTTCCAAGGCTAACATTAACGATGACACTTGAGCTAGATCCTCCACTATGTTATAGTGCTGGGAAGCTCATGCATTTGGATTGTAAGATGATTTCCGAAAAACACCCTTGGGTTTATCACGGTGCTAAATCCATATATTCAATAAAAAAACCAATTTAATTAACACAAATCAAGATTTCACCTCAAATATTTTCGCAAGATTTCTGAACAAAAAAATTCAAACGGTAACACTAAAGAAAACCCCAAATATAAAATCTTATTCACATATCTATAAAATTAATCCCAATTTATATATCAAAGATATATACAAACAAATATTTTTTATTATTATTTCATTTCATTTAATGACCATTAAATTAACAAAAAATCATATATATATATATATATATATATATATTTATTTATTTATTTATTTATTTATTTTGGAAATGATAATTTAAAATCAAATGTTACAAACATATTATTTAAGTATTAATAAGGTGAAATTAAACTTAAATTATCGATGTCATAGAAACCACCCAGAAATCAGAGTTTTATTGTTCTAATACTCGAATAAAATAAAATTCCAAAATCCTTTGCCAAAACAAATGTATACCATGCTTAAATAGAGTTTGGTAGTTCTAATACTCGAATTAAATTAAATTCCAAGAGCTTGCCCATGTCAGAGAAAATGCTGCAAAATCCAACTTAAACTTGTTATTGAAAAAATTCCATGCAACCAAAATATGTCATAAATAAATTTATTCAATGGAAGGAGGCCGCCTAAATATGCCATAATAAAATTTACTCATATAAATTTAAATAGCTTTAATTTAATCATATAAATGGTATTAAGATGAAAAAGCTTTACTGGCAAGAGTAAAGAGTAGTACCATTACCATACTCATGTTAGAGAAGGATAAGCTATTTTTCCCATATAATAATTGATTCTTCTCATTTACACTTATTTACACTTAGTTTCAACACTAATAAAATTATTTTTTTAGAAACCTAATTCTGAATTTTTGATTTTCAAGAGGAAAAAAAAAACATTTTCATTAATGAAATGTTTTACATTTGTTTACATATTGTTAACTTTTTACTGGAAAAATAATATGGACATGAGGGTTCAACCCTAATCAAATTCCTTTTTAGAAACATAATTATGGATTTTAGTTTTTAAAGAGGAAATGTTTTACATATATTTACATCTTGTTCAATTTTTACTGAAAAACATGACCAAAAACAAATGTTTATCTTGTACTACTCAAATAGAGAAATATCAAACAAACTAATTTTTACATGATATGGAAAAATCTTATTAATTTTATTATTAGTTTTTAAAAATTTTATTTGAAAACTTTCAGAGACATTACAAGATCTCTTGCATATTAAGATTGAGATCACCGCTCTAATAAAGACAATATTATGTAGTGTCATATAAACATTCTATGTGAGTCAAATTAAAATTAAAATAAATTATTAATTTTTAAAAATTATTACCTTGGCCTTTGAGCTTTAAAACTATGGTGTTGACACATTCTATTCATGTGGAATATAACATATTTCAAGGGAGGAATTAAATGTGGGTAGATCCCTATTATATACAAATCTACCAAGAGCCTACACATGAATCTAGGCTAGTTTAAGTATAAAAAATAATAAACTAAAGCTATTATTAAAAAATTAATAAAAAAACTAATTTATTATTTATTCATTTAAAAAAATTATTTACAAATATTTGTTGGAATGATTGAATGATTATAATTTTCCTTATCTACTAGCCTATGGGATCAAATCTATTAAGGTGCAAGCTCTTTTATTTTGATGTAATTTTTACTAAGTCAAAATGATTAGAGAACATAATGTAAATGGATATTACAAGAATTCTTATATATTGAGATAGAGAGTGTCTCTTAGCCCAAAAATTAATAAATTAATTGAAAAAAAATATTTATAAAATATTTTGACTAAGAAATGAGTGATGAATTTTGGGTAGGTGGTATTGATGAGCCATGATACTAGCCCATGGTATAGTATGCTTAATAATATCCATGGTAAAGTGGGGTGAGTATCCATTGTTAAAATCCTTTTTAATTGTAATTACTATTTTGATTGTGAAATGAGGGATTGTTTTTGTGCATGTGGTATTGAGGAGGCATCGTATTTTCCCATGGTATGGTATGGTTAATAATATCCATGATAAAGTGCTGGTGAATATCCATAGTTAAAAATATTGTTATATTGTAAGGATTAACTTCTTTGTGCTTATTAATGAAATTCATATATGGTTATAAATTTTTTTTTTTTACTTATATGATAAAATGGTTCTTAATTTATAGCTACTATTTATATCTTATATATTTTCATGTGATAGAGGGTAGATATATCTCAAAAAAATTATAATATTTTTTCTTTTAAATTTAATAAAAAAATGTTATAAAATTAAGTTCATTAAAATATTTATAATATATTTCGAGTGTGAAATGAGAGATGATTTTTGGCCATGTTATATTGATGAGCCATAGTTAAACATATTGTTAGATTGCAATTTTTTGTGTTTATTCATTAAACTCAAATATAGTAACATAATCATTATTCTATTTTATAAAGTGAAATGGATCTTAATTTATTGTTGTTAACTATGTAATATGTATATTTTATTAATAAAAAAAATTTACAATATAACAAATTTGAATTTTATTATTTTTATTATTTTCAACTACCAACACTACAACATCTCCCTTACGCTCTATATTAATTTTAAACATATAAATATTTACCAATTTATATCTAATGTGAACATATTAATATAATTCAATACATTAAACATAAATATAAAAATATTTACAAAATTTCACATATTACACTACACATTACCTCTAAGATAATGTTAAAAAAAAACAAAACATAATCCTATGACAATTAACACCTACACAAATACCCCACACAATATTAAAAATATAAATGTCTTACATAAATATGTTGAAACATTCCTCCTAAGATAATCTAATAATCTAATATTGGAATCCATCTATCGACTCTGCGGCATCTGAAAGTATTTGCAAGCCTTCTTCTCCTCCAAATATTGTTTTACCTTTTCGTTTGAGGCCTTTTCCCTCAGCGAAAAATTGAGTACTTTATCTGAGCTAAACTGGAGTCCTTTTATTGGCTCATAATAAAATTGCAAATAAAGAGCATTGTGAGACTCAGGTTTACAGAGAAGAATTGAAAATGATAATATAATTTAAAGTAAGCACTACTCAAGCATTTAAGAGTTCTTATTCATGATAGTTATGAGAATGTGTTTGAGTCATGCTTACTTTGAATTATATGGTTACTTTCAAAGAATACAGTTTAGGGAATGAGGTACTTAATTTTCTAAAACAGGAAAGTAATGCAAACTCTTGCATGCATTTGAAAAAAAATTACGGGGTAAAAATATTTTAGTTAATTCATCAAAGAAAAACATGATTTAT
This sequence comes from Pinus albicaulis, assembly GCA_034641835.2. Taxonomy (NCBI): domain Eukaryota; kingdom Viridiplantae; phylum Streptophyta; class Pinopsida; order Pinales; family Pinaceae; genus Pinus; species Pinus albicaulis. Next base: position 1,807,065,210 of record CM076578.1, read on the forward strand.
ATCATCATCTTTTGACTTACTAGAAATTTACTTTCCATATTATCAAAACAGAGAATAAAAATAATCTTAGTCCTCACGAGAGAATATGGACATGATGGTTCAACTCTAATCAAATTCATTTTTAGAAACTTAATGGTAGATTTTAGTTTTTAAAGAGGAAAAAACATAACATTTTTATTAATGAATTACATATGTTTACATCTTGTTTACTTTTTACTGAAAAATATGACCAAAAATACAACGAGAGAAATATAAAAAAAAACTGAGCAAATGTTGATCTTCTACTATTCAAATAGAGAAATATCAAAAAAAGTAATTTTTACATAATATGACAAAATCTTACTAATTTTATTATTAGTTTTTAGAAAATTTAGTTGAAAATTTTGAGAGAGATTACAATATTTCTTGGATATTGAGTTTGAGATCACCTCTCCAAGCAATGCAATATTATGTATTGTCCTATGTGAGTCAAATTAAAATTAAAATAAATTATTAATTTTCAAAAATTATTACCTTGACCTTTGAGCTTTCACCCTATTGTGTTGACACATTCTCTTAATGTGGAATATAACATATTTCCAGGGGGGAAATAAATGAGGGTAGATCCATATTATCTACTGATCTTCCAAGAGCCTACACATGAATCTATATTAGTTTAAGTATAAAACATGAATAACCTAAAGCTATTTTTAAAAAGTTAATAAAAAAATTAATTTATTATTTATTGTGCCTAGAGGGGCAATCTACAACCTAATGTCAAGTATGTCACGTCCTAAAAAAGAATTAACTTAATCTTTAATTTTATATAACTTGAATATTTAGATTATATATAACTTTTTTAACTTATTAATGGAGTGAGATTAATTACTACAATACAACTATGTATTATTTATATAATTTGAATGGATAGTAAATTATTTCACCCATTTAATAATTGCTTTATTATATAAGCGAATTTGAATGGATCATAAATTTATCTTTAACAAAAAAAATTACCACATTGAATTTCCAAATTAAGTAAAATTTTAAACATCTTTACTCTTTATTAAAGTCAATATAATTTCCTAAATCAAAGGAAAAGAGTTAATTCAACACAACCAATCAAAATCCAAAATATTTTAATATTTATTTTAATTAAATATTTGTAAAATGAATCTTTAAAAAGAAAACCCATGTTGTATGAATAAATTAAAATATTTAAAGATATAAATATTTCCCCATCAAAATTGCAATATTTTAAAATTTAAATAAATAAAAATTTAAATAGATTGGAGGTATGGTAAATAAATAAAACTTATTTTTATACTTACTCTAGAGCTATGGTAAATAAATAAAAAAATATATAAACTAGATGTATGGTAAATAAATAAAAACTTCTTTTTATATTTACTCCATAAACCATTTATATTTAAAAAAACTCAAAAATGGTGGTTTTATTTAGATGAAGCCTATGGGACAAATACCATGGGACAAATTAATATTGATACCATGGGCTAAATACCATGGGCCAAATACCATATTTATAAAATAAGTATGGTAAATAAACAAATGCAAAAAGGTATAAAGAGGTATGATAAATAAATAAATACATAAAGGTATAAAGAGGTATGGTAAATAAATAAATATAAAAGAGGTATAAAGAGGTAAGGTAAATAAACTAGAAATTGCACCATCACCAGATGTTGCAAAGGAAACACCCTAAGATTCTCAAAGAGATCAAATAGTTGCTAAGCAAGATATCTGTAGTGATTTTGGTCAATTTTAGTAAAGGCAGGAAAAGATTGTGTCGCAATCAAAAATCAAAGGAGGAAGAAAAACTGATCGGCAAATGGAAACACAGAACAGGCATCAGCGAATCATATCAACATGGAGGCTGCCCGAGGGCTTTTTGATGATCCAGTAGCTCTTCACAACCAACCGATTAAGCCCATTAGGAAATTAATTGCCTTCTGAACAAAAGAACCATCTTTCAGCGACACACATATTTTTTGTAGGTAGAGTGTAGTTATATTTCCTGAATAAATACGAATGTCGATGTTCATTCATGATTTCAATTGTGTTTATTATTTTTAAATGATTAACCACTATTTATCCTCTATGAGGAATGGAGTGGTTTTCTAATAAGTCCTTTTCAAACAAGTAATTTTTAAGATTAATTTAATGATGGATCATTGATATTAATGATTTCTTAACCTAAAAGTTGTATACCATACATTAATTTTGACAATATTCACACACATTTCTATTCATTGTAGTTTGATAAACATTTGTTTTGTTTACCTCCATCGTTTATTGAAAATATACACTTTAATGGTCTATTTTATCATTGTTCGTAGAATGTTGCCCTCATTTTATGACCCTCATGATGGTTTGATAGGTACTCATGATGGTTTCAAATTAGAATCATAACTAGAAGTCATATTGAACGTCCCCAAGATTAAGCCAAAATAAAATTAACAAAAATTCAGATAGAAAAACACCAAAAAGATCATAACACAATTAGAAAATTTCCTTCACTTGCTTCAAATGGGCCTAAAAGTAGTGGCAAAGTTCAAGATACTACCAAAAACACATTTAATTTGAAGTTTGAAGTGCTAAATTGAACATAAATTTTAGAGTACAAAGATAAAAACATCATGATAATTAGAGCATGATTAATGAATCTAGAGCATTGCCGTGACATCATTGAGAAAAATAAATTTCCACCCATTCAGATGGGCATGCACAGCAATGTCCATATCTTCAACAGTTGTTCTTTCAAGCCAACCTCTAGATTCCTCAAGAGATTTTATTCTCCAGACACTAGATGTCCTGTTGAATCCAAAGAAATTGAGAAAGACTCCATTCACCTGCTGCTCTACCTCAAAGTGGAAAGAACGATTGATGTTCTTCAGCCATGTTAACAAATTTTCATCTCTATTTACAAAAGACCACTGAGCCTGGACCAAGCCAAGTTTAGGATTATCCTACAACATCATCATTCACCAATGTAATGCATTATTATTAGCATGTTTAATCAATGGAAACATGCAATAATATGATGCAACATCTTAAGGAGAAGTGACTTGTGTGCTACCTTGAAATGTGGAAAAGTATGTTTCAGGAAATCAGGGTTTGGCTGGAAGTCTGCAAAAAACTCATAGTCTTTGACATAATCACAACTCATTGTAGCCTTCAGATTGCCAGTGTTATAACCAGTCCTAATCAACTGATGCCGATAAAGAATGTTGGTGCCTTTCTGGTTCCACTTAATAACTTCTTCTCTAATAAGTTCTTGAACATCGTCATCGTATGAATCATCTAGTACTTGAATTAACAATCGATCCTTTGGCCAATCAAGCTGACAAACATAATAAATGGATTGTGCGTACACCTCAATTTGGACACAATGGAAGAATGGTATCGGTTATCATGAATATCAGAGCAATCTCAAGAATGTGAGAAGTGAGGACAATACAAAAGAAAACCCCAAAGGCATATTTTCAAGCATAATTATATAAAATACCATGTATTTTTCTAAAATTTTTGATGCAAATGCATTCAATTCCTTCCAACCCAACTTATAACATGTGACAGATTATCTCCCAGTATTTCAAGATAGTGTTGAGTTTAATAGCACAAGCCAAAATCAATTCTCCTAAATAACCACACTCAGAAAACTTCTGAAATGACTTTCCATAGCTTAAATTCTATTGACATGGTTAGAGACCACTATTCCTAGAAACAAACACACAGATTTTGTCCAATATAATAGCCTAGGTTCAAAATGTAGAAGTACATTTGATCAGATCCGAAATTTCATGCAATGCATCTTAAAATCCACACAAATGTAACACTGATAAACATTGAATAAGGAATATCAAAGCTTGGTTTCACAAAATTTGTCAAAATAAGATGAAAACCCAAATCATAGAATTCAAGAAAACTCAAGGGAAGAAACTTTAATATGTCAATGCAAAAATGCTAGCATTGAGAAAACATATTCTAAAACAATTCACATGGTAATGAGCTTCATACCTCTCTCTCATTGCACATGGGAATTTGTACGAGGACCATAGGATAAGCAGAGCCTTATTTTTCAACATCCTTTAGTTCAAAGGATTCATCCTTTGGCTTCAGCTTGATCCTCTTATACTTGATCCAAAAAAAACCGACGCAAAGGTCGATCCGATCCATAGAGTGAATAAACAAGAGACCGATGCAAATGTTTGCAGAGTTTGAATTGGGGACGCAATGTAATTGCAGAGTTTGAATTGGGGGAGCAATGTAATTGGATCTGAATGAAACCCAAGAGGGATATATCCATTGCAAAAAAATTTGAATCCCAAATGAAGTTGGCATGTACAAGTAGGGTGTGGAGAAATGAAAACCTTTCAAGTAGGCAAAGACTTCAAATACCAATGCTACCAGTGCAAATATCAAAAATTCCCTAAGAATCATAGCCACTAAAGTGTTACACAACATGCACAACTAAGGGAAATAAGAATACAATTCATGGTGAGGTTCGAAAAAAAAGAAATATGTGCGCCAGGGAGCATGGTTACCTGAGAGAAATAAAAAATGCTGGGGATGAATACCTGTGTAAAGAAATGGCATTTTGATCACAGTAAAACAAAAAGGACAGGAGTTACCTTATGTAATGGGTTTTGGTATGGCAGTGAATTCCTGCGAAGAAGAATAAATGTGTTACACATTGAAGCAAAACGAGAAACCAAAAGAAAAAAAATAAATTGTTTCATATAGTTATTTGCAGGAATATTTCCACCCCTTCTTTGTATTCTAGAGGGTGCCGTGAGAAGCATGGACGCTGGCGACCCTGTATGGTATTTTGATCATAGTAAAACAAAAAGGATAGGAGTACATTATGTAATGGGTTTTGGTATATCAGTGAATTATTGCGAAGAAGAATAAATGTGTTACACATTGAAGCAAAACGAGAAACCAGAAGAAAAAAATAAAATTGTTTGATATAGTTATTTGCAGGAATATTGTTAGGATATTCTGAAACATAGGAAATAATTAAGAATAACTTATTCTAGTGTAGTGTTAGGTAAAGTGTGTTTCTTTACCATGTACATTTGTAACTTATAATCCGACGATCACAATTTGTAGTGATCTGACGATTATTTCTCACCTCGGTATTAACATCACTTGATCCATGGCTTAACACCTGATTGGTCCATGATCTCTATTTAAAGAGCATGGAGGGTCATTTTTTCGATAACCGTTTATGAGAGAAACATATGTAACCTTTCTTTTATATTAATAAATTTCCTGAAGTGGCCGCGTTGGCTCAGGCCATGGACTGTTTCCCTCTTTGAGGGTTTTAAACACGTGATTATAATGGTGTATTGATTTGTGATCTATTTGTGAGTGGTGACCTTTGGTTCTTGATCTACGGAACTTACCCTATAAATTCCTACATGGTACCAGGGCTATTTTGAGGGCCGCGTCTGTTTTTGATCAAAATCTGAAGTTGGTTTGACTGCATGCGAATGTTGTTTTCTAGATCTACTATTTCTGAATATTTTTGGGCTTGGAGAATTGCTCGGTTGTGTCCAAAGCATCTCTTACAGTGAGGAACACCTTTCGTTTCATGTGAAAAGGTTTCCGGCTGCCCAAGTTATGTCAGTTTAGATCTAGAGGTATAAAGCATCTATTTTGCAGCTATATTTGTTAATAGTTCTTCTTATTTCAGTTTTTTTATGTTTATTTTTGGCATAAAGGTTTTATTTATTTGTCAGATCTATACCCTCTTCTCTTTGTATGCTCTTTTCTCTGCGCTCCGTGCGATCTCGGCAAATCAGAAGCAAGAAAAATGGATTTTCTTGGTATGTATGCTCTTTCCCCGCGTCTTTGTGCAATCTCGGGAAATCAAAAATAGTGAAAAAAGTGATAGTTGCCAGTAAGGCTAACCCAAAATCTAACATTCTACCATAAGGCTTTGCATTTCATTTTTTTTTGGTTTTTTTGTGCAGGAAAAGGCATGCACACCGAAGAGTGACAAAAAAAAAAAAAAAAACCCTTCCTCCTTTCATACAATAATGTAATCCTTTTACTATCTCACTTGGTGAGGGGTTAGTTTATGAGAATAGAGGTTTTGGGTTCAAGTCTCCTTTTGAAGCTTGTTTCGTAAAAAGTTTTTGTTCAAAGGGGTGGAATTTTTTTTTTTTTTAAAGCTGCACTTCATTCTGTTCCCGTAACTGTTCGACATCTACAACTTGGATTTTTCAAAAGGCATAACTTATTCATCCGAAAGCCGTTTTTCAAGCCGTTTTTTTTAAACAGCCTAATTTTTCAAGATCTTTCCATTGGAATAGTTAGTTTCAGCTTCAATGTTTTTAAAAAAAAATGGAAAGTGCATGCCTAGGTATTTTTAACATCACCAATTATTTCTAATGGCTACCTCACATGGTATATATAATTAGAAGTAAAGGGCTTTATAGAATAGCCACATAACAAGAAACTAAACCTTCTGATGATGATAAATCTTCTAAATGGGAAAATAAACAAGATCAAGCACGAGGGTTGATAGGAATGTCCATTTCTCAAGATCTTCGATTTCATATCCTTGACATTGACACCCCTGATGAAGCCCTGGAAAAGTTAAAAACTGTTATTGGCATTCAAAATCAAATCAGGGGCCACCATATTGAAAATGAGTTGCTTACTTTAGACCCCAATAATTTCTCCTCCATTTAAGATTTTTTGTCCAAATTTAAGACCCTCATAATTCTTTTAGAAGGTTGTAAGATCAAAAAGGATGATGGTAGCCTCATCTATTGCATTCTTACTAAGCTTGTCCCTACAGACTCTGTATTTGTTTCCGCCTTCCATTCCACTAGAGAATCCATCATTTCTTCAGGAACTACCTACAAGAATCCCTCTTTTGATGCCTTTTGTGATTCTTTGATAAGAGAACAAGAAAAAATTTTACACCTTGGTCTTAGCACTGCTAGAAACACTTCTAAGAAAGCCTTAGCAGCCCAACAAAAACCATATAAAAAGAATCCCAAGAAGCAGTATCATAAAAAATATGGTCTTAAACCAAACAAGGGCCCTAAGCAATTTCAGCCGCAAACTAAAAAATCAAATCACCAAAATAATAAGGCAAATCAAAACAAATGGAATAAGATAGATAGGCATTGGAAATTTTGCAATCGGGATGGCCATATAGAGTCCAAATGTTTTAAGAAGAGGGAAGCCTTAGAAGCAGCAATGAAGAAGCACAAAATCAATTTGGAGCACTCTTCACCTTCATCTTTAGGAATGACACTTTCTACTTGTGGTTGTCAAGCGTCAAGATCTGGTTATGCATTAAATGTATATTCTTCTTCTCCTTCTCATGAATGGCTCATTGATTCTGGAGCTTCTCACCACATGGCTAAAAATAAATCCATGTTTTCTTCTTTAAATGATTGTAACACCAAACATATTTATGTTGGTGATGATAGATCTCTTAGTGTTGTAGGATCTGGAAACATTCATCTAGATAATGGTCAGTTTAATGATGTACTATGTGTTCCTACCTTGTCATGCAACCTTCTATCTATTTATCAGATAACTCATTCAGGTGAAGGGAAAATAGTAGAATTCTCACCTCATGATGTTGTAATTAAGGACCTCAAATATCCTAAACATATTTTAGCTATTGAAATTATTGATGATTCCAAAAGGTTGTATAATTTTGACAACTTTGAGTCATCATCTCTTCCCTTTGTTTTTGTTGCTCATAATGATGATGTGAGCAAACTTTGGCATGAGTGATTTGGTCACTTAAACTATCACTCTCTTCAAATTATATTTAAGGAAAATATGGTGACGAGCCTTCCTATGGTATCTTTCCGAGATGATGTTTGCTTCAGATGTGTACTCAGAAAACATCATCAGGATAGTTTTGACAAACGTGCCTCTTGGCACGCTTCAACCCCTTTGTAACTTGTGCACATTGATTTATGTGCTCCACTTCCTGTTGTTTCTTTCTATGGTTGCAAGTACTTCTTAACCTTCATTGATGATTTTTCCAGATGTGCTTGGGTATATTTCTTAAAACTCAAGAGTGAAGTTTTTGACATGTTCTTGGCCTTTAAGGCCTTTGTTGAGAAACAATTTGGACATCAAATTCTTAAGTTAAGATCAGACAATGGCGGAAAATATGTTAAATTTTTTTTTATCAACTTCTACAATGAGCATGGCATTCAATTGCAACATACTGTTCCATATAATCCACAAAAAAATGGTGTAGCTGAAAGGAATAATCGCACCTTAAAAGAAATGGCTAATTGTATGCTTCAATCTAAAGGACTTGGTCTCAATTTTTGGGCAGGAGCCATTAACTGTGAAAATTACATAGTAAATCGCACTCCTACTAAGGTTTTAAAGAATATAACTCCAGAAGAAGCTCAGAGCTCAATCAAACTCGATGTAAGTCACCTTCGTGTTTTTGGAAGTGATGCTTGGGCCCATATTCCAGATGCGAAACATAAAGCCTTAGAACCTAAGAGTGAAAAATATATTTTTGTTGGATATTCTGAAGATGTCAAAGGATATAGACTTCTTCAACCAAAATCCAAAAATATTATCATTAGAAGAGATGTAAAATTTGATGAAAATATATCAGCCTGCGAGCCTAGTTCGGCAAGTGTGCCACCTTTGGCCTGCGAGCCTGGTTCGGCATATGTGAAAAACCTCTCTCTCTATTCTATTTTTAATAGAATTCCTTCTAGTTCAGATGATGACAACGAGGATGAAAATCCTCCTCCACCTCGTGAAATTTTTCCTTATACTCCACCACTTCCAAGATGGGTCTACTCTACTCGGGATGCAGCAAGTTCTCTTGCAGGTGACCTTGCCAATCAATGTCGTACATGTTCTCAGTTCGAAAGAGCTTCTTCCTTATTGGCTCAAGTTCCATAAAAACTTGATCCAGAAACCTTTGAAGAAGCCTCTGGTCATCCAGATTGGGATGAAGCTATGAATGAAGAGTATCGTTCCTTGTTGGCAAACAATACTTGGGATCTTGTTCCTCTTCCAAAAGGAAGAAAACTTGTTAGATGCAGATGGGTTTACAAAACCAAGTGTGGACCAGATGGAAAATTGGATAGACATAACACTCGTCTTGTTTCTAAAGGATTTTCACAAGTTGAAGGCATTGAATATACTGTAACCTTCTCCCCTGTTTCCAAAATGAATTCTATTCGCCTTGTTCTTTCCCTTGCTACCTCCTTTAAATGGTAAGTCCATCATATGGATGTTAAATCCACCTTCTTACATGGAGATTTGCATGAAGAAATCTACATGGAACAACCCCCTGGATTTATCCAAAAAGACTCTAGCCTTTTTTGTCACCTTAGGAAGTCTCTCTATGGTCTCAAACAAGCTCCTCGGGCTTGGTATGCCAAAATTGATAGATTTCTCTTAGATAATGGCTTTTCTAGGTGTCATTCTGACAACACTGTCTACACCAAGAAAGCAGGTAATTCCTTCACCATCCTTGTTCTTTATGTTGATGATCTTATCCTTATTGGTAGTGATCCAAACCATATAAACCATGTGAAGTATATCCTCAAAAAGAAGTTTGAAATGACAGACTTAGGACACTTGCATTATTTCCTTGGTCTTCAAGTCTTCCAATCCAAGGAAGGCATTACCCTCTCTTAGTCCAAGTATGCCTGTGATCTTCTACACCACTTTCACATGGAATATTGTACGCCAACCCCTTCTCCCTTTCAGTCTAGAGTCAAGCTTTCAGTCAACTGTACTACCCCTGAAGTTGATGCTACCTTATATCGTCAACTTGTTAGTAAACTTCTGTATCTAACCCATACCCATCCTGAACTTTCCTTTGATGTTGGTCTTGTCACTCGGTTTATGCACCAACCTCATTAAAGTGACTGGAAAGCAGCTAAAAGAATACTTTGATATATTCGAGGTACAGTTCAGTTCGGGATTCATTACAGTGCAGGATAATCTCCATTGTTGATTGGTTTCACTGATTTTGATTGGGATGGTGACCCTGATGATCGAAAGTCTACTGTAGGATATGTATTCACTCTTGGTTCAGGACCTATTACTTGGTCTTGTAAGAAAAAAAGTGCCATCTTTCTTTCTTCAGCAAAAGCAGAGTATCGTGGTGTAGTTGAAGCGAGCAAGGAAGCCATGTGGCTTCGTCAGATTCTGTCTAGATTTGGTCTCCATGAGCAGCATCCAACTACACTTTGGTGTGATAATTAGAGTGTCATTTAGCTATGTAAAGATCCAATTCAGCATCAGCGTATGAAACACATTGAGCTCCACATACACTTCATCAGAGAGCTCATTCATGATCATGTTCTTGAAGTGCAGTACTGTCCAACCAATGATCAGGTAGCCGATATCTGTATAAAGGCTCTCATAGAAGCAAATTTTACCAAGCTTTGATCCATGCTTGGAGTTCAGGAAAGTTGTCATTAAAGGGGGATAGGCTCTAATGCCTCCTTCCTCCGCCTATTGTGTCACTTTTGTAAATCCTTCATTCCTATCCCAATTTTTTCTTAAGGGGGGATGTTAGGATATTTTCGACACATAGGAAATAGGCTCCTTTTGTGTCACCTTTGTAAATCCTTCAATCCTATCCCAAGTTGTTCTTAAGGGGGGATTTTAGGGTATTCCGACACATAGGAAATAGTTAAGAATAAATTAGTCTATTGTAGAGTTAGGTAAAGTGTTTTTCTTTACCATGTACATTTGTAGCTTATAATCCGACGGTTATCTCTCACCTCGGAATTAACGACACTTGATCCATGGCTTAACACTCGATTGGTCCATGATCTCTATTTAAAGAGCATGCAAGGTCATTTTTTCGGTAAATATTTATGAGAGAAACATATGTAACCTTTATTTTATATTAATAAATTGCTTGAAGTGGCCGCGTTGGCTAAGGCCATGGAATTTTTCCCTCTTTGAGGGTTTTAACCACATGATTATATTGGTGTACTGATTTGTGATCTGTTTGTGAGCAGTGACCTTTGGTTCTTGATCTACAGAACTTACCCTATAAATTCCTACAAATATTTCCACCCCTTCTTTGTATTCTGGAGGGTGCCGTGAGAAGCATGGACGCTGGCAACCCTGTAGAGGAAAAACTAAGATTGAAAGTACCTAAGACTGAAATGTGATAAACCTGAATGAATTCAACTATGTAAAATCTATCAAATTTCTAAATATATACATCCAGTTAAAATAACTAATTGCAATCCCAATGTAGTAGGAGAGATCATTCCAGGTTGTGGCATTGTCTCTTGTCCAATGCGCGACATGGGCATCTAACCCAACAAAGGTAGAACGAGTAAGTATGAATGGTCTCTTCTATAGTACTGATTTCAATGCCTTATTCATCACAATAGACTCTGATAGCCCATAGAGATTATGAGCATTGCACTCCAAGACACCATTATAGTGAGCTCCACTAGTAGCAATGGTTTTTATACCCAATTCTCTGTGTCCTCCAGTAGAATTGATTTGATAAGGGGGGTCATCCCATCTGGTGGTGTTGGAATCACTACAAACCAAGGAACAATTTGTCTGTGAATATTTTTGCGGGAAAATCCCGTCATTTGGTAAGGAACATGTCATCCCATTACAGAAGTTGGAAACTTCATTCATATCAAGCCAAAGGCCATCGAATGCGAATGTATCATGAAACTGAGAGATTTTTTTTGTCCAATGTGTTTGGGTTGGATTGTCAGAACTGCCTTTGGAACTACTACCTTAACTTCAGAGATTTCAGAAATGGAGTTGGTTAGGACTTATAACATTGTATTTACCTTTGACTACATAAACACTTTCTGTTGGATAGCTAAGTTATGCGTCTGTGGAAACTACTCTGCTGGATTGAGTCTATACAGCTAGACCCCTTAGATTAGACGGGCTTCCTTCCCCATCTAATCTAATAAGTTATGTCTTTAGTTCCTCAAGAGGTAAGTTACAGTTAGAATTTCTAGGGTGAAATGTTAAAGGGCTTCTAGATTTTAGTTGAAAACACACCAGAAAATGTTACAATTTGGATAAACTTTACGCTGTGCAAAAGAAAAACTAGTATAATTTTTTTTGTAGTAATTCTCTTCAATTGTGATGGGAGAAATAGTTATACATTTTCAACTTGTCTAGTTCTTGGCTAATATATTTGTTAGTGACAATGACATCCAAATAAATAATGAGTACTAGATTTTTGATCTAGGGTGTTTATTTCTACTTCATTCAAAAGCACTATAGTTGTACACTCATGTCATCTGACTAGCATCAAGCCATCCCATGACTCTCTATGCTTGTTCAATAATAAAACTTTTGCTTCTGCATGTCTACATAGGTTTAGATAAATATGCCTTTGGTTGAGGTTATTAGTTTTATAGTCTTCGGGGTTCATCCAAAAGGTTGAAGAATGGTGGTGCACTGAAGTCCTCTGGTGGCATAATCCAAGTCTCTCTTTAAGCTAGTTGCATAAAAGAACTTTACAATGGGAATTGGTTATCAGGCTCGATGCTTTTAATCATATATCTTACAATATGAACTACGATGAATTTATTGTAATTCCTGATGTTTGTCGATTCAAGATTCCTATGTTCTTTATTAACCTAAATCCTTTGGATTCCAGGTGATGAAATAAACAATAATAATAAATTTCACAAGCCCCTACAAAAAAATCAATAAGCTTTCTATTTTTTTTTCATTTATTGGCCTGGATTAGTCTTGTGAGTTCTCTCATTTGCATTTACTACCCCAGAAAAACTTGTTCGGTTGAAATATGGATTTTTAACATCTCATCTGATCTATACAAAAGAAAACATGGAATGCTAGGAAAGAATCCATTCACATATATAGATGATTATAAATTATTGTAGTTAATATTAGAATGGATCTGTGTTTGACACAAAAAAAAAAAAAATAGAACACTGGAATTCTCATCTATAATGACTTTTAACAGTATGGAAAAATATTACAGTAATGTTAATTAATTTTTCAAATCTGTGCAATCTGGTACAGATGCCCAATGATCTGCTAGAAATTTCACTCTAGAAAAGTGGAATGGAACTGGGTGCATCTATATTGTGTGAAATTTATCATTACAAATTTCTATTACTATCTTGCTGCTTCACTGATGTCAGGGAGCACTTTGCCTCCACAAGTTCAAATTAGCAAATGAGAAGCACCTTGGACATAAAAGACATGATTCAGTAGCTTGAAACGTAAGTATTCAGATACAATCAGTATACCATCAAGAATTTAATTACAGTGACAAATATGCATATTATTTTCTAATTTGTGCCCAAACCCAATTCAATAATATAGAGGAAACATACATTGTCCATAAGCAGCTTACAAACAAATTGAGGCAACAACAAATTTGACTTTGAAAAATAAATTAAAATATCTTCTACTAAAAATCTCAAGCTACATTACCAATGTGCAAATAGTCAGCCAAAATGCATTACAAGTGAACAAAGATTCTTGGAATCCTTGGACAAATTTAAGGAGAAAAGAAGGTTAAGAATCTTCCAAAAATTCCTACAAGAGGAATCACATGAGAATAAAACAATCATATTGACTATTAGAGCTATTGGTTGCTTGAAAAGAGTCATTGCCACCGTGACCAAGAAGAGGTTACACAATGATGTTTTTAAATACTGAACATTGACACATTTTGGTAAAGTGTTTCTCATTACAGGAATAGTCCACCTTTTTAGTATATACCTTCCTTCCAAGACATCAATTTAGTTTTGAATTGACCAATAATTTTTCTTTCCCTTGCATCAATGTAGCTCATGTAATTTAAATTGTGTTCTACATAGCCTATGACATTCCAACGAATAGGTTCTCTCCCCCAATAATGTTTTTCATGTTTGAAAAGATATAACTAGTAAAGAATACACAACTTTCTAAGAAGGTGGATTTTCAAAAAGGACTTATTTCACATCTATCCATTGAATTTCTACTGGTTTTAATCTGTACTCAAGTTTTCATTAGCCTAGGCATACATGTTTTTAACAATTTTAAGCACATGCAGTAATAATAGTCATGAAAATGGAGATTTATAAACAGAACATGCATGTTTGTGAATCACCGACCATTTCCTACAGGCTACAATAGACATGAACCCAACAATGTAAATGCTCAAAATGAGTGCGGTTCCTTTAAATTTTCTAGTATTCACTTAAGTCACAGTTGGACATAAATTTCAAAATCAGACTTTTAGGATAACTCTTCAAGATGGTTGATATATTTGCCAGAATGCATGGCTTTGTTCATACATATAACATACACCATTGTGCTAGACTATCAGCATTCAAATCCACCATGAAATGTTCTTGTTGTATCATTGTCTTTTTTCTATCACAATCATATTCACCCTTCAAGCTTCTCCTTATGAGAGGGCCTGAATAGGTTTTGATCTCTTTTGAGTAAGACAATGGAAAATATAAGTTTCTACAACTACTCTGAACATGGGATCGCATTCCTATCCATATATACTCCTGACTAGAACCTAGCTCTTTACATGCCTGTAAATTAATCAAATATTTTTGGTAATGCTACAACTTACAAGGTTGAACTTTTGAAATCGGTTTAATTTGACGAGTCAAGATATGAATGTATCATGAAACTGAGAGATTTCATTTTTCCAAAATGACCGAGCCTTGGGATGCAAAAAATCTAGAAAATATACTGGACCTGGCCACACTTGTCCCAAATATGGCACACCTCCTTGCTTAATGAAAATATCGTCTCGCTACCCATTCTGAAAAGTCTTGTATGATTCATTTACACTTATTCCTGCATAATTAAGAGAGTAATTTTTATATTTAGGATGCATTGAACATCCATTCCATTACTATTAAACAACGAAACCCCATGAGCAACACCGTCTGGTCTCATATCCAAATAAAACAAATGAGACCCATAAAGATCCAAATTCGTATTCAAACTGCTAATGTCTAAATTCGAGAGCGTATAGTTCTGATTCGTGTTGAGGAGAAATGCCTTCCTAGTGCTCTCTCCCAATCCATACAGAGAAGAATATGATGGCATGACAGTAGAGACCTCCAAGTATTGGCCTTTAAATAAAATATTCCCAAATAAATTACCAGTGGAATTAAAGAGAGCCTCTCCACTTGAACACCTAGTGATTACAAAGCCAAATGAAATATTGGAGTAGTTAAACAACAATTCATGAGGATGGTTCTGAGAATCGTCATATTTCTTGGAAATTCCCATCGCTACTGCTCAGCATCTGTAATATAAACTCTTAAACTATCGTTGGATTCGTACCTGAAACTCGATCAAGTTCAATACAGTTAAGCCCTCTTTCTCTGTTAGTACTAGAACAGAGCATTGTAAATATGATATGTATCATGTAGATCTAATATACACATGGGATTTATGTATTAACTTGGACACATGTAAATCTAATATGAAAAAACAGATGTAAATCTAATATGCAAAAACAGGGCACTAAAATGAGGCAGTAGCTAGGAGAAAATACCAAACTCATCCATTCATCAACCAACCTAAAAAACAGTTCGATCCAGCTAAAAAACATTTCGATCCAGCCAATATCATGTTTTTGAGCTTCACAACGTATCTGGAACAAAATCAATTAAAACATTTTAGTATTCCCCGTATTTGTAGAATCTAAAACCCTAAAACCCAAAAGTTTTCAAGTCAGAAAACGCTCACTTGTTGAAAAACTCTTCGCAGATCTGTCCAACAGAGGGTTGCCCATGCTGAAGAGCACACCTTTCGTAGCCATTTATTGCTAAAAAAAAATGATCGAGAGATGTGTGCCTGCAAAGAATCTATGAGTTATGATAACTCTACAACAACAGAGATGTCCAACAGAGGTTTTCCCATGCCAAAGAGCACACCTTCCATAGCCATTTCCTACAAAAAAAAATCGATCGTAACCATTTCCTACAAACAAAAATTTGCAAAAAATATTACAAAATAATTGGGACTACTAATTTCCTTTAAGGAAATTTACTTGTAGAAAATGAATGACATTCACAAGATAGATATAAGGAAATATCGAAAGACCAGTACGACATTGGAGCAGGATGACCGATGAGGGTTGTGTACTACTAAACAACAGCAAGCAAAGAAGGGTCTGAGAAGAAATACAAGTCCAAGAGTCCCCCATTTGTTCTATATGTCAAGAAAGATCCCCCATACTAAACATCCAGCCCATTACTATTCAGCAGCAAAACCCCATGAGCAACACCGCTTGGTCTCACATCCAAATAAAACAGATGAGACCCATGAAGATCCAAATTCGTATTCAAACTGCTAATGTCTGAATTCCATAGCATATAGTTCTGATTCACATTGAGGAGTTTGATCTAGCTAAAAAATAGTTCGATCTAGCCAAATCGCATTGTTGAGCTTCACAACGTATCTGGAACAAAATCAATTAGAAAATTTTAGTATTATCCATATTTGCAGAATCTAAAACCATAAAACCCAAAAGTTTTCAAGTCATAAAATGCTCACTTGTTGAAAAACTCTTCACAGAGATGTCCAACAAAGGGTTTCCCATGCCGAAGAGCACACCTTTCGTAGCTATTTCCTGCAAACAAAAATCGATCGAGAGACACGTGCCTGCAAAGAATCCATGAGTTATGATAACTCTACGATAGCAGAGATGTCCAACAGAGGGTTGCCCATGCCGAAGAGCACACCTTCCGTAGCCAATTCCTACAAACAAAAATCGATCGCAACCATTTCCTGCAAAAAAAAATCTACAAAGAATCCATGAGTTATGATTATCATAACTGTAAACTAAATATTTGCAACTACCTTTGCTTTTTCATCCAACGGTTGAATATATTTTAATCATCTAACATATAATCTAACGATTTAAGGTTATGACACGGATGCACACAAGAAAGTTGTTTTCAAATAGTGATGCCTTACGGCGTAATAAAAATATATCAAATATGATTTAAATAAAAAATAACTATATAACAAGCCTATGGGCCAGATACCATAGTAAATAAAAGAGGCATGATAAATAAATAAAAATATAAATAAACCAGATGTATGGTAAGTAAACAAAACCTCTTTTCATTTTTACTCGATAATCTGCTTTATATTTATGAACAGTCAAAAAATAGGTTTTATTTAGGTGAAGCCTATGGTCCAAATACCATGGGCTAAATTATTATTAATACCATGCAAAAAAAAAATTATTAACCCTAATATAATATTAAAATATTATTATTATTATTATTAAATCTAATACTCATATTAATATATTATAATATTAATTTTATTAAATTTAATAACTTTCGATTAATAAAATATTAAATTTATTATTTTATAATATATATAAATGTATCATGATATATATTAACTCTAGATATATATGGGAGGGAATAACAAAGATATAGAGTGATAGAGGAGAGATGGAGATAAACTAAAGGAAAGGGGAGAGGAGGAATGAAGAGCAAGAGAGGGAGACACAAATATGGAGGAGGGAGAGAGAGAAGGAGAGGGGGAGGGAGATAGTGATAGGATTAGAGGAGATGAAGATGGCAAAAGAGAGAGGGGGGTAAGAGATAAAGGGAGAGACATGGCAGAAGAGAGAGGGAGGTAAGAGAGAAAGGGAGAGATAGGGAGGATCAGAGAGAGGACTTGAGAGAGGACTTGAGAGAGGGAGGGATAGAGAGAAGTTGGAGGGGGAGAGAGGGAGGGATGAAGAAATATATATATATATCGAGAGAAGTGGAGAGAGAGAGAGGGAGTGGCAAGGGAGAGATGGAGAGAGAGTGTGTATGTTTAGGGGTGAGAAAAGATACAAAGTAGGATGTATGGAGAGAAGGGTGGAGAGAAGGAGAGAGGGAGGGATATAGTAATGTAGTTGGAGGGGGAGGGGGGCATGGAGAGAGAGAGAGAGAGATAAGAGAGAGGGAGGTAGGAGAGAAAGGGAGAGAGGGGAAGGATGAGAGAGAGAACTTGAGAGAGAGGAGGAGAATTATTGGGGAAGAGAGAGTATTGGAGAGAGAGAGAGAGAGAGAGAGAGAGAGAGAGAGAGAGATCAAGGAAGAGAGAGGGAGGTAGGAGAGAAAGGGAGAGAGAGGAAGGACAAGAGAGAGTAATTGAGAGAGACTAGGAGAGAGGGATCGATAGAGAGTTGGAGTTGGAGGGGGAGAGAGGTAGGAAATAAGAAATATAGAGAGTGAGAAGTGGAGAGAGATAAGGAGTGACAAGGGAGAGAAAGAGAGAGAGCATTTATTTTTGGGGGTGAGATAAAGAGACAAATAAGGAGAGATGGAGATAGCGGGTAGAGAAGGAGATATACGGAGAGAGGGAGGGTTATAGTAACATAGTTGGTGGGTGAAGAGAGAGAGAGAGAGAGAGAGAGAGAGAGAGAGAGAGAGATGGGAGAGAAAGTGAAAGAGCAGAAGGAAGAGAGAGGATGTGAGAGAGTAGAGAGAGGGAGGGAAAGAGATATGGACTTGGAGGGGGAGAGAGAGGGAGGTAAGAATAAATACATAGAGAGATAAAGGTGGAGACAGAGAGAGAAAGAGAGAGAGAGAGAGTTAAGGAATATGGAGAGAGAGGGAGAGAGGATAGAAGGAGGAAAGAGAGATATTAGCGGGGAAGAGGGAAAGAAGGGGAAGATATATATATAGATGGAAGGTGAAGAGAGTGAAGAAGAGAGAGATGGGGAGAGGGAGGGAGTGACAAAGAGATTGATAGATATGGAGTGCGAGAGAATGTGTGTTTAGGGGGGTGAGATAGAGAGACAAAAAAGAATAAATGGAGGGGGATATAGATATGGATGGAGAGTGGAGAGAGGGAACAATATTTCTTGGACTAGATGGATTGATTTAAGTGGAGATGGTGATTTCTAATCCTATTTTATTTTTTGCACTAGATTCATCGATTTTAGTGTAGATATTTTTTTCTAATGATATTTGATTACTTTCACTAGATGCATTGATTTCAGTGTAGGTGGTGATTTATAATACTATTTGACTGCTTACACTGGATGTGTTTATTTCAATGTAGATGCTGATTTATAATTATATTTGATTGCTTGCACTAGATGCATTGATTTCACTATAGATGATTCCTAATCCTATTTGATTGTTTGCACTAAATGCATTGATATCAGTGTAGAAGTTATTTTGTAATCTTATTTGATTGCTTGCATTAAATGCATTGATTTCAATGTAGATGTTGATTTATAATTTCATGTAATTGTATATATGATGGTACATTAATTTTAAAGTGATTGGATTAACAATATGCATTGATTTTAGTGTAAGCACAAAACAATATTGACAATGTACATTGATTTTTGTGTTATAGTAATTTAACTTATTAATATTGGCGAGAAAGAGAGACAAGTATCATGTTTACTACAACAGCTTGAGGTAAAGAGTTCAATTATTTACGATTTAAATTTTCTTTTCCATATAATCGATATGAAAAGATGATAAAACTAACAATGGTGACAATAAGAATAGTAGAAGAGAATAGTTTGAGATTGATCACAATGAAGACTATTTTTAACATGAGTACATTCTTATTACTCACATTTTCTATTTTTCAACATTATTATTGTCACTTTGCATTCAAAATAAATATTTCATCATTTTTCATCATTAAATTTATTAACAATATTTATCATCTCAACAAACTGAGGTAACTAAGAAAATTTAAAATTAAAATGACCAAGTTAATCTCAGAAATATTTAACATATTTAAAATGATTATATTAATATTTGATATATTTACATATTATTGATAAAATTAATTATATCTCTAGAGATTTGATCCCTCTCGGCGCTTGATAGATCCGGAGTTAAGATGGATCTAGACTGGTGGTATTACCAAATTCAGTATTAAATAAAGGGGTTAACTTAGAACTGTGAAAACATGCACCATTTTTCTTAAAGTAATTTGATATAACCTAATATTGATACAACATTAAATTGATATAACAGTAGTGAACATGCTAAAAAATACTTGAAGTTACGTGCCTACACTAACCATACCATTGGAAAATACGTAAACAAAGCAGATGATATGGAATCATTACACAGGAAGGAACTTGGAATAAAACAAGGAAATTATATATGGTCATGAATACAAGGTGCATAATTATACAACAATTTTACTAAACCATGTTTAAGGGAAAGAATTTCTTTGCGAAAAATACTCCAAAACATAAGAAAAGATATAATGTTCGATTAGATAAATAATAGATAAAAGAAAAGTCCAGCTAACACTAATTTGATTTTGACCCAGTAAATTAGAATTATGCATGAATGGATCAAAAATAACCATTATTTATTACTAGGTATGTTATAAAGAAAACTGAGTATATCATACAAGTATAACTAGAAAACATATGACCCTAATAGCAGGAATTGGTGCAAGATTAAGACTTACTATAGATAAGAAAAGACACCAAAGAACTACACAGTTAAATTGATTTATAAATAGAAAATAGACATGCATCTAACCGAGGTGAAAGAAAGTAAATTGTATTATTAAGTTAATTGAATTTTCCAAACATATAGTAAATGACAACAATCATATAGTTGAGCGAGATGGTCGGGAACTAACACTTCCAAATAGGAGTAAATAAATACAAAAGGTGGATATATTAGATGTCTAGACCCAAAACACTAAATAATTTTTAGATTAAGGGTTTAGATATACAGAAAAGAAACACCTGTGCATTAAATCCAAATTAAGGCCAAATAACTCATTGCATCGAAATAATTAGCTCGCAATCGATCAAGTAACAAGAGGTGCAACTTGCAAGGAGGCACAAGACCACCGACCTGAAAAAGCTTGAAATACCTCACAGGACTAGAACAGGTGTCACCATCATCCTTCAATATTTACTACTAAAAAAAAAGGTTTTACTTACCATTATAAACACCATCTTAACAATGCATTCATCATACTATGCAAATAAATATGTGACTGTACATTTACATAAGTAAATAAATTAATTTGCAATCTTTGCATATGGTGTTGTGAATATTTGATTAGGTTAATGCTATGGAAAAATAATGATATGAATATTATTAATTCAGTATGTTTTATACCATCGTTTCACTTGTTGACCCTATTCTGGGTTCAGATCTTTGCAATGATATGACAGTGTATACATCTAAGAGAAGTCTGCACTATGGATATATGAAAAATCTGTTTATTTATGATAATATATTATTTCATTGATCTTGGGATGTGTGGTGCTCCACTTGGCACTGTTTCCGCTCCTCCGTAGTCTATTTGTCAACTCCATTTACTCTGAGCAGTACTGGGCTACTCTACCCTTGTACAACTATTTTGATTTGCCTCATATTCTCCATTTCTTTCAAGTGAAAAACTCTAGAGTCCTCTGCATGCTAGTCTGAGAGCTAAATGAGTTTTGTTTGTCTTGAATTTTTTGCGTTCTCTCGAACTCGACTTCACCATCGCAGGCTCCACCTTGAACCATATATCAGGTCTGAAACTCCTTGGGAAATCAACTGTAAACTTGTACTGCTAGGTTTGGTTTACTTGTTCTATTTTTATTGAACGACTCTTCTATTTGATTTAACAGGGTTCCGTCATTGTGACTTCCCTTTGCAATGCTTCGAATCTGGTTCAAAGGCATGCTATTCGCATGGGATAATGTTCACAGCTCGGCGTAGAGGGTAAGACTACCCTTTCTAGCTACCTCGGTTTGTTTTAGAAATGTTAAATATAGCAAACCCTTGTTTGTAAATAAGTAATTAACCCCTGGCTCATGGCTTCCACAGAGCGGCCGCGATGGGGATTTCTTTACCTAGGTAATTTATTCATGCCGAATTTAAACAGGGTTATAACTAAATTCATTGCTTCACTGCGCATACACATAGAGGTTTTAACTTTGATGTTGGTTGTTTCTTTGTTGTAGGTATGATGAGTCTAAGCCTCGAGTATCACATCCTTTGGGTGATTTATCTCTGCAATGGCCATGGCTAATGTTTCCGTCCATCGCATAACGGGTACTTGATATTTCAAAGGGGAAACCCTCCCAAAGATTTTCCATCGATGCTTTAGGTGCATTCGACTTTTGGTTATGGAAAAATGTCAATAGCGGATAATGGTTTTCTCACCCGAGCTAGGGTTTTTCAGTTCTTATGGCATTCTGTCATTTAAGAAGAAGATATTTACAAGGGTTTTACCCGAGGATGATATTTGTAGACAAAGGATTTATTTTACTACTATTGCATGTTGTTTTTGAAGGCTCTGATGCTAAGCTCGAGCCTGTAGGTTACTGTTTGAAAAACAAAGAAATGTCGTTATATAATTTCTTGTAATATCCTCTCTACTACTGGCCGCTTATTGCATCGTTTATCTATACATTTTCTAAGCTAATAGATTTCTTTGTCTGTAAAACTGGTCAGGGTTTCTTGTTGCTGGTAAATTTCTATTTGTGCAATGTACATAAAGATTTGTTTTTTTATTCATCTATTAATGTTAAATGTTGATAAGTATTGTTTCCACAGATTTACGATTACTCTCCTATTTTCTATTATTATATTAATCGCGAAAAAAAATGTCACGCCATACATTATTGAAAAAGGAATTTCATGCCTTCGTTTTCTTTCTGCAAGTTCTTTAGCATAATATCTTACTGTTTACTCACTAGATTTCCAAATTTCGGTGCCCGGGCCACCAGTATTTAGTGTCCAAGCTTGGTTGGTTTATTGGCCATGGGCGATGATATTTTGGTTTGGGGTTCACACCTAGAACCGAAATCGACAGCCCGTTGGGTCTGGTAATACCAAACCTAGGTAATACATTTCTCTTTTTACTGAAGTTTCCATGGTGTTCCTTGTACAAAGGGTTTGCTTATTCCTGTTAAGAGACATTTAGCTATGATCCTACAAATATTACTATAGCACACATAATATAAAATACCGCACTTAATTCTTTTATATCATTAGTCTGCATTCCTGTTGTTATCAGCTGCTATGATAATCTATTGTCTTTCTCATGCCACAGAAGAATATTGACAACAGGAAAAGATTTAATATTATTATTAAATTCTTCTATCCTATTTTGTAACAGGAATAAAGTAATACCATAATTCAGATTTCATCTTTTGTTCATGCATTTACATACTTTACATATATTTAATAATAAATCAGTATACTGCCCATCTACTATACTGTAAATAGTCTTTCAAATCAGCATTAAATTACTTAAATTACACAGTAGATACTTATCTGAATTAATAGATTCAAGATGTGGTCCTCCCAATGATCAAGGGAGGCTATTATGTCCTCCACTTGCCCCCTAGCTCCAGAATCTGGACAGTGCCACGGGTTAACAATGGAATAGATTTACTCTTTCTGCTATGACCTCTGGATGGCCAATCTAGTCAAACTCACAAATTTTTGGCTTTACAAGGGTTGCTGTGAGTTATTTTCAACTGATCACCACTAGCTCTAGAAAATATTCCCCTTTACCAGTTTTTGCATAGAACGCCCACTCCTCCTTTGAGATTCAGATTTATCCTCAGAGGAGTAGGTAACTGTTTTCCAACTGTCCCCAACCACCTCCTATTCTTGGAAACCTTTTTACCAATAGCTTAAAATATTTCTTTTCATTAATTGGTTCCTCTTAATAACTCAATAAAAATAAAAATAAAAATTTGTTTTATGAACAATAACAATTTAAGTCTTTCTTGCCAGAAAATAAAATAAGAAAATTGTCTTTAACTAGTTAATACTAATTAACTCTTAATGAGGCTGTTACAACTTCCCCCCCTGGAAGTAACACCATCCTCGGTGTTTCATCCCAGCTCTGCAAAGAGCTCTGGGTAAGCTTCCCGCATAAATTTCTCATCATCCCAAGTAGCTTCATCTAGTTTGAAGTGCTTCCATTGCACTTTCACCTGGATAACTACTTGTTTGCGGAGTTCAATTTATCTTCGGTCAAGTATGCATTGCGGCTCAACCAGAAACTCTCCGTCTACTTCTACCTGAAAAACAAAAGTGTTTTCAAGTTAGTATGGATCAATTTATTTAGAACTTCAAGTTAGGATTCTTATCTTTTTCTACCTGAATATTTTTCCAATGAATCACATGTTTTTCATCATGTACATATCGCTTCATCAAAGACACATGGAACACATTGTGTACTTGAATATGACTGGGTAAGGCCAACCTATAGGCTACTGGTCCCACCCTTTCCAGTATTTGGAAAGGCCCACAGTACCGGGGAGCCAATTTGGCATAAGAGGTCCATCTCATGGTACTCCTCTTGGGCTTAATTCTCATGTAAACATGGTCCCCTACCACAAATTCATGATAAGACCTTTTCTTATTTGCATAAATCTTGTGTCGATCTTGCACAACCTTCAGATTCTACCTTATTCTTTTTACCTCAGCTTCCATTTCAGCCAACATTTCAGGTGCCAACAATAATTTTGTTTCTAGATTGCTCTAGTTTATAGGTGTTCGACATTTCCTACCATACAATGCCTCAAAGGGACTCATTTTTAGAGATTCCTAATACCTGTTGTTATAGGAAAACTCAACAAGGTGCAAGTAATCCTCCCACTTAGTTGGCTGCTACATCACATACATGCGCAGCATGTATTCCAGTACTTGGTTTACCTTCTCCGTTTTCCTTTCAGTTTGAGGATGATAGGCAGTGCTGAAATGTATTTGTGTTCCCAAACTTGCAAAAAGGGTTTTCAAAAATGCAGATTTGAATTTAACATCCCGGTCTGAAATTATAGTTTTTGGTATGCCATGCAACCTGAATATTTCCTTCATAAATATGTCAGCAATCTGTACAGTCTTGTACATAGACTTTACAAATATAAAATGTGCAGACTTACTTAATCTGTCTACCACCACCATGATTGAGTCATTCTATCTTTTTGTTCGCGGTAGTCCTGTGATGAAATATAAGGAGATAACCTCCCACTTCCATTCAGGAATGGGTATGTGCTGCAATAGTCTTGCAGGATGTTGGTGCTCCACCTTTACCTGCTGACATTCCAAACATTTTCTTAGATACTCAGCAATATTCTTACGCATACTTGGCCAATAATATACCTTTCTTATTGCAGTAAGCATTTTCTGATATCCTGGATGACCAGCGTAATTACTGCGGTGGAACTCATTCAGTATTAACTCCTTTATAGTTGTACGATTAGGCACATAAATTTTTCCTCGAAAATTCAGCACCTAATCTTCATTCTTTCCATACTCGGATGCCTTGCCTTGCTTCTTATCATCCTCCATTTGCTGCCACAAGAATTTATATTCCGCGTCTTTCTGTGATTCTTCTTTTAGCTGTTCCAATAGTTGGCTTTCTAGCTAATTATAGTATAATACATAAATACCATGCATTTTTCTACTCAACACATTTGCAACTCGATTTTCCTTTCCCTTAACATGTTATATGTCCATGTCAAATTCACTCAAAAAGGCATTCCATCTTGCCTGTCTAGAATTTAAATCTTCTTGCTTAAAATAATTAGTCAAACTGCTATTATCTGTTTTAAGTACAAACCTCTTACCCAACAGATAATGCCTCCACACCCGCAGAGCATGCACCATGGCTGTAAGCTCTAGATCATAAGCATAATATTTATGTTCATGATCTTTCAATTTTCTAGACTCATAGGCTATCACTTTACCTTCTTGAGTTAATATCGCTCCCACTCCTTCTTTTTTAGCATCAGTACAATCTTCATAGTCTTTATCAGGGTCAGCTATCCTCAGTACCGGTGCTGTAGTCAGAAGTTGTTTCAGCTTTTCAAAGCTATTGTGACATTCATTTGTCCATTTGAAAAGCTTTCCTTTCTTCTGCAAATATGTAATAGGAAAAGCAATTTTAGAAAATACTTCTATGAATCCTCTATAATAACCAGCTAGACCCATAAACGATCTAATGTCAGCCACATTCTGAGGTACTCGTCATTCCATAATAGTTTTCATATTTTCTGGATCAACAACTATTCCTTTAGCTGATATAACATGTTCCAGATATTGGATTTCTATTTTAAATAAATCACATTTGTTGAACTTAGCATAAAGCTGATGCTTTCTCAGCATTTAAAAAACTATTCTCAAATGCTCTTTATGTTCCTCCTCACTTTTAGAATATATCAATATGTCGTCTATGAAAATAAGCACAAATTTATCCAAAAATTGATGAAAAATGCTATGCATCAAACTCATAAAGGTTGCTGGTGCATTTGTCAATTCGAAGGGAAGCACCATGAATTCATAATGCCCATAACAAGTGTGAAATGATGTTTTGCAAATATCTTCATCTTTAATCCAAATATGATGATACCCGGATCTTAAGTCTATCTTAGAGAACACCTTAGCCCCTCTTACTTGATCGAATAAGTCATCAATTCTGGGTAAGGGGTATTTTTTTTTAACAGTCAGCTTATTAAGCTGCCTGTAATCCATACACATGTGTAAGGTTCCGTCTTTCTTCTTAACAAATAGAACTGGTGCTCCCCATGGAGACACACTTGGACAGATATAGCCTTTGTCTAACAGTTCTTGTAGTTGTATCTTTAGTTCTGTTATTTCTGGCACGTTCATTCTGTAAGGATCTCTTGACATCGGAGAGGCTCCTGGCAAAAATTCAATGGTGAAGTCAATATCCCTCTTGGGTGGAAAACCAGGAATGTTTTATGGAAATACATCCAGAAATTCCTGTACTATAGGAATATCTTCCATTATTGGAGCCTTTTCCTTGGAGTCTGCATATCCTACTTGAATTGCATACAGTTGACATCCTTTTCTGATACACTTGCCCATTTGGGATGTTGTTATTGGTCGTAATTGCACAGGCTTTTTAATTCCTTGAATTTATTTTCGTGTGCCATCTTTCATTCTGAAGTAAATAATCTTTTCTTTGCAATCCACTAGGGTCTAGTGTCTCTCCAACCAATCCATACCCAATAAAACATCATAAGACCCCAATGGTAAGATATTTAAATCTACTTGTAACTGTTGTTTTGCTTCTTCCAATATATAGTTAGGATCTTTTGCAGTTACCTTTCATTTTTCCCCGGTAGCTAGCTGAACTAACCAGGAATTCTTAAATTTCTGCTCTTTTAACTTGCAAATTTCCACTATTTTAGGAGTTACGTAACTCAAACTTGCTCCAGGATCTACTAAAATTGAAACAGGTTTAGTTAGTAAAGTACCTTCTAGTTCAATCATTGTGGGCTGAAAATCAGCCTGCTGATCTTCCAAGGCTGCACTGATGCGGGGTATGTTATGCACCACGTCCCCTACCATAGATGCCTCCTATAGATTTGCTACAGTTTCACTTTTATTTCGCTGTGGACAATTTTTATAATAATGAGCCTCTCCACATCCCCAACATTGCAAAGGAGGTTTTGTGGTCTGTCCCTGCTCTGGCTTGCTAGATGCCTCTGTGGGCTTCTCTTCCTCTGACCATTTAGTTCTTTGGTGATTTCTACCAAATTGTTACTGATGGAGTTCCATGTTGCGCCTTTAGAAATTCCACTTTTACTGCTTTTAAAATTGGAATTATTTTTCTGGTTTTTCTTTGGCTGCCAAATTTTCCCTCCTTCACCTTTTTCCTTGGCTTGCTGATATCACATCCGGGCTTTACGAATGGCTTCATCCATGGTCTAAGGATTAACAAATTCTATCCATTCTCTCTTATGAGTAGGTAGACTACTCAAAAACCTTTGCACTTTGGCCTTTTCCTCTCAGAGATAAGGAACATAGCATAGCAGGGAAGTGAATTTAGTGACATAATCATCCATGGTCATCTTCCCAAACCGTAAATCATGGAATTCCTTAGCCTTATCATCATAAAACCTTACTGTCAAATACTTGTCTTTGAAATATTGCTGAAACAACTCCCAAGTAATGTCCTGTTCATCAATGCTGTGTACATTTTTCACTTCCTCCCACCACAGAGTGGCCTTTTCCTGTAACTGGTATATAGCCACTCTAGCCTTCAGATTGCTACTATATTCATACACCTAGAAGTACTTATTTATATTAACTAACTAGGCTTCAACCACCTCCTTGGCCTCATCATCAAAAGTTGGTGGTTTAATTTTGCGAAACTCCCCCTGTAACTCCACTTTCTGTCTCTTATTGTCTTGTTGGTCAGACAAATTGCTCGAATCCACCTCATTATAATTCTTGTTTTTGATTTTCTGGGAGGGACTCTTTTCAGCTCTGCCTGTACTATTGTTTCTAGTTTTCTGATCTTCTTATTCTGTTGATAATTCCTTTTCAGCACTGGGACGTCCCATCTCCTGATTTTGTTTGTCTGATAAACTCTTTAAATTTTTCTCCTGATCTTGCAACAATCGCTCATTATCCTTTCTGAGTCTTAACATTTCCTCTTGTAATTGCTGCACCGTGTTCAACAAAAAACTAGTTTGGTGCTGCTGTTCTTCGAGCAACCGACTAGTATTTTGATGCTATTCTACACTTAATTGAACTCACATTTCTGGATTCATGACTGTTGGTGCTTGAGTTTCCTATGGTTGCGATTGTGATGCTATAGCTCTTCTCATTGTCACTGGTTCTCTCTCTCTCTCTGTGCACTAATCACATACACAAATTCACTGTTAGTAGACCCTTAGGGTCCCAGCGTTGCAACTGGCTTTGATACCATTTGTCACCATCATCCTTCAATATTTACTACTAAAAAAAAAAAATTACTTACCTTTATAAACACCATATTAATAATGCATTCATCATACTATGCAAATAACTATGTGACTGTACATTTACATAAGTAAATAAATTAATTTGCAATCTTTGCATATGGTGTTGTGAATATTTGATTTGGTTAATGCTATGGAAAAACAATGATATGAATATTATTAATTCAGTATGTTTTATACCATCGTTTCACTTGTTGACCCTATTCTGGGTTCAGATCTTTGCAATGATATGACAGTGTATACATCTAAGAGAGGTATGCACTTTGGATATATGCGAAATCTGTTTATTTATGGTAATATATTATTTCATTGATCTTGGGATGTGCGGCGCTCCACTTGGCACTGTTTCCGCTCCTCCGTAGTCTATTTGTTAACTCCATTTACTCTCAGCAGTACTGGGCTACTCTACCCTTGTACAAATATTTTTATTTGCCTCGGATTCTCCATTTATTTTGAGGGAGAAACTCCAAAGTCCTCTGCATCCTAGTCTGAGAGCTAAATGAGTTTTGTTTGTCTTGAATTTTCAACGTTCTCTCGAACTCGAGTTCACCATCGCAGGCTCTGCCTTGAACCATATATCAGGTTTGAAACTCCTTGGAAAATCAGTTCTAAACTTCTACTGTTAGGTTTGGTTTACTTGTTCTATTTTTATTGAATGACTCTTCTATTTTCTTTAACAGGGTTCCGTCATTATGATTGCCCTCTGTAATGCTTCGAATCCGGTTCAAAGGCATGCTATTCGCATGGGATAATGTTCACAGCTCGGCGTAGAGGGTAAGTCTACCCTTTCTAGCTGTCTCAGTTTGATTTAGAAATGTTACATAGAGAAAACCCTTGTTTGTAAATAAGTAATTAACCCCTGGCTCATGGCTTCCAAAGAGCGGCCGCGATGGGAATTTCTTTACCCAGGTAATTTATTCATGCCGAATTTAAACAAGGTTATAACTAAATTCATTACTTCACTGTGCAGACACATAGAGGTTTTAACTTCATTGTTGGTTGTTTCTCTGTTGCAGGTATGAGGAGTCTAACCCTCGAGTATCGCATCCTTTGGGTGATTTATCTTTTCAATGGCCACGGCTAATGTTTCCATCCATGGAATAATAGGTACTTGATATTTCAAAGGGGAAACCCTCCCTAAGATTTTCCATCGATGCTTTAGGTGCATTCGACTTTTGGTTATGGAAAAATGTTAATAGAGGATAAGGGTTTTCTCACCCGAGCTAGGGTTTTTCAGTTCTTATGGCGTTCTGTCATTCGAGAAGAATATATTTACAAGGGTTTTATCGGAGGATGATCTTTGTAGACAATGGATTTATTTTACTCCTGTTGCATGTTTTTTTTGAAGGCTCTGATGCTAAGCTCGAGCCTGTAGGTTACTATTTGAAAAATAAACAAATACCGTTATATAATTTTTTGTAATATCCTCTCTGCTCCTGGCCACTTATTGCATCATTTATCTATACATTTTCTGAGTTAATAAATTTCTTTGTCTGTAAACCTGGTCAGGGTTTCTTGTTTCTGGTAAATTTTGATTTGTGCAATGTACATAAATATCTATTTTTTTATTCATCTATTATTGTTAAATGTTGATAAGTATTGGTTCCACAAAGTTATGGTTACTCTCCTATTTTCTATTATTATATTTCTAGCGAAAAGAAAATTTTATGCCATACGTTACTGAAAAAGGAATTTCATGCCTCTGTTTTCTTTCCGCAAGTTCTTTAGCATAATATCTTACTATTTACTCACTAGATTTCCAGATTTCGGTGCCCAGACCACCGGTATTTAGTGTCCGATCTTAGATGGTTTATTGGCCACGGGCAATGATATTTTGGTTTGGGGTTCAGACCTAGAACCTAAATCGATAGCCCGTTGGGTCTGGTAATACCAAACCTATGTAATACAGTTCTCTTTTTACCGAAGTTTCCATGGCGTTCCTTCTATAGAGGGTTTTCTTTCCTGTTAAGAGACATTTAGCTATGATCCTACAAATATTACTGTAGCACACATAATATAAAATACTTCACTTACTTCCTTTATATCATTACTCTGTATTCCTGTTGTTATCAGCTGCTATGATAATCTATTTTCTTTCTCATGCCACAGAAGAATATTGACAACAGGAAAAGATTTAATATTATTATTAAATTCTTCTGTCCTATTTTATAATAGGAAGAAAGTAATACCATAATTTAGATTTCATCTTCTATTCATGCATTTACATACTTTACATATATTTAATACAAAGGAAGATACTACCCATCTACTATACTGTAAATAGCCTTTCAAATCAGTATTAAATTACTTAAATTACATAGTAGATACTTCTCTGAATTAATAGATTCAAGATGTGGTCCTCCCAACCATCAAGGGAGGCTATTACGTCCTCCACTTGCCCCCTAGCTCCAGAATTTGGACAGTGCCACAGGCTAAGAGTGGAATATATTTACTCTTTCTGCTATGACCTATGGATGGCCAATCTAGTCAAACTCACAAATTTTTGGCTTTAAAAGGGTTGCTATGAGTTATTTTCAACTGATCACCACCATCTCTAGAAAATAATCCCCTTTACCAGTTTTTTCGCAGAACCCCCACTCCTCCTTTGGGATTCAGCTTTATCCTCAGAGGAGTAGGTAACTATTTTCCAACTGTCCCCAACCACCTTCTATTCCTTGGAACATTTTTACCAACAACTTAAAATATTTCTTTTCATTAATTGGTTCCTCCTAATAACTCAATAAAAAAAAAAAATAATAATTTGTTTTATGAACAATAAAAATTTAAGTCTTTCTTGCCAAAAAATAAAATAAGAAAATTGTCTTTAACTAGTCAATACTAGTTAACTCATAATGAGGCTGTCACAACAGGGGAAGCGGTAGCATTTATGCCTGCAAACCAATTCCAAATATCGTCAAATAGTGGGGATGTAAGAATTTTTTTTTTAATTAACTAGCGTTTAAGGAAAATCATTGTAGGTATACAAACACTTGTATATATATACCTATTAAGTGGCATTGGGTATATACAGTTTACTTCCAAATCAAGATACAAGACAAAATCAGGTAAGATATTAGGTCTGCAGAGGCTGGAAGAACAATGGCCACAAGCATGGAAATTTGCACCATAATTGAAACTCACATGGGAAGTAGTGGGAAGTAGGAGAAAGAAAACCAGAATCGTCGCCTTGGTAGTGATGAGATTTCCAGACTACAGAATAATTTCAAGGGTAAGAGAAGGCGATGGTAATTACATAAGTAAATGCCCAAAAATCCATAAGTGCGAGAGTGAAAACCTCGAAGATGTCGGGTTAACATGTACCTTGAATCAGTGTAAACATGTTGAGTAATGCTAAATTACCCGCGAGAATTGAACACGAAATTGAAATAAACTGAATCAGCATTATATTTACCTCACAGGAATTGGGAGATGCTCAAAATCTACTATCAGACGCTCAATTTATAAGAAGTTCCATAGTGCCAAGGCAAGTGAATGCGCCGCCACATGCAACGG
This sequence comes from Pinus albicaulis, assembly GCA_034641835.2. Taxonomy (NCBI): domain Eukaryota; kingdom Viridiplantae; phylum Streptophyta; class Pinopsida; order Pinales; family Pinaceae; genus Pinus; species Pinus albicaulis. The sequence goes on from CM076578.1 coordinate 1,807,097,449, forward strand.
GCTGCACCATTTGAGGATGGGCCAGTTGAATTGATTAAGGCGCTTTCCTTGCAATGTTTATGATATCAAAATTTTGTTTTTATGTTTTTTTCATTCCTTCTCGAAGCAGAATTTCAGCCATTTCTCTATTTTTATTCCTTTCTCAATGAAAACTTTGAACAATTTCTAGTTTTTTCGGCAACTTTCAAGTTGTCCCTCCCCGCCCCGGTCAAAGTCTTTGTTGGTTAAAATGAATGGTTACAAATATCAAATTCATATTACTGTGTTTTTGTTTCCTTGTGATGAGGATGGAGTATGTGTGGTAGAACTCATGTCCTTTGGATATTAGATAGTGAGTGTTGTGACACTGATGAAGCATGTAGTAATTGGTATGGTTTTATTGTGCATAATTTTTAATGTGCAGAAAATAAAGAATGTGAAGGAGAATTGGGGTCCTTTACATATATGAGTGTGCTCTAACACTATCAGTTGTGATGTCTTTTTTTTAACAATTATCATCATCGTTGGACTATAAAATATATTCTTATTATGTAATATTAAATAAACTATGTTTTCAATTGATATGAAATGTGGTTGAGGGGAACTATTTTGTTAGCGCTCTACTAAATAATGTGAGAATTGGTGTGGTTGTAGGTTTCTTTATATAGGTACCTAGGAAAGAATCTGAGAATTGATGTGGTTACACGTTTTTTATACAGGTACCCATGGGAAGGGGGATGTACCCGCGGCACAGGGGATGGCACTGAACAAATATTCAATTAATATTATTAAGGATTATGTGCATGAGAAATTAGACTCTTTTTCATATATGGGGGTGCTAAATAATTTTTGTTTTCAATCTGTTTGAAAAAGAAGTGTTTATCGTGGTAAAAAAAATGCATGGAAACTTCCTTTATACTACTTTTTCCTATGTTACTGCTTTACAGTGTTTCCTTTGAAACATATGGTGCAAATTCTAGTTATGAAAATTCCAAATAAAAAGAGGTTTTATTTAGGTGAAGCCTATGGACCAAATACCATGGGAAATTCATTAATAATACGATAAAAAAAAACATTATTAAAGCTCATATATATTAACCCTAGATATATAGGGGAGGGAAAAACAAAGACCTAGAGGTGGAGAGATAGGGGGGATGAAAAGGGAGAGATGCAGATAAACTAAAGGATAGGGGAGAGGAGGAAGGAAGAGAGAGAGAGAGAGGGAGAGGAGGAGAGAGGAAGGGCGATAGTGAGATGACTATAGGAGACAGAGAGAGAGAGGGGGGAGGGAGTTAGGAGAGAAAGGGAGAGAGAGGAAGGAAGAGAGAGAGGACTTGAGGGAGAGGAAGGGATAGAAAGATGGATTTGGAGGGGGCTATACTAAGGGAATATTAAATACATAGAGAGTGATAAGTGGAGAGAGAGAGAGGGAGTTACAACAAAGATATGGAAAAAGCGTGTGTATATTTCAGGTGAGATAAAGAGACAAAGGAGAGATGGATAGAAGGGGCGGGAGAGAGAGAGAGAAGGATAAAAGGAGGGATATAGTAACATATTTGGGGGGAGAGAGAAAAATATGGGTAGGAGATAAAGGGAGAGAGAGGATTTGATGGCAAAGAGAGAGAGAGAGAGAGAGAGATGGGGTAAGGGAGAGGGAGGTAGGAGAGAAAGGGAAAGAGAGGAATGATGATATAAAGGACTTTAGAGAAAGGAGGAGAGAGGGAGGGATAAAGAGATTATCTTGGAGGGGGAGAGAGGGAAGGAATAAGAAATACATAGAGAGTGAGAAGTGGAGAGAAAGAGGGAGAGACAAGGGATAAATAGAGAGTGTGTATGTTTGGGGGTGAGATAAAGATAAAGATAAGGAGAGGTAGATGTAAGGGGGGAGAAATAGATAGGGATGGATATAGTAATAGAGTTGAAGGGTGAAGAGAGAGAGAGAGAGAGAGGGAGGGGGGGAGGGAGGGGGGGAGAGAGAGGATGTGACAGAGTGGAGAGAGGGAGGGAAAGAGAGTTGAAGTTGTATGGGGGAGAAAGGGAAGAATATTTCTTGCCCTAGATGCATTGATTTGAGTGTGGCTAGTGATTTATAATCCTATTTTATTTCTTGCACTATATGCATTGATTTTAGTGTAGATGTTGAGAGAGAGAGAGAGATAGATAGAGAATTAGATGGAAGAGAGAGACAGAGAGAGATGATTAGGTGGAAAAGAGAAACAGAGAGAGAGAGAGAGAGGTGGGAAATAAAGGGAGAGAGATGGCTTGAGATAGAGGAAGAGAGTGGTGGGGGATGAGACAAAATTGGGGGGAAAAGAGAGAGAGAGGGAGGTAGGAGAGAAAAGGAGAGATATGAAGGATGAGGGAGAGGAGTATAAAGGTAGGAATATAGGAGGAGAGAGGGAGGGATATATAGATGGATTTGGAGGGGGAGTGAGGGAGGGAAGAAGAAAGACATAGAGAGTGAGAAGTGGAGAGAGAGAGAGAGGGAGTGATAAGGGAGAGATGGAGAGAAAGTGTGTATGTTTTGGGGTGAGATAAGGAGAAAAAGAAGGAGAGTGCAGAGAAAGCGGAGGACAAAAGGAGAGAAGGAGGGATATAGTAGTAACATAGTTGGAGGGCGAAGAGAGAGAGAGAGAGAGAGAGAGAGAGAGAGAGAGAGAGAGAGAGGTGGGAAATAAAGGGATAGAGAAGAAGGAAGAGAGACGACGTGAGAGGGTGGAGAGAGGGAGGGAAAGAGAGACGAAGTTGGAGGGGGGAGAGAGGGAAAAATGTTTCTTGCACTAGATGCATTGATTTCCGTGTAGAGGGTGATTTCTACTCGTATTTGATTGTTTGTACTAGATGCATTGATTTTAGTGTAAATGTTGATTTGTAATGATATTTAAATGCTTGCACTAGATGCATTGATTTCAATGTAGGTGATTTATAATCATATATGATTGCTCACACTAAATTGAATTGATTTCAATGTAGGTGGTGATTTCTAATGCTATTTCATTGCTTTCTCTAGATGCATTAATTTTAGTGTAGATGTTGATTTCTAATTATATTTGACTGCTTGCACTAGATGCATTGATTTCAATATAGATGATTTCTCTTTCTATTTTACGACTTGCACTAAATGCATTAATTTTTGTGTAGATGGTGGTTTCTAATCCTATTTGATTGCTTGCACTAGATGCATTGATTTTAGTGTAAATGTTGGTTTGTAATATTATTTGCTTACTTGCACTAGATGCATTTATTTTATCGTAGATGTTGATTTCTAATCCTATTTGATTTTCATTAGATGCATTTATTTCAGTGTAGATTTTGTTTTCTAATCTTATTTGATTGCTTGCATTAGATGCATTGATTTGAGTGTAGACATTTATTTCTAGTTTTATATAATTGGACGTATGATGGTACATTAATTTTAAAGTGATTTTCAAGCATTCTTCTCCACCAAATATCATTTTACCTCTTCGTTTGTGCCCCATTCCAGTGAGCGAAAAATTGAGTACTTCTTTCTCTGAGCTAAAATGGAGTCCTCTTATTGGCTTATATTAAAACTACAAATAAAGAGCATTGTGAGACTCATTTTTACCCATAAGAATGGAAAATAATAATACAATTCAACGTAATCACCACTCAAGCACTTAACAATTCTTATTCATGATAGTTAGGAGAATGTGTTTGAGTCATGTTTACCTTGAATTATATTATTATTTCGCATTCTTCATCATAAATATGAGTGTCTGAATGCTTATTTATTTGAAGTTTTATTATAAGCCATCGAGAAGAATAAACTTTAGGTCCAAGAATAAGGTACTCAATTTTCTAAAAACTGGAAAGGGATGCAAACCCTTGCAGGCATTTGAAAATAATTTCATGACCTAAAAATATTTGAATAGTTAATCCATCCAACATAATACATTATATTATAGAAAAATATAATAATTTGGAGTAAGTTTAATTTCGTGGAGCAAGAGATTCGAGTATATAGAAGTATACAAAAGTGTTATATGTATACGAAAGTTTGGTAGAGACTTGTTAAAAACATAAAGAAGTGTTATATGTATACAAAGTCTCGTAGAGGCTTGTTAGAAATTTCTAGGCATGGTGTCATTATTATGAGGAAGTAGCTCATTTCATTTTAATTTACTTTATCGATTTTTCTTTGGAACCTTCAAAGTTATTTTATTTATTGTGGGATTTTTTTTTTTTTTTTTTTGTGGTTTATTAGTGTGCTTAAGGATATTGAGGAGAATTGAGCCATGACCTCTTATAAGTGAGGAGTTTTAGCCACTAGAGCTCTACCAGTTAAACTACCCCTAAAAGAAATTTATTGTGGAAAAGTTATCAATATACTATTGAATATATAATATGAATATAAATCGAGTTGTATTTAATGATATTTTTCGGATAATTTTTCTAAAATCCTATAGGAATTTAGTGAAATCACAAGCTTTATGGGTAACCCCTACACAATGAAAGTGCGTATGGGTTTGTCACATGGTGAATCCATATATATATAATAAAAAAACGAATTTAAATAAAACAAATAAAAATTTCAATAAAGATTTCACCTCAATTTTTTCGGCCAAATTTGAAAACTAAAAAATCCAAAAAATCACACTAAACACAACCCCAAATATAAAATATTATTTACATATATCTAAAATAAATCTGAAATTATATATATATATATATATCCCAAAAAATTTGGGAGTTGTAATACTCAAAAGAATATTCTAAGAGCTTATGCATGCGATGGCAATTGTTGGGCAAACCAACTTAAATTTGTTGCTGAATAAATTCCATCGTGAACTAAATTTATTCATCCCAATGAAATGACATAGGAAAATTTAGTGAGATAAATTTTAATCTCTTTAATTTAATCATATAAATGATATTAAGATGGAAAATATTTATTCACAGGAGTATTACCATGACCATACCTATGTTATAGAAGAATAAGTTATTTTTTTCTATATAATAATTTAATCCTCCCATTTACATTTACTTTCAAGTCTAATTAGATTTTTTTTAGAAACATAATTCTAGATTTTTGTTTTTAAAGAGAAAAAAACAAAATGTCTTCATTAATTAAACGTTTTACATTTGTTTACATCTCATTAGCTTTTAAAAAAACATGGTTCATATAAGTATCTTTTGAATTACGAGCAACTTATTTTTTTTTAGAAACTTAATTTTGGATTTTTGTTTTTCAAGAGGAAAATACATAACATTTTCATTAATGAAATGTTTTACATTTATTTACATATTGTTCACTTTTTTACTGAAAAAAATGGTTCATATCTTCTCACTTACCAGCAACTTACTCTCCATATTATCAACAAAAAGTGAGAAGAAAAATAATGGGTCTTCTCATGAGAGGATATGAATATGACAAAAAACACTGTTCACTTTGTACTGAAAAAAATAGTTCATATCTTCTCACTTACGAGCATCTTACTCTCCATGTTATCAGCAAAAAGAGAGAAGAAAAATAATGGGACTTCTCATGAGAGGATATGGATATGACAAAAAAAACAACCAGAGAAGATGTTGATCTCTTACTATTGAAATAGAGAAATATAAAACATGAAGCTCTCATTGATCATATATTGATCCTATTATAGTCGTTGCTAACAAAAAAAAGCACAATTAAGACATCAATTACATCATAAAGGAAAATTCCCCAGATCTACCAAGTGTAGAGAGAGACTAAATATTTTTGCAGTCTAAAAAGAGATTTGAGTCTTAAGAAATTTGATATCTCTCTCAGTTGTTACAAGAAATTTATCCTCTCTAAACTTGGTAGATATCAAGATAATATGGATCAGTGCTAGTTCAATTCACCTCTTTAAATAGGGTATATTCCATATGAATATCATGGACCAATACTATGGACACATGGTATTGAAAAACAATGGTTTTGACTGTTGGTATTAATGTGGAATATATATTATTTAAAGAGGGGAAATTAAACCAACCCAGATCCAAATCTCTTTTAGAGTGTATCAACATGAATAAAATGAATCAATAATGTGGGTCATTTTTATTGTTATACTCATTTTATTTTTACAAAGTGATTTTTATTTTTTAGAAAGGTAAAATGTTTACATTACATTTTTATTTTTGTTTATTTATTCTAATTTTAATTCTATTTTTATGTAATTTACTAACTTAACATGTTAAATTATACATTACTTTACATCTCTAAGATACTAGGCTAGAGTTCACCTTTCAACCTAATAATAGGAATTTAATTCCTTCAAATAGAGAAAAATAACATGGGAAAAATGGATTGTCAAAACCCATATATATATATATAATTTTTACATGATATGACAACATCATATTAATTTTTTTATTTTATTTTTGAAATTTTATTTCAAAACTTTCAAAGACATTAGAGGATATCTTCTATATAGGGTTTGAGAGCACATTTCCAAGCAATGAAACATTATGTAGTCTCATGTAAACATTTTAAGTGAGTCAAATTAAAATTAAAATAAATTATTAATTTATTAATTTTCAAGAATTATTACCTTGGTTTTTGAGTTGTGAACCCATGGTGTTGACCCACTCTATTGATGTGGAATATAACATATTTCAAGGGGGGAATTAAAAGAGGGTAGATCCATCTTAACTATGGATCTACCAAGAGCCTAAACATGAATATAGGCTATTTTAAGTAGAAAAGACGAATAAACTAAAGCTATTCATAAAAATTTAATACAAAAATATAATTTATTGTTTATTTGTTTTAAAAATTCATTTACAAATATTTTTTGAAATGATTGAATGATTGCAATTTTCCCTATATAATAGCCTAGATCCATCTTAACATAGAATCTATAGACCTATGAGAGGGATAAAATCTATCAAGGTGAAAAACCTATTTTCTGAGTGTAAAACGATTAAATATCTCAAGGCACAAACATTTTTTCTGAGTGCAAAACTTGAAGAAAGGTTTGCACCTTGAGAAATATCAAGTTGCAAGAGGGATAAAATCTCTCAAGGTGAAAATCTCTTTTTTGAGTGAAAAAAATGATTAAAGGATTGCCCCTCGAGAAATTTGATCCCTCTCAGGTCTAGATAGATTCAGAATTAAAATGGATCTAGCCTGGTTTAATTATTAATTTCGATTTTTTAGTTTAATTTTAATTTTTATATAATTTCATTGAGTCAAAATATTTTAATTAATACTTTTTATTATTATTATTATGTAAATCGATGTAGTCAAAATGTTTGGAGAAAATAATAAATTGGGCATTACACCAACTCTTCCTTATTGGGATAGAAATTTGGTTTAATGCAGCTTAAAGATTTAGATAATTCAAATTCAGATAAGGACAATGGTATAAACAATGAAGAAAAATAGCTCGCCCTTATCACTTCCACACCAACAGAAAGTGCTTCATGGAAGGTCGAAAATAAGAAAGGGAGAAAAACTTAATAACCAACTCTCTGTCCTAATGTTTCCTTCGGACAACACTTCATGAACCAGAATGGGATGTTGAAGTGGGCTACAAAATTAAGAAGAAACACAGGTTTCCACACAAGTAGAGATTTCACCCAGGCTTGAGAGAAATGAGGAAAGATGATGACCATCATCCCAAGGGCTTTCTTCAAGCGACATAACTTACATGATACTCTCATCAATGGTAAATATCTCATCGAAGGGATCATCTGAATCCCAAGAACGAAACCAGGGAGAATGTGAATACATGTCTAGATATGAAACCATATTATGATTTTTTTTGAAAGCAACCCTAGAAGCTAGAAGAATTATTTGATACATTTGTTCCACAGGGTTGAGAGGAATAGTGTCACCAAAACTGTCAAGCTCGTCGGGACTAGGAACAGTCCATGGATCTTGACCAGATGATATCTTGTTAATAGAGGGGACATTATAAAGTGGGAGTAGAACAAATTCCTTCATGGACGAGTCTTTCAAAATTCCCGAGCTAATATTCTCATAGGGAGTAGAGGTATTCTGAATGTACGAGACATTTACTGTTGAAGAATTGGGGGAAAAGTAAGCAAGTTGATCAACAGTGAATATCTTCCCCTGATGAGGAAACCGAAGAACATGGAAGAGGGTAGAGACCATAAAAATCGTCGCATGGGTCCAACTATGTCCGAGTAGAAGGTTGTAATTGAGGTTGGCATCTACCACCTCTAGTTCCAGGTTCACCATTTTACCCTCCAACTGAATTGTCAAGGATTTTGGATATTTACCATACGGGAGAGAGCCTTTGTCGTTGAATGATTCTAGAGTATTGGGGGGCTGAATTAAGGTAGGAGAGTTGATGGCTTTCCAACATGCAACAACCATGATGCAAGGACAAGAACCTTCATAAAAAAATAGTCCGGTGAATGGTTTTACCCATCATAATGACGTGGATAAGGAAAGCTACTTGTGATGGGAGCTGAGGAACATGATTCTCTAGGTTGAAAGTAATAAGATTTGAATATTCAAGATCAATACCTCCGATAGCAAACAATGGCGCCTTCTATTTTGATGGGCACGACTGAAGGTCTTCTAAGGCTGACATCGACGATGGCAGTTGAGATAAATCCTCTGCGATGTTATACTACTGGGCAGCTCATGCATTTTTATTGTGAGTAATAAGATTTGAATCTGCAGAATCAATCCCTCAGATAGCAGAAAATAGTGCCTTCCGTTTTGAAGGGCACGACTGAAGGTCTTCCAAGGCCGACATCGACGATGGCACTTGAGCTAGATCCTCCACTATGTTATAGTAATGGGCAGCACATGCGTTTACAATCATTGTAAGATGATTTTCAAAGAAAACTCTTTGGTTTATCACGATGCTAAATCCATATATACAATAAAAAACCAATTTAAATAACATAAATTAAGATTTCACCTCAAATGTTTCTGCAAGATTACAGAAGGAAAAAATTCAAAAGATAACACTAAAGAAAACCCTAAATATAAAATCTTATTCACATATCTATAAAATTAATCCCAATTTATATATAAAAAATATATTAAAAAAATAAATTTTTTATTCTTTAATTTCATTTAATTACCATTAAATTAATAAAAATTCATATATATATTCGAAATAAAAATTCATATATATATTCGAAATGATTATTTGAACAAAAATATTACAAACATATTACTTAAATATTAATAAGGTGAAATCTAAAATAAACTTAATTTATTGATGTCATAGAAACCACCCAAAAATCAGAGTTTTATTGTTCTAATACTCGAATGAAATTAAATTCCAAAATCCTTTGCCATGCTTAAATAGATTTTGGCAGTTCTAATGCTCAAATGAAATTAAATTCCAAGAGCGTGCCCATGTCAGAGAAAATGCTGCAAAAACCAACTTAAACTTGTTAGTGAAGAAATTCCATCTAGAGGAGGCAACCAAAATATGTCATAACTAAATTTATTGATTGCAAGGAGGCCGTCTAAATATGGCATAATAAAATTTACTCATATAATTTAATTAGCTTTAATTTAATCATATAAATGGTATTAAGATGGAAAAGCTTTACTGGCAAGAGTAAAGAGTAGTACCATATTCATGTTAGAGAAGAATAAGCTATTTCTCCCATATAATAATTGATTCCTCCCATTTGCACTTATTTACACTTAGTTTCAACACTAATAAATTTTTTTTTTAGAAACCTAATTCTGAATTTTTTCTTTTCAAGAGGAAAAAAAAAACATTTTCATTAATGAAATGTTTTACATTTGTTTACATATTGTTAACTTTTTACTGGAAAAGGATAGTTTATCTTTTGACACTCCAGCAATTTACTTTCCATATTATCAACAAAAACATAGAATAAAAATTATATGGACATGACAGTTCAACCCTAATCAAATTCTTTTTTAGAAACTTAATTGTGGATTTTAGTTTTTAAAGAGGAAAAACCATAACATCATCATTAATGAAATATTTTACATATATTTACATCTTGCTAACTTTTTACTCAAAACATGACCAAAAACAAATGTTGATCTTGTACTACTCAAATAGAGAAATATTGAACAAACTAATTTTTACATGATATGATCAAATCTAACTAATTTTATTATTAGTTTTTAGAAATTTTATTTGAAAACTTTCAGAGACATTACAAAATCTCTTGAATATTAAGTTTAAGATCACCTCTCCAACAAATACAATATTATGTAGTGTCATGTAAACATTCTATGTGAGTCAAATTAAAATTAAAATAAATTATTAATTTTCAAAAATTATTACCTTGGCCTTTGAGCTTTGAACCTATGTTGTTGACACATTCTATTTATGTGGAATATGACATATTTCAAGGGGAGAATTAAATGAGGGTAGATCCATATTATACACGGATATACCAAGAGCCTACAGTTGAATCTGGGCTACTTTAAGTATAAAAAATGAATAAACTAAAACTATTTTTAAAAAATTAATAGAGAAACTAATTTATTATTTATTTATTTAAAAAAAATATTTACAAATATTTGTTGGAATGATTGAATGATAATAATTTTCCTTATCTACCACACTATATCCATCAAGAATCTAGAGGGATCAAATTTATTAAGGTGCAAACCTCTTTTATTTTGATGTCAAAATGATTAGAGAACATAATGTAAATGGACGTTACAAGAATTCTTCTATATTTGGATACAGAGTGTCTCTTAGCCCAAAAATGTAATAAATTAATTAAAAAAAATTTATTTATAAAATATTTTGATTGAGAAATGAGTGACGAATCTTGGGTAGGTGGTATTGATGAGCAATGATACTGGCCCATGGTATAGTATGCTTAATAATATCCATGGTAAAGTGGGGTGAGTATCCATTGTTAAAATCCTTGTTAATTGTAACTACTATTTTGATTGTGAAATGAGGAATGGTTTTTGCCCATGTGGTATTGATGAGCCATCATATTTTCCCATGGTATTGTATGGTTAATAATATCCATGATAAAGTGCTGGTGAATATCCATATTTAAAAATATTGTTATATTGTAAGGATTGACTTCTTTGTGCTTATTAATGAAATTTAGATATGGTTATAAAATTATTATTTTTAATTTATATGGTAAAATGGTTCTTAATTTATAGCTACTATTTATATCTTATATATTTTCATGTGACAGAGAGTAGATATATTTCAAAAAAAATTATAATATTTTTTCTTTTAGATTTAATAAAAAAATGTTATAAAATTAAATTCATTATAATATTTATAAGATATTTTTAGTGTGAAATGAGAGATTGTTTTTGGGCATATTATATTGATGAGCCATAGTTAAACATATTGTTAGATTGCAAGTTTTTGTATTTATTAATTAAATTCAAATATAGTAACATAATCATTATTCTATTTTATAAAGTAAAATGAATCTTAACTTATTGTTGCTAATTATATATTTTAATGTAATATATATATTTTATTAATAAAAAAAATTTACAATATAACAAAATTTGAATTTTATTATTTTTATTACTTTCAACTACTTACACTGCAACATCTCACTTAGGCTCTATATTAGTTTTAAACATATAAATATTTACCAATTTACATATTCTAAATTAAACATATTAATATAATTCAATATATTAAACATAAATATAAGAATATTTACAAAATTTCTTATATTACACGTCACATTACCCCTATACTAAGGTAATGTTCATAAAAAACAATACATAATCTTATAACACATCACCTCCATAAATACCTCGCACAATATTAACAATATAAATGTCTACATAAATGTGTTGAAATATTCCTCCTAAGATAATCTAATAATCTAATATTGGACTCCATCTATCGACTCTGCGGCATGTGAAAGTATTTGCAAGCCTTCTTCTCCACCAAATATCGTTTTACCGCCTCGTCTGAGGCCTTTCCCCTCAGCCAAAAACTGAGTACTTTTTTCTCTGAGCTAAACTAGAGTCCTTTTATTCGCTCATAATAAAACTGCAAATAAAGAGCATTGTGAGACTCAGGTTTACCGAGAAGAATGGAAAATAATAATATAATTTAAAGTAAATACTACTCAAGCATTTAAGAGTTCTTATTCATGATAGTTATGAGAATGTGTTTGAGTCCTGCTTATTTTGAATTATATTATTATTTTCAATAGTTAGTTGTAAATCTGAACGTCCGAATGCTGGTTTATTTTAACTTCTATTATGATCTATTTAGAAGAATACAATTTAGGTCAAATAATGAGGTACTCAATCTTCTAAAACAAGAAATCCACGCAAACTCTTGCATGCATTTGAAAAGAAATTCATGGACTAAAAATATTTTAGTTAATTCACCTAAAAAGCATGGTTTATATCAGTATTTTTTGACTTATCAGCAATTTACTAAAAATAGAGAATATGGACATGATTGTTCAACCCTAATCAAATTTCTGTTTAGAAACTTAATTCCGGATTTTAGTTTTTAAAAAGGAAAAAGCATAACATTTTCATTAATGAAATGTTTTATGTTTTATATATGTTTACATCTTGTTCACTTTTTACTGAAAAACATGACCAAAAACACAACCAGAGAGATTAAAAAAAAAAAAAAAAAAACTGAGCAAATGTTGATCTTGAACTACTTAAATAGAGAAATATCAAACAAACTAAATTTTACATGATATGACAAAATCTTACTAATTTTATTCTTAGTTCTTAGAAATTTTATTTGAAAACTTTGAAAATGATTACAAGATTTCTTGGATATTGAGCTTGAGATCACCTCTCCAAGCAATGCAATATTATGTAGTGTCATGTAAACATTCTATTTGAGTCAAATTAAAATTAAAATAAATTATTAATTAATTTTAAAAAATTATTACCTTGGCCATTGAGCTTTGAACCCATGGTGTTGACACATTCCATTAATGTGGAATATAACATATTTCAAGGGGGAAAATAAATGAGGGTAGATCCATATTATCTACCAATCTACCAAGAGCCTACACATGAATCTATATTAGTTTAAGTATAAAAAATGAATAACCTAAAACTATTTTTTTTTTTTTTATCAGGAGGGAAACCGGTAACTAGAACCATACAATCAAATCTTCCACACATGATCACATCGCGCCGCTGTCAATGAAAACCCTCATGGCTGGCATCATTCCCCGCTAACAATACACAGCAAGTTTCACAGGCGTAACTGACGGGCACCCACGGGGTTTGAACCGGTGACCTTTACAAACGAGTGCCTTAACAGAACACTCAATCACCAACAAGCCGCCACCCTGTGGGTTGAAAGGTAGTGGGCTTGGCTCGGTTTAGACTAACTACTCGCACGACGAGCTACGACCTTGCTCGGGATCGAACACAAGACCGGTCCGTCATTACGAGGCTGACTTTACCACTACGCCGCCTCCACAACCTTAACCTAAAACTATTTTTAAAAATTAATAAAAAACTAATTTATTATTGATTTATTTTAAAACAATATTTACAAATATTTGTTGGAATGATTGAATGATTACAACAGCCTAGATCCTTGGTAACTTGATCTATCAAGCCTCGAGAGAGACCAAATCTCTCAAGGTGAAAAACCTTTTTTTATTTTTATGTTATTTTACTAAGTCTAATTGATTAGAGAACATAATGTAAATGACCATTACAATGATTCTTCTATATTGGGATAGAGAGTGTCTCTTAGCCCAAAAATCTAATAAAATTAATTAAAAACAAATTATTTATAAAATAGTTTGATTGAGAAATGAGAGATTAATTTTGGGTAGGTCTTATTGATGAGCCATGATACTGGCCCATGTTATAGTCTGATTAATAATATCCATGGTAAAGTGGGGTGAGTATCCATTGCTGAAATCCTTGTTAATTGTAACTACTATTTTGATTGTAAGATTGTAAAAAGAGGGATGGTTTTTGGGCATCTGCTATTGATGAGCCATCATATTTACCCATGGTATAGTATTGTTAATAATATCCATGATAAAGTGCTAATGAATATTCATAGTTAAAAATATTGTTATATTGTAATGATTAATTTTTTTGTACTTATGAATGAAATTTAAATATGGTTACAAAATTATTATTTTTAATTTATATGGTGAAGTGGATCTTAATCTATAGATACTATTTATATCTTATATATTTTCATGTGATCGAGAGTAGATATATCTAAGAAGAAATTATAATATTTTTTCTTTTAGATTTAATAAAAAAATGTGATAAAATTAAAGTCATTAAAATATTTATAAGATATTTTGAGTGTGAAATGAGAAATAGTTTTTAGGCATGTTGTATTGATGAGCCATAGTTAAACATATTGTTAGATTGCAAGTTTTTTTGTTTATTAATTAAATTCAAATATAATAACATAATCATTATTGTATTTTATAAGGTAAAATGGATCCTAACTTATTGTTGCTACTTATACATTTTAATGTAATATGTATATTTTATTAATAAAAAAAAATTACAATATAACAAATTTGAATCTTATTATTTTTATTACTTTCAACTATTGCTCTTAGACTCTATATTAATTTTAAACATATAAGTATTTACCAATTTACATATTTTAAATTAAATACATTAATATAAATTCAACATATTAAACTCAAATATAAAAAAAATTACAAACTTTACCATATTACACTACACATTACCTCACACTAAGATAATGTTCATTAAAAAAACAAAACATAATCCTATGACAGTTAACACTTGACACTGTCTAATCCCCGACACAATGTTAACAATATAAATATCTACTGTGCGGCATGTGAAAGTATTTGCAAGCCTTCTTCTCGAACAAATATCGTTTTACCTCTTCGTTTGCGCCCCTTTCCATTGAGCGAAAAACTGAGTACTTATTTCTCTGAGCTAAACTGTAGTCCTGATACTGGCTCATAATAAAACTGCAAATAAAGAGCATTGTGAGACTCAGGTTTACCACCAAGAAGAATTGAAAATAATAATATAATTTAAACTAAACACCACTCAAGCATTTAAGAGTTTTTATTCATTAGAGTTATGAGAATGTGTTTGAGTCATGTTTACCTTGAATTATATTATTATTTTCAATTTTTCTTTGTAAATTTGAACGTCCGAATGCTACTTCATTTGAATTTTTATTATGAGTCATTGAAAGGAATACAATTTAGGTCAAAGAATGAGGTACTTAATTTTCTAAAACCAGAAAGAGAGGCAAACTCTTGCATGCATTTCAAAAGAAATTCATGGCTTAAAAATAATTTATTTAATTCACTTAACTTATACATTATAACTTGGAGTAGCCAAATTTCCTGGCTAGTCCAGTATGTAGAAGTATACATAAGTGTTATATGTATGAAGAAGTAGCTTTTATGAGGAAGTAGTTCATTTCATTTTAATTTACTTTATTTTTTTATTTAGAACTTTCAAAGTTATTTTATTTATTAAAGTGAAATATAAGATAAGTTTAATTTGTTAATATCATAGAAACCATCCAGAAATTTGACAATTCTAATATCTAAGAACTTTTGCCAAAACAAATGTCTATCATGGGGAAATCAGAATTTGGCAGTTCTAATACTCAAACTCAAACAAATATGCCAAGAGCTTGATCAGCCATCATATTGCCCTGTGGTATGGTATGGTTAATAATATTCATGGTAAAGAGGTGGTGAATATCCATAGTTCAAAATATTGTTATATTGTAAGCATTAAGTTTTTTTTGTGCTTATTAATGAAATTTAAATACGGTTACAAAATTACAATAAAACAAATTTGAATTTTATAATTTTTATTACTCTCAACTACTGACACTACAAGATCTCCCTTGGGCTCTATATTAATTTTAAACTACATGTAAATGTTTACCAATTTACATATTATAAATTAGACATATTAATATAAATTCAACATATTAAGCAGACATGTAAATTTTTTTTACAAACATTCTTACATTACATCTACACATTACCCCTATAATGGGGTAATGTCCATAAAAACAAAACATGATCCTATGACACTTCACTCCTATGACACCTCACACTTAACATTGTCTACATAAATTCCTACCACAATGTTAAAAAGGTAGATATCTACATAAATCTATTGGAACATTCCTGGTAAGATAATATAATAAGCTATTAAGCTATCTAATGGAATCTATATATCGAATCTACGACATGCAAAAGTATATGCAAGCCTTCTTCTCCACTAGATATCGTGAGTCCTCTTATTGGCTCATAATAAAACTACAAATAAAGAGCATTGTGAGACTCACATTTATGAGGAAGAATTGAAGATAATAATATAATTCAAAGTAAGCACCACTCAAACACTTAAGAGTTCCTATTCATGATAGTTAGGAGAATGTGTTTGAGTCATTATTACCTTGAATTATATTATTATTTTCAATTCTTCTTTGTAAATCTGAGCATTAGAATGTTGCTTTATTTGTATGTTCCCGATTGCGAGGAGGGTAGCGTGCCAAATTGACGATGCTCCTTATGAGGAGGGAGGAGAAAAAATCATACAAATTGAGAGTAACCTGGAGGGTCTAAACAGTTGCATTCCAGAATACACGAATTTTGATGACATACCAATGCACTTTCAGATGCACACCATAGGAGTCTTTGACATAATTCATCGGTTATTATGGTGAGTAATATGGGTGATCACTTGCTACCATGAGCACCACATGGGAAAATAGATACCTTAAGTTTATTTTCTGCACTGATGTAGCCTTGTAGAGCCATTCATCTATTAAAGGAGTGGAGTAGTTGTATTTATGGCAAGCCCTCTTTATATCACAATAATCAACACAAACTCGAATGGTCCCTTACTTTTTGGTAACACGAACAATATTAGAGACCCAATCCACCAATGGTATATGATACATGAAACAATCCTTTAGAATTTTTTGGACCTCTCCCTTAATGGAAACAACCTTTCTTGGGTGTACAGGATGAATCTGTTTACGAACATGCTTTGAGTCCAGATATGTAGGAATTGTGTGCACCACAATACTAGGATCTATGCTAGGAATTTATTCATAAGACCATGTGAAGAGACCGCAAAATTCTTTAAAAAGAGTGGTGTAGATCCTAACCTCATCAGGAGAACAAGATGCACTGATATGGACATTCTCGACAAACCCTAGTTTAATAGAGATGTCGATCGGAATGGTGGTAGAATTGTCACCCATGTTTCCTACAGACAACACTTCATGAACTAGAATGGGATGTTGAAGTGGGCTAGAAAATTCAGACGAAACACAGGTTTCCATACAAGTAGAGATTTCACCCAGGCTTGGGAGAAATGAGGAACAATGATGACCATCATCCCTAGGGCTTTCTTCAATAGACATAACTTACACGATACTCTCGTCAACAGAAAATATCTGATCCAAGGTATCATCTGAATCCCAAGAACGAAATCAAAGAGACTGTGAATATGTGTCTAGATATGAAGCCATATTATGATTGGTTTCGGAGGTAGCCCTAGAAGCTAGAAGAATGCTTTGCACATTTTTTCTACAGGGTTTAGAGGCATAGTGTCACCAAAACTGTCAAGCTGGTCGGGACTAGGAACAAATCCATGGATCCTGACAAGATGATATCATGTTAATAGAGGGGACATTAGGAAGTGGGAGTAGAACAAATCCCATCGTGGACGAGTCTTTGAAAAGACCCAAGCCAACGATCTCATAGGGAGTAGAGGTATTCTCAATGTATGAAACATTTACAGATGAGGAATCAGAGGAAAAGTAAGGAAGTTGATCAACAATGAATATCTTCCCTTGAAGAGGAAACCAGAGAAATGCAAGAGGGTAGAGACCATGCAAATCATTTCATGGGTCCAAATATGTCTTAGTAGAAGGTTTTAATTGAGGTTGGAATTAAACACCTCTAGTTCCAAGTTCACCGTTTTTGATGCAGGAGCATCCAGCTCCGAGGAGACAGGAGATGGTTGACCGTCTCAGTTGATTGTTTTTATTTACAAGTTTATGGACAGGTTGTTAAGCCTGCGTTTATTTCTGTTATTTATTAGTTTAGTTTAACAGTTGGATAGAAACTGCAAGACTAGGAACATAAACTGTTTTTCTTTAATTAGTTAGAGATGGTTTTCTTTTAAACAAAATACATTGGGTAGGATAAGTTCGGTTGACAGGGTAACCGTAAAACTGAAAAACGATTTTGTGCCTACTGTTATAAAAATGAAAAGAAATGATAGGTAGGGGTTCGGAGTTGTTTACAAGGAGAGGAGAGAATATTGAAAAACGATATACTCTGCAACCAGTATTGTAATTTGCCAGAAGTGCAATACATGAATGTGCATTTCAAACTCAGAAGTATTTTATTTCCTGTTAAATGATTTGTAATCACAGAAGGTGTTTTTATACAAACGAAATAAATTTCTAGACTTGAAATTGAGTAGATACGTGCTGTGTGTGAGGGAAGCAAATTGCTGTGTCTTTTACATCATGCATTAATAGGACACAGGAACAGAAGTGACACAGACGCCGTCACACGGAGCAAACAATATCTCTGTTCGTCAAGACAAACAAAAGGAGGAGCAACCTACAACGAAACAGGTGAGATTTATACATTCAAACACTGAAGCATTTAATTCAAGAAACTTTACAGATAATCATCTTATTTTCATATACCAGCCGTCCTTAAAATAAGTTCAACAAAATTCCGACTCAGTCAAATAGCATAGCGAGCCAACACAGTCTAGATAAGGGTTTGAAACCAGAAATTATCGCTTCAGTCATAAAAGGAAGGACAACCATACAACCCTAACCAGGGTTTGAAACCAGAAGTTTCCACAGACGCAAACGAACGCATAGATACAGCGTTTCCAGACCGACAGAAGAGTACACCCAGAAAAATTGCCCACCAACAGAGTTTGGTTACAGAGCAGCAAAACCAGAAAGAGAAACAAGTCTTGAGAACAGTTAACCACGAGGTTTGAAAGGAGAGACCCTACCGGAGGGTTTGAAACGCCGAGTGAACGAACCGAGGTTTCGCCAGGAGAAACCTGCACATGGAAAAGACCACCAAAACTTGAGTTAGAGCGTGGTCCAGAGATAAGCATTCATTTAAGCCTACAGGAAAACAAAGAAATGAAACAGAGTCAGAGAAGAACCTTACCAGGGTTTTGGGTTGGAATAGAGGCAAATCGACAGGGTTTCCACCGGAGCAGCCATCACTGGTACACGAAGGAGCCGAGGGGTTAGGGTTAAGAAAAACAGTGGCGCGGAGTGAAATCGGAAGGAGTAAGTTACCTGTTGCTCCTTCGGATGCCGGAAGAACCCTCGATGTTATCACCCTGTCGCACCTGCAAAATGGGTTAAATAACACAATGACATACAACAGGAAACGAACGGAGGAAGAAGGTTAACCTATTTGAAAACCAACCAAAAACTGACAGAGATTAAAGAGTTACCGACAGCAAGTTACCAGGAAATAGCCCACAACAGCCCGACAGTTAGCACCATTAAAGAAATTGGAGAAGGCTCAGTAACCCACAGAGGTTACCCACAGAGAGAACGGGCAGATTTGTGAGAGTATTCGCAAGAACCAGAGGCCATCAAAGGGCCGAGGAAAACCTCTCTTCTCGAACCCTCGTTCGACGAAAACAACCACAATGAAACCATTGTTCACCATTGAAAGAGCATAACACAAAGCTCGGTGCACAGTAAATGCGCCAAGAATGTGATCGATGGCATATTAAAAGCGACATTGAATCAGCACATAGAACCATTAAACCAACATACAATCCGAGTTTAATACGAAGGATGACGTGTAAAGCACAGTCATAATACCCATTGTTGAAACCATAGTCCGGAGGGTTTATATGGTCAAACGAAATCACAAATATCACATCAAAGTTTTGGTGTTTGTTTATTCATATTATTAACAATGCCACGTGGTTGAACAGAAACATCACACCCGGAGGTTAGACCTTCGTCAGTTTTACCCTCAAACTGAATTGCCAAGGATTTTTGAGTACCATACAACAGAGAGCCTCTGTCATTGAAAAATTCCATAGTGTTGGGGTACTTAATTAAGGTATGAGAGTTGATGGCTTTCCAACACACAACAAACATGATGCAAGTAGAAGAACCTTCGTAAAAAACAGTCCAATGAATGGTTTTACCAATCATAATGACTTGGATAAGGAAAGCTACTTGTGATGGGAACCGAGGAACATGATTATCTAGGTCAAAAGTAATAAGATTTGAATATGCAAGATCAATCCCTCTGACAATAGACAATAGCGCCTTCCATTTTGATGGGCATGAGTGTCTTCTAAGGCTGACATTGATGATGGCGGCTGAGATAGATCCTTAGTGATGTTATAGTGCTGGGCATATCACCCTTTTGGATTGTAAGTAATAATATTTATATTCAGGATCAATCCCTCTGATAGTAAACAAGAGTGCCTTCCGTTTTGATGCGCACGACTGAAGGTCTTCCAAGGCCGACATCGACGATTGCATTTGACCTAGATCCTCTACAATGTTATAGTGTTGGGTAGCTCACATGTTTGGATAATAAGATGATTTCCAAAGAACACCCTTGGGTTTATCACAGTGCTAAATCCATATATACAATTAAAAAAACAATTTAAATAACAGAAATCAAGATTTCACCTCAAATGTTTCTATAAGATTCCATAACCAGAAAATTCAAAAAGTAACACTAAAGACAACCCCAAATACAAAATATTATTCACATATCTATAAAATTAATCCCAATTTATATATAAAAAAAAATATTTTTTATTGTTTCATTTAATCGCAAATCAAATATATATATATATTCCAAATTATCATTTGAACTCAAATATTAAAACATATTATTTAAGTATTAATAAGGTGAAATCTAAAGTAAGCTTAATTTATTGATGTCGTAGAAACCACCAAAAAATCATAGTTTTATTATTCTAATACTCAAAGAAAATTAAATTCCAAAAACCTTTGCGAGAAAAATTGTCTGCCATGCCTAAATAAAGTTTTGCAGTTCTAATACTCAAATGAAATTAAATTCCAAGAGCTTTCCATGTGGGATAAATTGCTGCAAAAACCAACTTAAACTTGTTTTTGAAGAAATTCCATCTAACCAAAATATGTCATAACTAAATTTATTCATTGCAAGGATGCCGCCTAAACATGGCATAGTAGAATTTACTCATATAAATTTAAATAGCTTTAATTTAATCATATAAATGGTATTAAGATGGAAAATCTTTACTAGAAAGAGTAGTACCATTACCATACTCATGTTAGAGAAGAATAAGATATTTTTCCCATATAATAATTGATTCCTCCAATTTGTACTTATTTACACTTAGTTTCAATACTAATAAAATTCCTTTTTTAGAAACTTAATTCTACATTTTTGTTTTTCAAGAGGAAAAAACAAACATTTTCATTAATGAAATGTTTTACATTTGTTTAAACCTTGTTAACTTTTTACTAAAAAAACATGGCTTATATCAGTATATTTTGTCTTACCAGCAATTTACTCTCCATATTACCAATAGAAACGGAGAATAAAAACAATCCTACTTATCAACAGAAACAAAAACCAATCGACTTTTGGCATAGAATTTGGAAAACCAAGGATGTGAGACCGATTCATCGGGGCATACCTGGCATTTATTCTTGGAATGGAACTCATCTTGGAACTTCATCAAGCTACTGATATTCAAGAAGGGGAGTCACCTTCCAATTGATTATTTGATGTGTGGAGTCACCAAAGCAGAAATACAGGCAATATGTGCCTAACTGTCTGCTGCTCTTAGACCTTAGAATTGAAGCTTTTTCGTTCTTCCAAGGGAAAATTTACACCTTCAATCCCTAGAAATGACGCCAAAATGTTATCATGAAATTGAGTCTTATTGGATTGCTTCAATGGTCAACTTGGAGTAACTATTTCAGACCACTTGGAATTGGAAATTAGCATATCCCATCTGAGAGGGCTCTCTCAAAAGAAGAATAAATGATTTTCAATGAAGTTTAAAAGTAGATGCCTAACTCTAATGGTTTCTCCTTGATGCAAGGATTCTGGGTCAAATCAAATCGTTGCATATAAAACAATGAACACTTCCTTCTTTTCTTAAATACTTAAGAAACCTCATTAAAACTCCATTTTCTTCAACTTAAAATAAACATAACTGAAAGAGAGCTTCTATAGAAATAAATGGATATATAATAACTTAAGAAATCTTCGGCCAAATATGACAATGGAGATCCTCTCCCAGCTCTTGGCCCTTTACAAAAGCTCTCAAATCATTTCTCACACTCTCTTCACTTCCTCACTTCTCACTCTGTCTGAATTCTTCCTTACACAACTTTCGTATTTATACATAAATATGAATTTACTCCATTCCATAAATTCCTCCACACAAATCTCAACTAAATATAATTTAGATTTATTCTAGTTTTGGACCCAACAAAGTCCCGCATATGGAATTCCTACTCCCTAGATTATCTACCTAATCCATTCCACTCATATCCTTAATTATTAAAAGAATATATACAATAATCCTCACCTTTACATTTTCTCTCTTAATTTATTAAAAAATGAGCAAAATAATTAATAAAATAATTAAAAAACCTCACCCCCTATTTCACACAAATGAATAATAAAATTTGAGATTGATGCTCCTGCATCAGACTCCCAAGGTTGAAATTAACCATGATCGCCTGATCATGTGTTTCAGATATTTGTCTTCTTACAATTCTCCATTTGTTGCTGCTTTTATTTGTTGTTTTTCTCCAGGTCTCCACACTTTATGTTGCATTACCCCAGTGGCTATGCTTTCACAGTATTCTGTTATCTTCCTCTTGCTACTTCTTCTTTGTTTTACTGTCGTTGTCCGCTTTTGGGATACTTTCATCATTATCCTACTTATCAGTTCAATTTCTATGTTCAATAGATATTATCCATCATATGCAATAAAAACTGCACTCACAAAACAATTATTAAAATAAAAAACATAAGGCCTCAGTGCCTCTTTCTCCTCTGGCAACATTTTAGTATGTTGCTTTGAAATTTATTCTTCCATCAGTGCATCAATATGCTGATTTAAATCCTCCATGAGACTATCAGCTAGTCCCTCCTCCATATCATCTATTTCAAGAATGTCTCCCTATTCTGTTTCACAATAATGAACTTCTTTCATTTACTAAATCATTCCTACATCCTTATCCTCTGTTTCTTGATTATTCTTCAAGACAATTTATTTGTCTTTCTCTTTCAGTGACTCACCCTGCGTATAGATCCCCTGCTTTTCCAACTTCCTTCTTTGAATATCTAACTTTCTATATAGCTCAACAATCTCAATTGGGGTAGAACTTGGAAAATTTACATAGCTTTACATACCTTCACTTGATGTTGACCAATCAACAGATGGCCCTTCTTCCTCTGCTTCAATATTCTGCTGAATATTTCCATGAGACCCATCTGTCCTCATTTATTTAAGAGATTTTTCTATCTCAGCATCATTTTGAAAAAATTCTAGATTCAACTTCTCCTCAACAAAATTCAAAGTTTGTTCAACATCCTTTGATGTACCTGCAATCACACACAAATCATTAGTCTTAAGAACATAAGACCTTGTGGTATCACTTGATGCTTCAGTCATCATATCTCCTTGCTCCTCTGAATGCTTCATTTGATTCAGTTCCTTTGTAGATTTCTCTTCTATTACATCATTACTTTCAGAAAGTAATGGACCATATTCTGGCTCACATATCAAATCTCCCTTTAAACTGAGTAACTCTTTCTTCAATTGAACATTCACTCTATGTTCCCACTTCACTTGCAATCTCTGCCATTTGAGTTTCCTCTTCATACTCCATCCATATCGCTGGTCTACTTTAATTGTCCGTAACATTTCCATCAACAACTCAAGACGGAAATTTATCTCAACTCTCTCTATATCAACCTACTCTTGACTCATTCTCATGCCATTTCACTTGAAATCTTCTTTCTCTTTTCTTCTGCTATGGTCTTCTTCAGAACCTCTGTAATGACTTTTAGTAGTCATATTTTTCTCTACCTTAATGAGTTCCTCACTCATTGACCATGAGTTGTACTAAAGCCTCTACAACAGCAAGTCCTCCCTGCTGCCACTTACTTCACCAATCCTCTCTCTGGACTTGGACTTTTGGCAAGCACTGGTTCTATATTCTCTGGAACCTCTTGAGCATCCTCTCTGCTCCTCCTATGATTCAACTCGTCTACACTTTTTAAGAACAAAAATTTCCATTTTATTCAATCTCTGTTGGAATTCTTGAAGGTTTTTCTCCACACTTTTATTTCATTCAGAAACTATTACTAGTCTCTTTGATTAGTAATTTTAAAACTATGATATTCGCTTGCTGGGATTTCTTTCAACTGTCTACAACCTAAATTCTGCAAACATCATCTTCAAACCAGATTAAAAATAAAACATATCAGCTCACCTTCAAGATCTCTGCGTGATCTTGTTCCATCTCTCACCTGTACTTTCATGCACCATACAACTACACATTACAAGCTATTCATGTCTTCAATTTCTGCGATGAATAATGTACAACTCGTACATCATGTCCATCCTGAATGCCGCCACATGATGGTAAAATAAATATTCTACAACATCAAGCAATTGTGTCTTACAATCTCAAAACACAAACCAAAAGAATTCTTCCACTGCCAACTACAATCTTTGGTCCAAAAATGACTTGAACAAAATTGTGAGAACTCACATTATGCACAATAAACCTGCTCACATAAAAATGCATGTTTCTCTCTATGTGACCTAGTATTTGCGCATTCTCCCTTTCCATTTATTTAAGTGAAACTTAAATTTCTTTAAAAATACTGTGGTGATAAAACCTTATACCTCTGCATTTGCAACATTTTCACTTTAATGTTGAACCGCATGTTGACATATCATTTCCACAAAAATACTTGTCTATAAATTTGATTTTGGTTAAGAAAACCCAAAAATGTCAACATAGAATATGTTCACCCATAATTTTACTTAACATACCTTTCCAATTTTCTGCGCCCTTCTAATTTTTCCGAGTTAATCCACTCTCAACTCATTGACTGGTCTCTTCACAAGAAAGATATCCAAATGTACTTCCAACATTTATGTCCATGCGAATTGTAAATTTGCAATTTTAGTTTTATTGCTCCATAGTACGAACACCAGCTCGAGAAGGATGCCTCTCAATTCTATCTCCTTGTCCATGATGTTGCAGGCTCCCACAATGATGCAGATCTTCAACAGTTCTTTGCACAAAATTTTTCGCTTCTATTAAGGCCCAGGCTTATCAACATACAACATAAAGTTGATTAATTTGTCAAATTAGCATGCAATTCCATTATAAACATTTCCTTACACAAGAAAACTCCACTGCCATGTTCATTGGATCCACAAGGGATCGTTGTGATTATATGATACCATTAGCATTGTGTTTAAAACCACATCCTCATTTGGAAAATTGAAAGTTTCATATTATACAACGCAATCAACCATAATCCACCACCGTTGACACCATTACCATTCAACACTTACACAAACGCTTTGCCAAGGTTGCGTTATAGTTTTGGGAATTGGTATGATACATTGCAATCAACGCAAGGGTGCTTCAACACTATGCAATTCAACCACGTTCCATGACTGACACATCTACTTTAATATCACTGCAATGTATTTTAAACCTACGACTACACCCTTGACTGTCCACAAAAGCATTGAGTCGCCTTTTGGCAGCCTTCGTGTTGCGATGCTTAGTCACAGTGTTGCGTTACCACCGTTAGCAATACAAATTTAATCACAGTGTATCAAGCCACCGTTGCAACTCTCTCAGTTACTCTTCTCCACGGACTCGAGTGGATTCCTCCTCTTTATTGCATGGACACAGCTCCATAAACCAATTCACTCCACCTTCGATTGCTCGATGCTACAACTCTACTTGCAAGCTAGTAGACTCTACACCATCCCATGTAATGTCCAGCTGCGGGAAGCACTACTACATATTTTCCAATCAATCACCTACGTTCAAGTTTTTCTCACAGTTCATGCATAAATTGAAAAATTAAACGAAAAGTATAATATATCAATCAATTCTCTCCCAAGCTCTCACAGGAAATCATTTCAGGCTTTGATACCAAATGATGCAGGGATTCTGGCTTAAATCAAATCCTTGCATATAAAGCAATGAACACTTCCTTATTTTCTTAAATACTTAAGAAACCTCATTAAAACTCCATTTGCTTCAAATTAAAATATACATAACTAAAAGAAAGCTTCTACAAAAATATACAGATATGTAATAACATAAGAAATCCTTGGCCAAATATTACAATGGGGAGCCCCTCCCAGCTCTTGGCCCTTTACAAAAGCTCTCAAATCATTTCTCACACTCTCCTCACTTCCTCACTTATCAGTCTCTCTAAATTCTTCCTTACTCAACTCTCCTATTTATATATAAATATGAATTTACTCCATTCCATAAATTCCTCCACACAAATCTCAACTAAATCTAAATTAGATTTATTCTAGTTTTGGACTCAACAAAGTCTCGTATATGGAATTCCTACTCTCTAGATTATCTACTTAATCCATTCCACTCATATCCTTAATTATTAAAAGAATATATACAATAATCCTCACCTTTAAATTTTCTCTCTTAACTTATCAAAAAATGATCAAAATAATTAAAAAACCTCACCCCCTATTTCACACAAATGAATAAAAAATTTTGAGCTTGATGCTCCTACATCAGTTATTTGGGTGTTTATGTGTTCAAAGTAGGTGCATCATACAAGGAATCACTACTAATGGGCGTGGAGTCAGTGTAAACCTAAATTACAAAACAACAAATTTCATGGAAGCCAAGGCACTTATATTCTTAGCAAATCACACATGAAGGACAAAACATCAAACTACATGCATACAAGAAGTTGGAGCATATTACTGAATTCCAAGTGATTACACATGAGTCACTACAAAAATATCAAAAGGGCTAAGGTAAACAAGCATAGATAAGAACATACAATGAATATTGGGTCTGAAACAAGCTGCTGCAAAAGTATATTATTGATAGCCACAAATTACAATAGTAGTGCATACATAACATCTCTCAAACCTTTCTAACTCTAAAAATCTCTCATTTATAGAGTTAGAAGTCATAGAAATGATTTTCAACCTTTCTCACCTCGAATTCCCACCTCAGAGACCTATTTAAAACATGATTCCATCACTTGGAGACTTCCTAGGGATATTTCTGTTTTGCAGAGTTTCAATACGAAAATGACTCTTCTTGCATTAAATAGTTCAACAAATCCATTTAATAACCCTTATCAACTACAACAACTAATTTTTTGAGTGCACTGGAGTGTTGATGCGTCATTATTCCACGTGGATACTAAGTTGGACGCCCTCCAAGTCGAATTTTAGAAATGTTTCATAAATCTGGTTAGTGAAAATTCTAAAAAATAGGCTTCAAAGATGATTATATAATTTCCAAAGCTTGATGGATTTACAGAAAATGAGAGAGGTTTTTATAGATGGACCTGTGATGAAGGAAAAAATCTTTCATATTTACAAAATCATTTTTGATTTTGTTAGAAATAAATCTTGAAGTTTATTTCTAAAATAGTGATGTACAAAAATTTCGTAGTGCTTATTTCGTAGCGCCTCTGTTTTAAACACTTTTTCCAAACCTGTATGAAAATATCTTCTTGACCATATTTAACCTCCACATGTGATAAGAAAACCTTGAATGCACCATTTCAAGACAAAAGTCCTTCAATATTCAATTTGCTGCCAAAACAGGGGAAAATAAGGCAGTTTCGTAGCAACTTTTGGTAGCAAATTTAATTTACCAATTTCCACCACCTCTTAGCCCTCTTTTATTTCGTGGATCTATTTTATATGTTTAAAGAGATAATAAATTTTTTCCCCAAGGTTTAATTCCAAGTTTAATCACCTATTTTTTCAGAAATTCATCTTCAGAAATTCTGCAACGAAAACTCGGCTTCAAGCCTCAAACACGCTTCAGAAACACCTAAAGTGTACAAAATTCAAAATTCTCCTTTTTCTTCAAAAATTCACTAGTAGGTCTTCAAATTAATATTATGAAGGATGATAAGGGAAACTTGGTTCAAAATGCCCCTTACTCTCTTAAAAAGCATCTTTTTCACCTTTAGCAAGTTTATTTACCAATAAAATGACTTTGTTTTTTCCGAACAAATAAGGTTCAGATATGAGATCCTATCTCCATATACTTGATAGATGTTGTAAAACAAAAGGAGTTTTTTGTAGGCCAGTTCATTCTGAATAAAAACCTCTCTTCGTTTTCTGAAAAATACCTCCAGGTGTCTAGGAATTGGATTTTAAAAACGTGTATGAAAATGGAAAAAAAACGCATTTTGAAAATATAACTGAAATACATCTCTGAATCTCCCAATTTGTAGAAAATTTGAGAAAAGTGAAAGAGTTTAATGTTATTTAGTATATGCTTGACAATAACCTCATTCAGTTTCTTAGAATGCTTCTCTGTTTTCCAAAAAAATGCCCTTGAAGTTGACTGCTCAGAAAGTAAAAAGAAATAGAGAAATCCTCAGATTGGCTATGAAATTGTCAAGTAGTTTCTATTGAAATTTTCCTATTTTGCACTGCATTCACTACGAAACTATGAGAAACTAGACAAGTGGCTCTTTTTTAAAATTCGATGACTATGCAAATGAACCCAAGGTGGGTTATTGTGGATATGAACCTGATGAAAAGACTAATGAAGTGTCTATGACCTATAATAAACATGATTAATTGAATTTATCATCAAATCAATGATCTAAAATAATGAGACAAGGTGAATATTATGATGACGTTATGAAAAAAAATTTGAAAATTTAAGAGTGATAAGAGGAATGGTGGCAGAAATGTTACCCTTGTTTCCTTTGGACAACACTTCATGAACCAGAATGAGATGTTGAAGTGGGCTAGAAAATTTAGATGAAACACGGGTTTCCACACAAGTAGAGATTTCACCCAGGCTTGGGAGAAATGACGAACAATGATGATCATCATCCCAACAGATTTCTTCAAGATACATAACTTACACGATACTCTCCTCAGTGGGAAGTATCTCATCCAAAGGATCATATCAATCCCAAGAATGAAACTAGGGAGACTGTGAATACGTGTGTATATATGAAACCATATTATGATTGGTTTTGAAAGCAACCCTAGAAGTTAGAATAATTCTTTGATACATTTGTTCTATAGGGTTGAGAGGCATAGTGTCACCAAAACTATTAAGCTTTTCAGGACTAGGAACAATCCATGGATCTTGACAAGATGATATCATGTTAATAGAGGGGACATTAGGAAGTGGGAGTAGAACAAATCCCATCATGGATGAGTCTTTGAAAAGACCCGAGCCAACAATCTCATAGGGAGTAGAGGTATTCTCAATGTATGAGACATTTACAGTTGAACAATGGGGGGAAAAGTAAGCAACTTGATCGGCAATGAATATTTTCCCCTCATGACGAAACCGCAGATCATGGAAGAGCGTAGAGACCATGCAAATCGTCACATGGGTCCAAGTACGTCCGAGTTGAAGGTTTTAATTAGGGTTGCATCTACCACCTCTAGTTCCAGGTTCACCGTTTTACCCTCCAACTGAATTGTCAAGGATTTTGGAATACCATATGGTAGAGAGCCTCTGCCATCGAAAGCTTCTAGAGTGTTGGGGAACTAAATTAATGTAGGAGAGTTGATGGTTATCAGGAGTATCTTAAGATGAGTCTTTTTGAAGTGCTGTATGGGTAGTAATGCCGTACTCCCATTAATTGGAGCAGTCTCGAAACTAATTTAATGCTTCGAACAGAAATGCTGGCTAAAATGGAGTCAGAAGTAAATAAAATTAGACAAAATTTGAAAGTTGCACAAGATCGACATAAGATATATGCAGATAAGAAGAGGAAATATCGAGAATTTGAAGTGGGTGATCATGTGTATGTGAGGATCAAACCAAAGAAGAGTACCTCACGGTGGGCAGCTTGTGCCAAGTTGACTCCTAGGTTCTGTGGACCCTTCCAAATCTTGGAAAGGGTAGGACCTGTGGCTTATCTGCTGACTTTACCCAGCTACATCTGAGTACACAATGTGTTTCATGTGTCCCTGTTAAAGCGATTTGTGGATGATTCGAAGCAGGTAATTCATTGGAAAAATATTTAGGTATGATAGAATTAAAAATCATCACTTGAAATATAATTTCTTTATGAAAATTTGACAAGAAACTTTGTTGATTTCAGGTAGATCTGGATAGCGAGTTTTTGGTCGAGCCTCAATGCATAATCGACAATAGAGAATTTTTTCTCCAGAAGCGAGTCATCACCCAGGTTAAAGTGCAGTGGAGGCACTTCAGCCCTATTGAGGCTACTTGGGAGGACGAAGGATTTGTGCGCAAGGCTTACCCAGAGCTATTTTATGAGTTGGAGGGAAACATCGAGGACGGTGTTACTTCCAGGGGGGAGGTTGTGAAAACTACATTTAATGTTAACTAGTTATTAACTAGTTAAATAACATTTTATTATTTGTTTCAAGAAAAGACAGAGACACTTATGTTTTTTTGGAAAGTTTATTTTTCTTTATTATTATTATGAAAGATAAAATTAGTTATGGAAATTAGTTCCATAAAAAGTAAAAAGGTTGATGGTAAATGTTTTCTAAGAACTGAAATGTGGTTGGACAGTTTGAACAATTACCTGTTCCTTTAGGGATAAGAGACTGATCACAGTGAGGAATAGGGGTTCTTTTCAGAGACTAAGGTAGAGAGTGGAAATTTTTTCCTGAGCTGGTAGACACCAACGGAAAATCTCTCAGTTGTCCTGAAATATTGTGGTACTGAGTAGACTTGGGGTCCTGAGGTCACAACAGAAAAATCCACTGTCAACCCGTACCTTTCAGGAATTGAGCATGGGGGAAAGAGGAGGACGTCATCGCCTCTCTTGAAAATTCGGTGGACACCAACAGCCAAGTACATTTTTGGATAAATGACTGTTTGTTTTAATATTATTTAGGCATTTAGACTATTTTCAAGTTTTTATTCACAGATATTTGTTATTTAATTTTAGGATAAATGTTATATTTCCTTCAAAACCTTTCTTATTTTAGAAAAGGATAAGTTACGATA
Source organism: Pinus albicaulis (assembly GCA_034641835.2). NCBI lineage: Eukaryota > Viridiplantae > Streptophyta > Pinopsida > Pinales > Pinaceae > Pinus > Pinus albicaulis. Next base: position 1,807,128,594 of record CM076578.1, read on the forward strand.
ATTAAATAACTCAACAAATACTTACAAGGCTCTATGTGTTACTACTGTATGGTTTATAGATTAAAATTGTGAACATTATATATTAGCTGAAGCATATATGCAAAATACAACATATGTTTGCCAGGAGTAAACCTGGTTAATCATAAGATAGTTAACTGTACCGATTAATTTATTGCAGGATTTCTTGTTAGAGTATAAACAGCTGAAATCTTAGTAAATTCACACCCACAGCATAAAATAGGGACATCGATGTAACGTGGTTCACCCAACCAATCTGGGATACATCCAACAAATAGAGGTATCAGCTTTCTTATTATTCAACAGGAGATTACAACAATATATTTCTCACATCTGCACTTCTTCTTCCTCATCCCTCATATCTTTTTCCTTTATGGGATTTACAATTTAAAGATGTAGAAAAAACACTGAATATTAAATTCAATTCCATCCTATCACAAGAAAATAGGATTGTTATCTTATCTTCAAGATTTGATGCCTTCAAATTTGGAACAAATCCTATTGTTGGAATTATCCATGAGATTTGTAGCCAAACTAATATGCACAATCTCAAAAATGTCCACCTTGACAACAATTAACCTGATACCTTGTTCCTGTTATTATATTCATTTTTTCTGCAAGCCAAGAGAAGCCAGACACCATCGTAGCATCTCTAATAAAACTGGTTTCGTGAACATGTCTGCACAATTTTCCTTTGTATGTAATTTTTCAAGAGAGATTCCCCATTCAGTGATAACATGTCTGAGAAAATGGTACTTTATAGGTATATGATTTGATTTACTATGATAGGCTAGCTTTTTAGCCAAATGAATTGCACTTTGACTATCACAAAATAACTTTATGTTGTCTTGCAGCCTACAAAACTCACGAAACAAAACTTTCAACCAAACCGCTTCTTTGCAAGCATGTGAAGCAACTATGTATTCTGCTTCTGTAGTAGATAAAGCAACAATTTTTTGTAGCTTTGACATCCAGCTAATAGCTCCACCTGCAAGAGTAAAGACATATCCTGAAGTTGACCTTCTCTTATCCAAATCACCTGAAAAGTCAGAATCAACATATCTGCAAACAAATTCACTACCTCTGTTATAACTGATATGATAATCACTAGTGCCTCTCAAATACCGAAGTACCCATTTCACTGCTACCCAGTGTTCTTTCCTTGGATTTTCCATATACCTACTGACAACCCCAACTGCATGTGAAATATCTGGTCATGTACAAATGATCGCATACATCAAAGTTCCTACTGGATTAGCATATGGTATTTGATACATATATTCCTTTTCTTCATTTGCATTAGAAAATAAACTTGAAGAAAGCTTAAAATGGGAAGCTAAAGGGACTGAAATTGGCTTCGCATTATTCATACCAAACCTTAAGAGTATTTTCTCAATATACTTCTGTTGTGATAACCACAACTTACCATTTCTCCTATCTCTGAAAATATCCATGCCCAAAATCTGTCTCGCTGCTCCTAGATATTTCATATCAAACGTCCTTGCCATCTGAGCCTTTAACCTGTTGATCTCACTTATGCTTTTGCTTGCTAAAAGCATATCGTCAACATATAATACTAAGATAATTAATATGTCATTAATTAATTTCTTAAAGTAAACACAATGATCATATTCACTTCTTATATAATTTTGGCTCATCATGAAAGAATCAAATTTCTTGTACCATTGTCTCGACGACTGCTTCAGACCATACAATGATTTCTTAAGCCTGCAGACAAATTTCTTGTTGCTATTTTGAACAAACCCTTTAGGTTATTCCATATAAATCTCTTCATCTAAATCTCCATGTAAGAATGCAATCTTAACATCTAGTTGTTGTAATTCTAAATCAAGTAATGCAACTAATGCTAACACAACCTGAATTGAAACAATTTTAACAACTGGTGAAAATATCTCATGAAATTCAATTCCTGCTTTATGAGAAAAACCTTTCGCAACCAGCCTCGCTTTGTACATGTATTATTTATAATCAACACCCCTTTTCAATTTGTAAACACATTTACATCCTAAAGTTTTTCTGTCTTTAGGAAGTTCTACCAGGTCCCATGTGGCATTCTTGTCTAATGCCTTCATTTCATCCTTCATAGCTTCTTTCCACTTATCACTGTTAGAACCTTCTACAGCTTCCTGATAGCATAAAGGTTCATCATAATTAGTGGTTAAAGAAACTGAATTAACATAATTATCATAACTTTTATGAGGAAATCTGATTCTTGTGGACCTTCTTAAAGATGTTTTGGGTTCTTCCACAATTTTCTGATTATTATCTGTAGGCGCTTCTTCATGATTTTCATCTGAAACTTGTTCATCTTTACTATCATCAATATTTGAATTGGTTTCAAACTGAATATGTTGAAACTTAGGTACAATTCCCTGTTTCAATTTAATATCTACATCTGGATTATCGAGTGAAGATTCATTGAATTTAACATCTCTGTTAATGATGATCTTGTGAGTTGTAGGATCCCACAATTTGTATCCATTAATCCCATCACCATATCCAACAAAGATATATTTTTTTGATTTAGGATCTAGTTTAGAATGCTGATGTTTCAGAATTAGAGCATATGCATCACAACCAAAAACTTTCAGTTAGAATAATCACAAGGATGACCCTTCCATACCTCTTGAGGAATTTTGCATCCTATTGCAGTTGATGATGATCGATTTATCAAATGACAAGTTGTAGATATTGCTTTTGTCCATAATTCCTCCTGTAAATTGGCGTTACTTGGCATACTTCTTTCCCTTTATAAGAGAGTCCTATTCATGTGTTCAATAACTCCATTTTGCTGAGGAGTATATATAGTAGTTATATGTCTTTCGATCCCAACTTCTTTGCAATAATTATCAAATTCCTTTGAAGTAAACTCATCACCATTGTCAGTTATTAAACATTTAATGGTTCTTCCAGTGATATTTTCTTCTAATGCTCTAAATTTCTTGAAAACTGTGAACACATCAGACTTTATTTTTAACATATAGACCCATAATTTCCTAGAGAAATCATCTATAAAATATACAAAATATGATGATCCTCCATATGAGGTTGTAGGAGATGGACCCAAAACATCAAGATGGATATAATCAAGGATTCCTTTACTAGTATATTTTCTAGTTTTAAATTTCTGCTTGCTTTGTTTCCCATAAATACAATGTTTGCAGAAATCTAACTTAGAAGATTTTAAACTAGGGAGTAACATACGATCAAATAAAATTTTTAATCCTCTTTCGCTTATATGGCCCAACCATTGATGCCATAGTCGAATAGAATCACTATCGTTTTCAGATACAGTTGAAGCATGATCTCACTCTATTCTTCCTTCTAAATGAAAAATATTTTCAACCTTTTTTGCTTTCATTACTAATAATATTCCTTTGTAAATTTTGATTACTCCATCTTGAATAAAATTTTTATATCCATTTGTGTCTAATACTCCTAGAGAAATAAGATTTTTCCTGAGTTCAGACACATGTCTTACATCAGTTAAGATTTTGATTGTCCCATCAAAAATTTTAATATGGATGCTTCCAATTACCACAACATTACATGAGACATCATTGCCCATGTAAACTACTCCATCATTGATTGACTTATAAGATTTAAACCACTGTTTATGGATGCACATGTGATTGGACACACCAAAATCTAATAGCCAATGTTGATCATGATTTGAAAAATTAACTGATAAAACTTCATCACTTATACCTGAACCGTATGTCCAACCTGTATCTGTCGTGTTTGCTTCTTTATTTTTTGTTGAAGAGTCTCCTTTGAATGTTTGTTGTGTCTTCCAACAGTCCTTCTTCAAATGTCCCGATTTTCCGCAAAACCAACATTTTAGCCTACTCTTCTTCCCTTTTGATTTTGATCGAGAGTTGTTTTTCCGACTGAAGTGTTTTTCTTTAGATCGACCTCTGACCATCATTGCTTCTGATGTAGAGGTTTCTAAATTTTACCTTTTTCTGGTTTCTTCAGATAGCATAGCTCCAACAACATCACCAAATTCAAGGGTTTATGATGAACTAAGACTTATAGAAGTAACAAAATGATCCCATGACTCAGGCAGAGAACATAATAAAGTTACAACTTTATCTTCTAAATCAAATTTTACTTCTATGCTATCTAACTGCACCAAGAGAGTATTAAAAGTATTCAAATGATCGGTTATTGTTGAACCTTCCTTCATGCGCAAGCTATACAACTGTCTTTTCAGAAGAATCCTGTTTGTTAAGGATTTAGTCATGTACAATTTTTCTAGCTTTTTCCATATTCCAGTGGCTATTTTCTTTGACATGATGTTAAATAAAACATCATCCGCCAAACACAATCGTATGCCGCTCAGTGCTCTGTCATCGACGTCACTCCATTCGTCATTTGTCATAGTGAAATGTTGTTTGGATTTTCCCAAAAGTGCCTTCGCCACACCCTGTTGTATGAGTAAATCATGCATCTTGACTTTGCAGATTCGGAAGTTATTCCTCCCATTAAACTTCTCGATCTCAAATCGAGCACTTTCAGTTTTTTCTATATTTAATTTAACTTCTCACACATCACATAAAGCTTCACACCGCACTTTCATTAACATCACATGCAGCGGCTTTTCAAAAAAATTTAAGGATACCTTAAATGTGCTATAAATTGTGATTTTAACTCTTCTAATGTACAACAACAACTCTTCTCCTCCACCAAACAACTACAGAAGATGGCGGCTCCCATTCACCGTATATGAAGAGTAATCACCGTATGTGAAACCGAACCACAATAGACTTAACGCCTCACATCCATCGACTTAACGCTATCAGTCACAACCACTCTATGACTTACCCATTCCATGGCTGGCATGCTCGAAAGCAATCTGCCACCTACAGATCAGGTGGTAACATTTCTGAACAGCCACAGAAAACCGGCGTCCAGACTATCAGTGGATTTCTGTAGGTTTTCGTGCAAACTGGCAAATGAATCGAATTTCGTTGCTCCTTCAACACTCCGGCTCTTCTTTCACGATTTTTTTATTGAGGGATGCAATTCTTCCATCATGATTAGCTCAACGCTCAACAAGACAGCAAAGACAGAGTCAGACCTCACACATGAAGCGTTTCAATGCCGAAAGCCACCACACATACACAGAGATTTGCACCAGCTCACAGTGCTCCTCGCCAGGTAACACATACAACTTGCTTTGATCTGATACCAATTGTTAGAGTGTACACAGCTAAAAGCTTAATAAATTCACACACACAACATAAAATAGAGACAGCGATTTAACGTGGTTCACCCAACCAATCTGGGCTATATCCACCAAACAGAGGTATCGGCTTTCTTATTATTGAACAGGATATTACAACAACACGTTTCTCACATCCGCACTTCCTCTTCCTCATCCCTCATATATTTTGCCTCTATGGGCTTTACAATTTATAGATGTAGAAGAAAAACTGAATATTAAATTCAATTCCATTCTATCATAAGAAAATAGGATTGTTATCTTATCTTCAGGATTTGATGCCTTCAGATTTGGAACAAATCCTATTGTTGGCATTATCCATGAGATTTGTAGCCAAACTAATATGCACAATCTCAACAGTTCTTTAATCCGTGAGGATGCATTTAGAAGGAACTGTGACAAAGATGTTTAAATGGAAAATAAGTAAATATTATAATTATTAATTACTGTGAAAAAAAAAAAAAAAACAAACTAGAAGGATTATTGTATATTTAAGCTAATGTGGGGTGAGCCATTCGTACTGGGTAGGGGGGTGATACCCCAACCCAATACTCATCGCTACCCCTTTTTTCTATACATGGACTAGATTTTAGGTGGTTCGGTCACCAAGAAGCTAGTGAGAAAATTATAAATAATAGATAAATCTAGTATCTTTAAAAAAATTAAGAGTAATGCTGAAGATTAAAATTATATTAAAGATAGGTACAATTTATCCAAACCAGAGTTTAAATCTTGAATACTGAGCATATAAACATGAAATTAAATGAACAGTGATACATGCTTAAATGAAAATGAAAATTAATAACTAAATCGAACAGTTCACATATTACAGACTTCACATTCTACAATAAGTAGTGTGAATAAAATACTGTGCTTAAATTTGTAATTATGCTTGGACCATATAAGGAAGTCCAAAAATAAATAATACAACAGTAGCCATTTCCGTCATGGAGAAAATGAGTTTAAGAGTTAAGTACAGAATAAATGTAGCCTTTAGAAAATCATAACAAAAAATATTAATATGGAAATCTCACAGTACAAAGAGTGCGAGAAAAGCTTAACTGAGGCCTATGATTCTGGCTGGAAAAATGTTAGTATCATATAGAGAAGTCACAATGTTCAATACATAAAATAACCCAAAATAAATAAACAAGGCCTGTCAGTTAAACCCTTAAACTGAACCAGATGAAAGACTTCTGTTATGAAGTGAGATGCTTAAGAGTACTTGTAAGGAGAACTGAATGTATCGGTAGGAAGTCTGAGAAGTCTAGTAAGCGACATGCAATTTTGGGTGCAGAAGAATCTGCCATAGAGTAGTAGGAAAACTGACTTGCGAACATCGAAAACACAGAACGAGTTCTGTAAGATAAGTTTTAAGGCACAACATATATAAACGAGACTAAAGGAACAATACAAAAAATATGGAATCAGTGAGGAGATAACCTGTAAAATAAGTTTCCCTCGACTGTTCTCATATTATAACTGGAAGTCATGTAAATATTAAAGAGCTAAAAACTTAATACTAAAATCTGCTAGGAGATAAAAATCCCAAATTTGGTAAAACAAATGCAGGAAACCATAATTTCAACGGGAATGGAATGATTTAACTAGTTGTGTATTGTGAGACGCATAGGAACCAGAGTTAAAGGAATTACCATGGCGGTAGAGGAAAAAATCCAACAGAAGCTCATCACTGTTCGGAACGGAACCTTCCCTCCACCATGCTACAAGATTATGGAGCATTACACCTCTAATAACCTAAAAAACTAGGTGGAAACTCATTGTTGTCAGAGCCAAAGCTCAAAGTCACAATGGTATCAAACCCTCAGAGCAGAAAAAAAAAAAGCTCGAAAACGCTGTGAAACAAACCCTCAGAGCAAAACAAGCTTCTCGACGAAGACACAGTGACAAATGACGTTGTCAGCTAGGGTTGGAAAAGTTAACAAAGTCATTTCCCGCTAGAAATGTTAACCATTGATCTCCCAGAAATCAACAGTGAAGATCTAAAGCAAGGACCATCAAAACCCGCAAAGAATCATGGCAAATCTTACAATTGTCCAAAATTTTAATTGCCAATACTTACTACATTCAATATACAAGACGTCCCAGGTATAACCTCAAAAGTATCAATAATACGGATGATGCATTTAGTGGGTTGGCAAATGTTCAAAACTATATTATAACATTAAAATTAGCATTGGTGAAAGTTATATAAGTCCTTTAATACAATATATAACGTGATAAAGTATTCCATGGAAAATGGAATTATTTGTGGGAGTTTAATACGATCATATAACTATTAAGGTTTAGAACTTTCATAAAAGCCTTAGTTAGGTCATTGAAATTATGTGATAGAGTAACTATAGGTGAGGTAAATTTAATTTGATGTGAAGCAATTTGGTTATTATATTATCTTTACTGTAAAAAAAATAAAAAAATTAGTAGGTATGTCACATTAAAATATTTATAAGATATTTTGAGTGTGAAATGAGAGATCGTTTTTGGGCATTTTGTATTGATGAATCATAGTTAAAAGTATTGCTAAATTGCAATTTTTTGTGTTTACTAATTAAATTCAAATATAGTAACATAATTATTATTATATTTTATAAGGTAAAATGGATCTTAACTTCTTTTTGCTACTTATACATTTTAATGTAATATGTATATTGTATTAATAAAAAAAATTTACAATATAACAAATTTGAATTTTATTATTTTTATTACTTTCAACTACTGACACTACAACATTTCCCTTAAGCTTTATATTAATTTTAAACAACATGTAAATATTTACCAATTTAGATATTCTAAATTTACCAATTTACATATTCTAAATTGAACATATTAATATAAATTCTTACAAATTTTTTTATATTACACTACACATTACCCCTATACTAAAATAATGTTCATAAAAAAAAACAAAACATAATCCTATGACAGTTAACACTTGACACTGTCTACATAAATCCCCAACACAATGTTAACAATATAAATATCTACATAAATATGTTAACAATATAAATATCTATTGTGCAGCATGTGATAGTATTTTCAAGCTTTCTTCTCGACCAAATATCGTTTTACCTCTTCGTTTCCGCCCCTTTCCACTGAGCGAAAAACTGAGTAATTCTTTCTTTGAGCTAAACTGGAGTCCTCTTATTGGCTCATAATAAAACTGCAAATAAAGAGCATTGTGAGACTCAGGTTACGGAGAAGAATTGAAAATAACAATATAATTTAAAGTAAGCACAACTCAATCATTCAAGAATTCTTATTCATTATAATTATGAGAATGTGTTTGAGTTGAAAATTATGTGATAGAATTATATTATTATTTTCAATTCTTCGTTGTAAATTTGAAAGTTTGAATGCTGCTTCATTTGAACTTCTATTATGAGTCATTGAAAGGAATATAGTTTAGGTCAAAGAAAGAATGAGGTACTCAATTTTCTAAAACCAGAAAGAGACGCAAACTCTTGCATGCATTTGAAAAGAAATTCATGGCAAAAAAATAATTTAGTTAATTCAGCCAACTTTATGCATTATAATGTGGAGTAGCGAAATTTCCTTGCTATTCGAGCATGTAGAAGTATACAGAAGTGTTATATATATATGAAAGTTTGGTAGAGAATTGTTAGAAATCTATAAAAGTGTTATATGTATATTAAAGTCTGGTAAAGGTTTGCTAGAAATTTCTAAGCATGTTGTCAGTCTTATGAGGAACTAGCTAATTTCATTTTAATTGAATTTATTTCTTTTTATTTGGAATCTTCAAAGTTATTTTATTTATTGTCGTGAAATATAAGGTAAATTTAATTTGTTAATTTCATAAAAACCATTTGATAATTCTAATAATCAAATGAAATTAAATGCCAATAACTTTTATCAAAACAAATTTCTATCATGGGGAAATTAGAGTTTGGCACTTGTAATGCTCAAACAAATATTCCAAGAGCTTATGAATGTGAAGGCAATTGTTGGGCACACCATCTTGAGCTGCTTGTTGAATAAAGTCCATCACTAGTAAGAGGCTTAAATATGCATAATTAAATTTATCCATCCCAAGGAGAGACCGCTTAAATATGCATAATTAAATTTATCCATCGCAAGGAGACAGCTTAAACAAAGCATGACATAAATTTTTTTGATAAATTTAAATCAATTTAATTTAATCATATAAATGATATTAAGATGGAAAGATTTATTCATAGGAGTTCAACCATGACCATACCTATGTTAGAGAAGGATAAGCTATTTTTCCCATGTAATAATTTATTCTTCTTATTTACACTCACCTTCAACTCTAATCAAATTCTTTTTTTAGAAACATAATTCTAAATTTTTATTTTTAAAGTGGAAAAAATAAAACATTTTCATTAATTAAATGTTTTACATTTGTTTACATCTCATTGATTTTTCTAAAAAACATGGTTTATATAAGTATATTTTGATTTACCAACAATTTACTCTCCATATTATCAACAAAAAAAAAAACACAAGAAAAAGAATCCTACTACTCAAGAGAGAATATGGATATGACGTTTCAAACGTAATCAAATTCTTTTCTTAGAAACTGAATTCTAGATTTTTGTTTTTCAAGAGGAAAGAAAATAACATTTTGATTAATGAAATGTTTTACATCCGTTTACATATTGTTCACTTTTTACGGAAAAAAATGGTCCATATATTCTCACTTACCAGCAACTTACTCTACATATTATCAAAAAAAATAGAGAAGAAAAATAATCAAACTTCTCAAGAGAGAAGATGGATATGACCAAAAACACAACGAGAGAAGTAGCAAAAGAAGTTGAGCACATATTGATCTCCTACTACGCAAATAGAGAAATATCAAACATGAAGCTCTTCGAGATTGATCATCTATTGACCGTGTTATACCCTTTGCTAACCAAAAAATGCAATTATGACTTCAATTACATCATAAAGGAAAATTCTCCAGATCTACCAAGTGTAGAGAGGGACCAAATCTCTTTTCAGTCTAAAAAGAGATCTGCATCTCGAGAAATTTGATCTCTCCCTTAGCTGCTACAAGAAATCTGATCCTCTGCTAACTTGGTAGATAATATGGATGAGTGTTTGTTTAATTCACCCCTCTAAATAGCCTATATTCCAGATGAATACCATGGACCAATACAATAGACCTATGGTATTGCGAAACAATGGTTTTGACCTTTGGTATTAATGTAAAATATATATTATTTAAAGGAGGGAAATTAACCAACCTAGATCCAAATCACTTTTAAAGTGTATCCACATGAATAAAATGAGTCAATAACGTGGGTCATTTTTATTTTTATAGTCATTTTATTTTTGCAAAGTTATTTTAAATTTTTACAAAAAGTTAAAATGTTCACATTACAATATTATTTTTGTTTATTTATTCTAATTTTAATTTTATTTTTATGTAATTTACTAATTTAAAATGTTAAACTATACATTACGTTACATCTCTAAGATACTAGACTAGAAACCACCTTTCAACCTAATAATAGGAATTTAATTCCTTCAAATAGAAAAAAATAACATGCCAAAAATGGATTGTCAAAACTTTCAAAGATCGCTTCCATATTGGGTTTCAGAGCACCTCTCCAAGCAATGAAATATTATGTAGTCTCATGTAAACATTCTAAGTGAGTCAAATTAAAATTAAAATAAATTATTAATTTATTAATTTTCAATAATTATTACCTTAGTTTTTGAGTTTTGAACCCATGTTGTTGACCCACCGTATTCATGTGGAATATAACATATTGCTAGGGGAGAATTAAACTAGGGTAGATCTATCTTAACTATGGATCTTCCAAGAGCCTACACATGAATCTAGGCTATTTTAATTATAAAAAAGGAATAAACTAAAGCTATTTATAAACATTTACTACAAAATCTAATTTATTGTTTATTTATTTCAAAAAATTATTTACAAATATTTATTGAAATGTTGAATGATTACAATTTTCCCTTTCTACGAGCCTAGATCCATCTTAACATAGGGTCTATCGAGCTTTGAGAGCGATCAAATATATGAAGGTGCAAACCTCTTTTCTTAGTGTAAAATGATCAAATATCTCAAGGTGAAAACCTCTTTTCTAAGTGAACAATTTCAATAAAGGATTGCACCTCAAGAAATTTTATTCCTCTGAGAGCTGGATAGATTCATAATTTAGCTGGATCTAGGCTGATTTAATTACCACCCTAGATCCATCTTAACTCTAGATCTATCAAGCATGAAGATGGATAAAATATCTCCAGGTGCAAACCTATTCTTTGAGTGCAAAACTTCAGGAAAGGTTTGCACCTCTAGAGATTTTATCCCTCTCGGCGCTTGATAGATTAGCATTAAGATGGATCTAGGTTGGTTTCATTCATGTGCATCCAAGGAAAATATATCAGACATATGATTAATTTTATCAATAATATCTAAATACATCTAATATTAATATAATCATTTTATATATGTGCAATATGTCTCATATTTGTCTAGTCATTTTAATTAATTTTATCAGTAATACGTAAATAAATCGAATATTACTATAATCGTTTTATATATGCTCAATATGTCACATATTTGTGTGGTCATTTTAATTTTAAATTTACTTAGTTACTTCAGATTGTTGAGATGATAAATATTTTTAATAAAATTATTGATCAAATAAAAATTTTGAATGCAAAGCGACAATGTAAAATATTGTTTAATGATTGAAAATGTAAATAATGAGAATGCATCCAATTACAAAGAGAATTCATTGTGACAATCTCAAACTATTTTCTTCTAATTTTCTTATTGTCACCCTTGTTAGTTTTGTCATATTTTTATATGGATTATATGAAAAGGATACTTGAAATCCTAAACCATTTAAATATTTAGCAAGAACTGTTGTACTAAACATTATACATTGTCTCTCTTTCTCTCCAATATTAATAGGTTGAATTACCATAAAACAAAAATCAATGTACATTGTCAATAATTTTTTGTTCTTACACTCAAATCCATGATTAATCCAATCACTTTAAAATTATTGTACCATCATGTGTCCAATTATATAAAACTAGAAATTAATGTCTACACTCAAACCAATGCATCTAATGAAAGCAATCAAATAAGATTAGAGAACAACATCTACACTGAAATAAATGCATCTAATGAAAATCAAATAGGATTAGAAATCAGCATCTACAATAAAATAAATGCATCTAGTGCAAGTAAGAAAATAAGACTACAAACCCACATTTACACTGAAATCAATGCATCTAGTGCAAGCAATCAAATAGGATTAGAAACCACCATCTACACAAAAATTAATGCATTTAGTGCAAGTAATACAATAGAAAGAGAAATCATCTACATTGAAATCAATGCATCTAGTGCAAGCAGTCAAATATAATTAGAAATCAACATCTACACTGAAATTAATGCATCTAGTGCAAACAATGAAATAGCAAATCACCGCCTACACTGAAATCAATTCATTTAGTGTGAAACATCATATATGATTATAAATCACCTACATTGAAATCAATGAATCTAGTGCAAGCATTTAAATATCATTACAAATCAACATTTACGCTAAAATTAATGCATATAGTACAAACAATCAAATACGATTAGAAATCACCCTCTACACTGAAATCAATGCATCTAGTGCAAGAAACATTCTTCCCTCTCTCCACCCTCCAACTTCGTCTCTCTTTCGCTCCCTCTCTCCACCCTCTTACATCGTCTCTTTTCCTTCTTCTCTATCCCTTTAGTTCCCACCTCTCTCTTTCTCTCTCTTCGCCCTCCAACTATGTTACTATATCCCTCCTTCTCTCCTTTTGTCCTATGTTTTCTCCGCACTCTCCTTCTTTGTCTCCTTATCTCACCCCAAAACATACACACTGTCTCTCCATCTCTCGCTTGTCACTCCCTCTCTCTCTCTCTCTCTCCACTTCTCACTCTCTATGTCTTTATTCTCCCTCCCTCACTCCCCCTCCAAGTCCATCTATCTATCCCTCCCTCTCTCCTCCTATATTCTTCCCTTTATACTCCTCTCTCTCATCCTTCATATCTCTCATTTTCTCTCTAATTCCCTCTCTCTCTCTCTCTCTCTCTTTCAACATCTACACTAAAATCAATGCATATAGTGCAAGAAATAAAATATGATTAGAAATCACCAGCCACACTCAAATCAATGCATCTAGTGAAATAAATATTCTTCCCTTTCTCCCCCCTCCAACTTCATCTCTCTTTCCCTCCCTCTCTCCACTCTCTCACATCCTCTCTCTCTTCTTTGCTCTCTCTCCCTTTCTCTCCCACCTCTCTCTCTCTATCTCCCCCCCTCTCTCTTCACCCTCCAACTCTATTACTATATCCATCCCTCTCTCCTTCTCCCCTCTTACCTCTACCTCTCCTTATCATTATCTTTATCTCACCCCCAAACATACACACTCTCCATTTATCCCTTGTCTCTCCCTCTCTCTCTCCACTTCTCACTCTCTATGTATTTCTTATTCCCTCCCTCTCTCCCCCTCCAACACAATATCTTTATCCCTCCCTCTCTCCTCCTTTCTCTAAAGTCCTCTATATCGTCATTCCTCTCTCTCCCTTTCTCTCCTACCTCCCTCTCTCTTACCCCATCTCTCTCTCTCTCTCTCTCTCTCTCTCTCTCTTTTTGCCATCAAATCCTCTTTCTCCCTTTCTCTCCTACCCATCTTTCTCTCTCTCTCCCCAACTATGTTACTATATCCCTCCTTTTATCCTTCTCTCTCTTCCCCCCTTCTATCTATCTCTCCTTTGTCTCTTTATCTCACCCGAAATATACACACTCTTTGTCCATCTCTTCCTTGTAACTCCCTCTCTCTCTCTCCACTTATCACTCTCTATGTATTTAATATTCCCTTCGTATAGCCCCCTCCAACTCCATCTCTCTATCCCTTTCTCTCCCTCAAGTCCCCTCTCTCTGCACCCCACCCCCCCTCTCTCTCTCCTATAGGCATCTCACTATAGCCCTCCCTCTCTCCTCCTCTCCCTCTCTCTATCTTCCTTCCTCCTCTCCCCTATCCTTCAATTTATCTCCATCTCTCCATTTTCATCCCCCTATCTCTCCACCTCTAGGTCTTTGTTTATTTAATATTACATAATAAGAATATATTTTAGAGTCCAACAATGATAATAATTGTTAAAAAAAAAGGCACTACGTGTCAGAGCACACTCATATATGTAAAGGACCCCAATTCTCCTTCACATGCTCTATTTTCTGCACATTAAAAATTATGCACAATAAAACTATATTACTACATCGTTCATCAGTGTCACAACACTCACTATCCAATATCCAAAGGACATAAGTTCTACGACACATACTCCATCCTCAGCTAAGGAAACAAAAACACAGTAATATGAATTTGATAGTTTTAACCATTCATTTTAACCAGCAAAGACTTTGACTGGTGTGGGGAGGGACAACTAGAAAGTTGCTGAAAAAACCAGAAATTGTTCAAAGTTCGCATTGACAAGGAATAAAAAACAGAGAAATGGCTGAAAGTCTGCTTCGAGAAGGAATGAAAAGAACATACAAACAAAATTTTGATATCATAAACATTTGAAGGAAAGCACCTTAATCAATTCAACCGACCCATCCTCACACGGTGAAGCCCGTCGCATGCGGTGGCGCATTCACTTGCCCTGGCACTATGGAACTTCTTATAAATTGAATGTCTACCAGTAGATTTTCATGTCTCTCAATTCCTGTGAGGTAAAGATCACGCTGATTCAGTGTATTTCAATCTCGTGTTCAATTCTCGCGGGAAAGTTAGCATTGCTCAACATTTTTACACCGATTCAAGGTACATGTTAACCCGACATCTTCCAGGTTTACACTCTCGCACTTATGGAAATTTGGGCATTTACTTATGTTATTACCATCGCCTTCCCTTACCCTTGCAATTATTCTGTAGTTTGGAAATTTCATCACTACCGAGGTGACAATTTTGGTTTCCTTTTTCCTACTTCCCACTACTTCCGAGGTGAGTTTCAATTATGGTGCAAATTTCCATGCTTGTGACCATTGTTCTTCCGGCCTCTGCAGTCCTAATATCTTACCTGATTTCCTCTTGTATCTTGATTTTGCTGTAAACAGTATACCCAATGCCACGTAATAGGTATATATATACTAGTGTTTGTATACCTGCAATGAATTTTCTCAAATGCTAGTTAATTAAAATTTTCAATTAAAATTTTTTGTTACAGCTTCCCTATTTGACGATATTTGGAATTGGTTTGCAGGCATAAATGCTACTGCTTCCCCTATTCTGGTCCTGTGAGGTATTTCAAGCTTTTCCAGGTCGGTGGTCTTGTGCCTCGCAAGTTGCCAGGTATTTGGAGCTAATTGTTTGGATGCAATGAGTTATTTGGCCTTAATATGGAGTTAATGCACAAGTGTTTCTTTTATGTATATCTAAACCGTTAATTTAGAAATTCTTCAGTATTTTGGCTCTAGACATCTAATATGTCGACCTTTTGTATTTATTTACACCTATTTGGAAGTGTTAGTCGTCGGCTATCTCGCTCAACTATATGACTGTTGTCATTTAATGTATGTTTGGAAAATTCAATTAACTTAATAATACAGTTTACTTTTTTTCACCTCGGTTATATACATGTCTATTTTATATCTTTTCTTATATGTAGTAAGCCTTAATCTTGCACCAATTCCTGCTTTTGGTGTCATATGTTTTGTAATTATCCTTGTATGATCTACTCGGTTTGATTTATAACATACCGAGTAATAAATAACGGTGCTTTTTTATCCATTCATGCATAATTCCGATTCAAAATCTGATTAGTGTTAGGTGGACTTTGCTTTTATCTATTATTTATCTAATCTAGCACTATATCTTTTCTTATGTTTTGGAGTAGTTTTCGCAAAGAAATTATTTCTATTAAACAAGGTTTAATAAAATGGTTGTATAATTATGCACCTTGTATTCACGACCATAAATAGTTTCTTTGTTTTATTCCAAGGTCCTTCCTGTGTAATGATTCCATATCATCTGCTCTTCCTGTGTAATGATTCCATATCATCTGCTTTGTTTACGGATTTTCCAATGGTATGGTTAGTGTAGGCACGCAACTTCAAGTATTGTTCAGCATGTTCACTACTATTGTATCAATTTAAAGTTGTATGACTATTAAGTTATATCAAATTACTTTAAGAAAAATGGTACATGTTTTCACAGTTCTAAGTTAAGTCCTTTATTTAATACCGAATTTGGTAATACCATAAATTCAAGTTGGAATGTTATACTATTATACTTTTCAATTTTTCTTATTTAATTAAACCACAATATTTACTTCTTATTATTAACCCAGCGATATTGGCAACAATAACAAGTTTTCAATATTTTGAAGAAACCAATCATGTCATTGTGCTAAGAGGGGCAATCTACAACCAAGTATGACCCTAATGTCAAGTATATCATGTCTTCAAAAAAGTAATAAATTTTATTTTTGCTAATATCTGCCAAAGCATTAACTTAATATTTCATTTTATATAACTTGAATATTTAGATTATATATAACTTTTTTAACTTATTAATGGAGTGAGATTAATTACTAAAATACAACTATGTATTATTTATATAATTTGAATGGATAGTAAATTATCTCACCCATTTAATAATTGCTTTATTATATAAGTGAATTTGAATAGATCATAAATTTACCTTTAACAAAAAAAATTATTCTAAATTAAGTAAAATTTTAAACATCTTTACTCTTTACTAAAGTCAATACCATTTCATAAATGAAAGGAAACGAGTTAATTCAACAAAAATAATCAAAATCCAAAATATTTTAATATTTCTTTTAATTAAATATTTGTAAAATGAATCTTTAAAAAGAAAACCCATGTTTTATGGATAAATTAAATTTTTAAAGTTATAAATATTTCCTCATCAAAATTGCAATATTTCAAAATTTAAATAAATAAATATTTAAATAAACTGGAGGTATGGTAAATAAATAAAACTTATTTTTATACTTACTCTATATATATAAACTAGATGTATGGTAAATAAATAAAAACTTCTTTTTATATTTACTCCATAGACCTTTTTATATTTAGAAAAACTCAAAAAGTAAGGTTTTATTTAGATGAAGCCTATGACACAAATTAATATTGATACCATGGGCCAAATACCATATTTATAAAATAAGTATGGTAAATAAACAAATACAAAAAGGTATAAAGAGGTATGATAAATAAATAAATATAAAATAGGTATAAAAATGTATGGTAAATAAATAAATGTAAAAGAGGTATAAAGAGGTAAGGTAAGTAAATAAAAATATATCAAATATGATTTAAATAAAAATTTAACTATATAACAAGCCTATGGGCCAAATACCATAGTAAATAAAAGAGGTATGGTAAATAAATAAAAATATAAATAAACCAGAGGTATAATAAGTAAATTAAACCTCTTTTCATATTTAATCCATAATCTACTTTATATTTATGAACACTCAAAAAATAGATTTTAATTAGGTGAAGCCTATATTGGTCCAAATACCATGGGCAAAATTATTATTAATACCATGCAAAAAAAAAAAATATTAACCCTAATATAATATTAAAAGATTATTATTATTATTAAACCTAATACTCATATTAATATATTATAATATTTAATAACTTTCTATTAATACAATATTAAATTTATTATTTTATAATATATATAAAAGTATCATGATATATATTAACTGTAGATATATATGGGAGGGAAGAACAAAGATATAGAGTGATAGAGGAGAGATGGAGATAAACTAAAGGAAAGGGGAGAGGAGGAATGAAGAGCGAGAGATGGAGCCACAAATATGGAGGAGGGATAGAGAGAAGGAGATGGGGAGGGAGATAGTGATAGGATTAGAGGAGACAAAGATGGAGTAAGATTAACTATGTTAAATATTTTAAGATTAAAATTAAATATGTCAAATATTTCTGAGATTAACTTGGTCATTTTAATTTTAAATTTTCTTAGTTACCTCAGTTTGTTGAGATGATAAATATTGTTAATAACTTTAATGATGAAAAATGATTAAATAATTTTTTTGAATGCAAAGTGACAATAATAATGTTGAAAAATAGAAAATGTGAATAATAAGAATGTACTCATAGTATTCTTATTGTCACCCTTGTTAGTTTTGTCATCTTTTCATATCCATTATATGAAAAGGAAAATTTAAATCTTAAATAATTTAACTCTTTAGCTCGACCTGTTGTAGCAAACACACTTGTCTCTCTTTCTCTCCAATATTAATATGTTAAATTACTATAACACAAAAATCAATGTGCATTGTCAATACTGTTTGGTGCTTATCACTAAAATCAATGTATATTGTTAATCCAATCACTTTAAAATTAATGTACCATCATATATCCAATTACATCAAATCAGAAATCAACATCTACATTGAAATCAATGCATTTAATACAAGCAATCAAATAAGATTAGAAAATAACTTCTACATTGAAATCAATGCATTTAGTGCAAACAATCAAATAGGATTAGGAATCATCTACATTGAAATAAATGCATCTAGTGCAAGCAATCAAATATAATTATAAATCAACATCTACATTGAAATCAACACATCCGGTGCAAGAAATCATATAGTATTCGAAATCACCACCTACATTGAAATCAATGCATCTAGAGCAAGTAATCAAATATCATTAGAAAAAAATATCTACACTAAAATCGATGAATATAGTGCAAACAATCAAATAGGATTAGAAATCATCATCTCCACTTAAATCAATCCATCTAGTGCAAGAAATATTCTTACACCTCTCCACCCTCCATTCATATCTATATCCCCCTCCATTTCTTATTTTTTGTCTCTCTATCTCACCCCCCTAAACACACATGCTCTCACACTCCATATATATCAATCTCTTTGTCACTCCCTCCCTCTCCCCATGTCTCTCTTCTTCCCTCTCTTCACCTTCCATCTATATCTCTATCTTCCCCTTCTCTCCCTCTTCCCCACTAATATCTCTCTTTTCTCCTTCAGTCCTCTCTCCCTGTCTCTGCATCTTCCTTATCTCTCTCTCTCTCTCTCTCCACCTTTATATATCTATGTATTTATTCTTACCTCCCCCTCTCTCTCCCTCCAAGTCCATCTCTCTTTCTCCCCCTCTCTCTACTCTCTCACATCCTCTCTCTTCCTTCCGCTCTTTCGCTTTCTCTCCCATCTCTATCCCTCTCTCTCTCTTCACCCACCAACTATGTTACTATATCCCTCCCTCTCTCCTTATCTCTCATTCTCTCCCCCCTTATCTCCATCTCTCATTATTTGTCTCTTTATCTCACCCCCAAACATACATGCTCTCTCTCTGTCTCTCCCTTGTCACTCCTCTCTCTCCACTTCTCACTCTATATATTTCTTATTTCCTACCTCTCTGCCCCTCCAACTCCATATATATATTGATCTCTCTCTCCTCCTCCCTCTCAAGTCCTCTCTCTCGTCCTTCCTCTCTCTCCCTTTCTCTCCTACTTCTCTCTCTTCCTTGGTCTCTCTCTCTCTCTCTCTCTTTTTCCTCCAATACTCTCTCTTCCCCAATCATTCTCCTCCTCTCTCTCATCCTTCCCCTCTCTCGCTTTCTCTCCTACCTCCCTCTCTCTTCCCTATCTCTCTCTCTCTACGCCCCTCTCTCCCTCCAATTACATTACTATATCCCTCCCTCTCTCATTCTCTTTACCCTTCTCTCCATACATCCTACTTTGTATCTTTTCTCACCCCAAGACATACACACTCTCTCTCCATCTCTCCCTTTCCACTCCCTCTCTCTCTCTCCACTTCTCTCTCTCTATATATATCTTCTTCCCTCCCTCTCTCCCCCTCCAAATTCTCTCTATCCCTCCCTCTCTCAAGTCCTCTCTCTGGCCCTTCCTATCTCTCCCTTTCTCTCTTATCTCCCTCTCTCTTCTGCCATATCTCTTACCCCCCTCTCTCTTCCGCCATATCTGTCTCCTCTAATCCTATCAATATCTCCCTTCCCATTTCCTTCTCTCTCTCCCTCCTCCATATTTGTGTCTCCATCTCTGGCTCTTCATTCTTCCTCTCCCCTTTCCTTTAGTTTATCTCTATCTCTCCTCTATCACTCTATATCTTTTTTCTTCCCTCCCATATATATCTAGAGTTAATATATATCATCATACATTTATATATATTATAAAATAATAAATTTAATATTTTATTAATCGAAAGTTATTAAATTTAATAATATTAATATTATAGTATATTAATATGAGTATTATATTTAATAATAATAATAATAATCTTTTAATATTATGTTAGGGTTAATAATGTTTTTTTTCATGGTATCAATAATAATTTAGCCCATTGTATTTGGACCATAGGCTTCACCGAAATAAAACCTATTTTTTGAGTGTTCATAAATATAAAGCAGATTATGGAGTAAATATGAAAAGAGTTTTTCTTTACTTACCATACCTCTGGTTTATTTATATATTTATTTATTTACCATATCTCTTTTATTTACCATGGTATTTGGCCCATAGGATTTTTATATAGTTATATTTTTATTTAAATCATATTTGATATATTTTTATTTATTTACCTTACCTCTTTATACCTCTTTTATATTTATTTATTTACCATACCTCTTTATACCTATTTTATATTTATTTATTTTCCATACATCTAGTTTATATATATTTTTATTTATTTACCATACATCTGATTTATTTAAATTTTAAAATATTGCAATTTTGATGGGGTAATAGTTATATCTTTAAAGATTTTAATTTATCCATACAACATGGGTTTTCTTTTTAAAGATTCATTTTACAAATATTTAATTAAAAGAAATATTAAAATATTTTGGATTTTGATTGTTTGTGTTGAATTAATTATTTTCCTTTGATTTAGGAAATGGTATTGACTTTAGTAAAGAGTAAAGATGTTTAAAATTTTACTTAATTTGAAAATTCAACGTGGTAATTTTTTTTTGTCAAAGATAAATTTATGATCCATTCAAATTCACTTATATAATAAAGCAATTATTAAATGGGTGAGATAATTTACTATCCATTCAAATTATATAAATAATACATAGTTTTATTTTAGTAATTAATCTCACTCCATTAATAAGTTAAAAAATTTATATATAATCTAAATATTCAAGTTATATAAAATTAAAGATTAGATTAATGCTTTGGCCGGCATTAGAAAAAATAAAATTTACTATTTTTTGAGGACGTGACATACTTGACATCAGAGTCATACTAGATTGCGCAACTAGGTGCAATGATAATTAGGAGAATGTGTTTGAGTCATGCTTACATTGAATTATATTATTATTTCCCAGTCTTCGTCGTAAATATGAGTGTATGAATGATGCTTTATTTGAAGTTCTATTGCGAGCCATGGAAAAGAATACACTTTAGGTCCAAGAATAAGGTACTCAATTTTCTAAAAACCAGAAAGGGATGCAAACTCTTGCATGCATTTGAAAATAAATTCATTACCTAAAAATATTTGAGTAGTTAATCCATCCAACATTATACAATATATTATAGAAAAGTATAATAATTTGGAGAAGTTTAATTTCATGGAGCATGAGATTCGAGTATGTAGAAGTATACAAAAGTGTTATATGTATACTCAAGTTTGGTAGAGATTTGTTAGAAACATAAATATGTTCGAGTATGTAGAAGTATACAAAAGTGTTATATGTATACTTAATTTTGGTAGATTTGTTAGAAACATAAATAAGTGTTATATATATACAAATTTTGGTAGAGGTTGTTAGAAATTTCGAGGCATTGTGTCATTCTTATGGGGAAGTAGCTCATTTCATTTTAATTTACTTTATCTATTTTTATTTGGAGACTTCAAAGTTATTTATTTATTGTGGGAATGTTTTTTTTATGGTTTATTAGTGAGCTTAAGGATATTGAGGAGAATTGACCCATGACCTCTTATAAGTGAGGCTTTTCAGCCACTAGAACTCTACCAATTAAACTACCCCTAAAAGAAATTTACTGTGGAAAAGTTATCAATATACTATTGAATATATAATATAAATATAAAATCGAGTTGTCTTTAATGATATTTTTCGGATAATTTCTTTAAAATCCTATAGGAATTTAGTGAAATCACAAGATTGATTGGTAACCCCTACACAATGGAAGTGCATATGGGTTTTTCACGTGGTGAATCCATATATATATACAATCAAAAAACCAATTTAAATAAAACAAATAAAGATTTCACTTCAAATTTTTTAGCCAAATTCGAGAACTAAAAAATCCAAAAAGTCACACTAAACACAACTCCAAATATAAAATCTTATTTACATATATCTAAAATAAATCTGAAATTATATCTCATATATATATATATATATATATATATATATATATATATATATATATAATTCTTTCATTTCATTCAATAAAGAATTATATATATATATATATATATTTTGGAGTCGTAATACTCAAAGGAATATTCCAAGAGTTTATGCGTGTGAGGGAAATTGTTGGGCACACAACCTTAAACTTGTTGTTGAATAAATTACATCGTGAAATAAATTTATTCATCCCAAGGAAATGGCCTAAACGAGACATGACATAGAAAAATAAGATAAATTAATCATATAAATGATATTAAGATGGAAAATATCTATTCATAGGAGTACTACCATGACCATACCTATGTTATAGAAGAATAAGTTATTTTTGCCATATAATAATTTAATCTTCTCATCTACACTTAGTTTCAACTCTAATTAGATTCTTTTTTTGGAAACATAATTTTAGATTCTTGTTTTTAAAGAGGAAAAAACAAAACATCTTTATTAACTAAATGTTTTACATTTGTTTACATCTCATTAGCTTTTTTTAAAAACATGGTCATATAAGTATCTTTTGTCTTACCAGCAACTTAATTTTTTTTTAAAGTTAATTTTGGATTTTTGTTTTTCAAGAGGAAAAAACTTAACATTTTCATTAATGAAATGTTTAACATATGTTTATATATTATTCTCTTTTAACTGAAAAAAATGGTTCATATCTTCTCACTTACCAACATCTCACTCTCCATATTATCAACAAAAAAAGAGAAGACAAATAATGGGACTTCTCATGAGAGGATATGGATATGACAGAAAACATTGTTCACCTTTTACTAAAAAAATGGTTCATATATTCTCACTTACCAACATATTACTCTCCATATTATCAACAAAAAGAGAGAAGAAAAATAATGGGACTTCTCATGAGAGGATATGGATATGAAAAAAAAACACAACAAAAAGAGAGAAGAAAAATAAAGGGGCTTCTCATGTGAGGATATGGACATTAAAAAAAACACAACCAGAGAAATAACTAAAGAAGCTTAGCAGATGTTGATCTCTTACTATTGAAATAGAGAAATATAAAACATGGAGCTCTCCAGATTAATCATCTATTGATCCTATTATAGTCATTCCTAACCAAAATAACACAATTACGACATCAATTACATCATAAAGGAAAGTTTCCTAAATCTACCAAGTGTAGAGAGGGACCAAATATTTTTTCAGTCTAAAAAGAGATTTGAGTCTCAAGAAATTTGATATCTCTCTTAGTTGTTACAAGAAATATGATCCTCTTTGAACTTGGTAGATCTCAAGATAATATGGATTAGTGCTAGTTTAATTCAGCTCTTTAAATAGGGTATATTCCATATGAATATAGTGGACCATTACTAAACAATGGTTTTGATAGTTGGTATTAATGTGAAATATATATTATTTAAAGGGGGGAAATTAAACCAACCTAGATCCAAATCTCTTTTAGAGTGTATTCACATGAATAAAATGAGTAAATAATGCGGGTCATTTTTATTGTTATCACCATTGGTATTAATGTGAAATATATATTATTTAAAGGGGGGAATTAAACCAACCTAGATCCAAATATCTTTTAGAGTGTATCCACATCAATAAAATGATTCAGCAATGTGGGTCATTTTTATTGTTATCATCATTTTATTTTTACAAAGTTATTTTTATTTTTGACAAAGTTAAAATGTTTACATTACATTATTATTTTTGTTTATTTATTCTAATTTTAATTTTATTTTTATGTAATTTACTAATTTAACATGTTAAATTAGACATTACGTTACATCTCTAAGATACTAGGCTAGATAACACCTTTCAACCTAATAATAGGAATTTAATGCCTTCAAATAGAGAAAAATAACATGGGAAAAATGGATTGTCAAAACTCAGAATATATATATATATATATATATATATATATATATATATATATATATATATATATATATATATATATATATATATATATATATATATATATATATATGACAACATCATATTATTATTTTTATTATTTTTTTGAAATTTTATTTCAAAATTTTCAAAGACATTACAAGATCTCTTCCATATTGTGTTTAAGCACACCTTTCCAAGCAATTCAATATTATGTAGTATCATGTAAAAAATTTAAGTGAGTCAAATTAAAATTAAAATAAATTATTAATTTATTAATTTTAAAGAATTATTGCATTGGTTTTTGAGCTTTGAACACATGGTGTTGACCCACCCTATTGATGTGGAATATAACATATTTCAAGGGGGGAATTAAAACGAGGGTAGATCCATCTTTACTATGGATGTACCAAGAGGGTAGATCCATCTTTACTACGGATCTACCAAGAGCCTACACATGAATATAGGCTAGTTTAAGTAGAAAATATGAATAAACTAAAGCTATTCATAAACATTTAATACAAAAACATAATTTATTGTTTATTTATTTTAAATAATTATTTACAAATATTTTTTGAAATGATTCAATGATTACAATTTTCCCTATCTACGAACCTAGATCCATCTTAACTTAGGAAAGAGGGATCAAATATCTCAAGGTGAAAAACCTATTTTATGAGTGTAAAACGATCAAATATCTCAAGGTGAGTGCAAAAATTTAAGAAAGGTTTGCACCTCAATAAATATCAAGCTGTGAGAGGGATCAAATCTCTCAGGGTGCAAATCTCTTTTCTGAGTGAAAAAATTGATTAAATGATAAAATATCTCAAGGTGCAAACCTTTTTTCTGAGTGAAAAAATTGAAGAAAGGTTTGCACCTCGAGAAATATCAAGCTGTGAGAGGGATCAAATCTGTAAAGGTGAAAATCTCTTTTCTGAGTGAAAAATTTGATTAAAGGATTGGAGAAATTTGATCCCTAGGCTGGTTTAATTATTAATTTTGATTTTTTAGTTTAATTTTAATTTTTATATAATTTCATTGAGTCAAAATGTTTTAATTAATAAATTTATTTTTTATTTTTATGTAAATTGACCAAGTCAAAATGTTTAGAGAAAATAATAAAAATGGGCATTACACCAACTCTTCCATACTGGGATAGAAAGTTGGTTTAATGCAGCTTACAGATTCAAATAATTCAGATTTAGATAAGGACAATGGTACAAATACTAAAGAAAATTAGCTCGCCCTTATCACTTCCACGCCAACAAAAGGTTCTTGGCGGAAGGTCTAAAAGAAGAAAGTGAGAAAAAGTTAATAACCAACTCTTTTACGTAATGTCTCCTTCAGACAACACTTCATGAACCAGAATGATATGTTGAATTTGGTTAGAAAATTCAGAAGAAACACAGGTTTTCACACAAGTAGAGATTTCACCCAGGCTTGAGAGAAATGAGGAACGATGATGACCATCGTCCCAAGGTATTTCTTCAAGAGACATAACTTACACAATACTCTCATTAATGGGAAATATCTCATCGAATGGATCATCTGAATCCCAAGAACGAAACCAAGGAGAATGTGAATACGCGTCTAGATTGAAACCATATTATGATTTGTTTCAAAAGCAACCCTAGAAGCTAGAAGAATGCTTTCATACATTTTTTCTATAGGGTTGAGAGGCATAATGTCACCAAAATTGTGAAGCTCGTCGGGACTAGGAACAATTCATGGATCTTGACCAGATGATATAATGTTAATAGAGGAGACATTAGGAAGTGATAGTAGAAAAAATCCCATCATGGACGAGTCTTTGAAAAGACCCAAGCCAAATTTCTCATAGGGAGTAGAGGTATTCTAAATGTACGAGACATTTACAGTTGAAGAATCAGGGGAAAAATAAGCAAGTTGATCGACAGTGAATATCTTCCCCTCATGAGGGAACCAAAGAACATGGAAGAGAGTGGAGACCATGAAAATTTTCGCATGGGTCCAACTATGTCCGAGTAGAAGGTTGTAATTGAGGTTGGCATCTACCACCTCTAGTTCCAGGTTCACCATTTTACCCTCCAACTAAATTATCAAGGATTTTGGAATATGATACGGTAGAGAGCCTCTGTAGTCGAAATCTTCTAGAGTATTGGGGTGTTGAATTAAGGTAGGAGAGTTGATGACTTTCCAACATGAAACAACCATGATGCAAGTAGAACAAACTTCATCAACAACAGTCCGATGAATATTTTCACCTGTCATAATGACTTGGATAAGGAAACCTACTTGTGATGGGAGATGAGGAACATGATTCTCTAGGTCGAAAGTAATAAGATTTGAATATGCGAGATTGATCCCTCTGATAGAAGACAATAGCGCCTTCTATTTTTACGGGCTCGACTAAATGTCTTCTAAGGCCAACATTGACGATGACAGTTAAGATAGATCCTCTGCGATGTTATAGTGCTGGGCAGCTCACACATTTTGATTGTAAGTAATAAAATTTGAATCTGCTGGATCAATCCCTCTGATAGCAGAAAATATTTCCTTTCATTTTGAGGGGCACGACTGAAGGTCTTCCAAGTCCGACATCGATGATGGCACTTGAGATAGATCCTCCACTATGTTATAGTGTTGGGCAGCTGACGCGTTTGGATTGTAAGATGGTTTTCGAGGAACACCCTTGGGTTTATCACGGTGATAAATCCATATATACAATAAAAAAACAAATTTAAATAACATAAATCAAGATTTCACCTCAAATATAAAATCTTATTCACATATCTATAAAATTAATCCCATTTTATATATCAAAAATATATACAAAAAAATAAATTTTTTATTATTATTTTTCATTTAATGACCATTAAATTAATAGAAATTCATATATATATATATATATATAATTCATCTAGTATGGAAACCCTAGTGCCGCGGGTATCAGAATGTTGTAGGTTGCCATGGCGCCACCATGGAATGGTGGTTTCCATTGAGACTCCTTCACCTATGGATTTGGACCCAGGCTGAAAGGAGCTGTTTGTATCTGGTGGTCACATGTAATATGTCAAGGGTTTTTGTTCACCTAACGTCTTTTCTCCAGGGGATTCATTGGGCCCGTCAACAGCAACAACTAACTTTGACCATTGTTTATTTCCCCTCCTCCCCACTTCATCATTATTGGCACCCCTGTGCATATCATTTTACCTGCTACGATTGGATCACCACTTTTTTCATCTAACTCTCTACATTGTTTGGTGATCTTCTCAGGGAGTTTTTCTATCGCACTCCCTGCCGACTATTGTGCGTCTTGTGACCACTCCCATAGGCTGTTGTGGCATTTACTTGCCTGCCCATTCGTCATGAGCATTTACGAGGAAGAACTGGACTATTCGGCTGACCCCCTGGAAGGTGTCGAAATCTGGGGGAACAACTCACCTGATGGGGTGGAAGCCATGGTGGACGGGGAGTCAGCACCGTCTTTGGACCAGAATGAATAGTATTTACCAGATGCGCTAGAGCAGGGTAGTGACCCATTTTCTCCCTAGATGGACTCGCCATTGTTCACTCTTTCATCACCTTTTGTGTTGCGACTCTGGGAGACACAGGCACAAGAAACACCAGACATCCCTCCACACTCCATTGCGGCTACTAACCCAGGTGGTGAGGCCATCTCCGAGCATATTTGTGTGGAATCACTCACCTTTGAGGAGTTATTCATTGGTAGGGTGGATAATACTCTGCAACCACACACATCATTAGTGGCAACCTCAACGATTGTGGCATCTAGGTGTTTTGAAGACATCCCCGTTGAAGCGTCAGCTATAGACACTCTGCTCTCCTCTGAATATGATGGTTTAGGATCTTCGAATTCGACCATTCTTGGCAAACTCCCAAACTGTGGCAAGAAAAAATATTGTCACACCAAAAACAGGCATAGCCATAACGCTAACTTTGGGCCTGACAGAGGCATGGCCAACATTGAAAGGAAAACGGCTGCAATGCTTGTGGGTAAGGTCTGCGGGCAGGATTACACCACTACTCAGATGAAGACATGGATTGCTGAGATTTGAGGCGACCATTTGGAACAACTCCCAGGATGTATGCTTATGAATCAGGGTTGTTTTACCCTCACCTTCACATTACCCGCTATGCTGGACTGGGTCTTATCCAAATATTGGAATATAGAAATGCACTTGGTACTGTTGAAGAGATGGGATCCAATATTTTATCATAATAAGGAAAAATTGGGTGCCGGTCCAATTTGGATGCATCTACCTGGACTATGACTTCAGTTTTGGAATGAGGACTCACTTCACAGCATCAGGGGGGACTTTGGACACTACCTTGATCATGAAAGGTCCTATTTGGTTACTGGAAACATCTCTGTAGCTCGTACATTGGTCTTCCTGGACACTAGATATGGACTACATGACAACTACAATGTAGTATCCCAAAATGGTAAATTTCTACAACAAATAGAATATGTGAAGATATTCTAAAGTTGGAGCTTCAGAAAATCATGATCATAGCATTTTATATCTACTCATAAGATGTAATATAACATATCACCAGCAAATGAAACCACAACAACAAGAATATTGCCTATACACTCCTTCCAAAGTGGGGAAATGCAGCAATATAGGGCATAAAATAGTTGTCTTCAGAAAATAACGCTATATCTATGTAAAATGTGACTTGGATCCCTTAGAATATATATCATATAGCTCACATCCAGAATTGGAGTAGAAAAAAATCACGCTAGACAATATAAACATATCTCCCCAAGTTAATATGACTCAAATAAGCCCAAACCCCATAAATTTGCTTAACATAAATTACTGAAGCAAGAAAAAACATTATTTTAATGAGGGTTTATGTAGAAAATAATGAGAAATAACATATCTAGAGACTACAATCATCTAATGGCCGAGAAAATGGAGATTCCTTCCTTTTTATACAAAATAAGATTAACCTGGCAAGGGTTTCATGAGAGTACAATGTATAAAAGTGCAGATCTACAGATCTAGATCTGAAAAATGTAGTAATATTGCAGCACTGTCTAAATATAGCTGAAATATACAAATTATAGAATAAGAATGAAGTATAGAGCTTTCCGGGAGAAGGGTTGGCCCTTCCTCCAAGGAACAAGCTCACAAGCAAGGGTTCAAACCCTGCTACTGCAACTCAGGGAAAAATGATGTAGTTTATTCAGAGAACTATGATGTAAGTGATGGGAGCTTCTTTGGCCACATGCCAAGATGTCCAATATGCTTAGAAACCTCCTGTACATATTCTGCAAAGAAAGGGAGGCACCCTCCTCTGAAAGATAAGCCCAGGTCGAGGGTATTCTGATCTTCCCACTGCAACATCCTGCAACACAATGTTTCTTGGTACAAGAATAATGCTGTAGCTGAAGGAGGATGCTTGGCATCAAGCCTAGATGTGGAAAATTGTTGAAAAATGGTCATCCAAGAGTTCCCTCAAGGAAGGAGAAGGAATCCCTAAGCAGGAATGCCTTGTGATAAATAGCACTGCAACTCTGCTAAACAACAAGAGAATGCTCAATAGTCTAAGAAGACCAAAATAAATCATCCATAAGCTAACCCCAAATGTTTTCTATCTTCCTCCTTATAATGTTTGTGAGCCTCTTCACCTTGGGTCCCACCCATTAGGGTTTCCAACACCATGTGATCACTTTCCCTCCAAAACTATGTTGTAGCTCCATCAAGGCTATCCCTTCATGTTGCGCTATTGACTTAGTCAACTTGACTGAATCAACATGATTCTTTTCCTGTTCATACATGGAGAGTGCAAAATCCAGCTACTAGGATGTCCCCTATTCACACCAAGAGGGATTTTATGCTAATACAAGATATGTATGGGTCTCTTTCCCCCATTTATTCACCTACTAAGTGAAAAATCAAAATTTAATATTCTTATTAGTTGCATTCTAATTTTAGGAATATTACAGTCCTCCCCTCCCAAATGTTGCTTGTCCTCAAGAAACTGCAAGAATAGAACTGGAAAGTCTCCATCCCTCTTCCTGTAGCATCTTCCTATGATGAGCTCTCCCAAAGAATAAGATGTTGTATCAACAATGAAAAATCCATAGTGTCTCTCCCAAGAATACAAGTTAGCACTTGGTATACATCCCAAATGACTATCATCATGCAAAGTAAAATACTCAAGGAGACAACTATGTTCTATCTAGATGTCCTCTCAAGGCATGGAGTTTGAAATGCATGGGAAACTTTCATTCCCAACTGAAACCTCCACCCCCAAGCTATCATCCAAATAAAATGAGTCACCCTCCAACATGGCAACTCATGAAGAATCTCCTCCACCTTTGGCTCCTGAAGTGTAGGTGGACTGAATAGATGAACATGATAGGAAAGAGGGCCTATCCCATGCTGTCCACCTCTCCACTTATGATAATTGTAGAGGGCATGCTGATATTAGGCTGCAAAATGATTTCCCTCAAATGGCAAGAAGAAGATTGAGTCTCCAAGGATCCTCTCTCCATCGTCATGAGCCATGCCAACCCAAACCATTCCATACAAGATGAATGGCACATCATCACCATATGGCATCCAAATAAGAAAAATGATGAAGGTTGTGTGTAGGTTTGGATGGTACAAATGGTTTTCCAAGTGGATACTGCGCAATATTCCCAACTTTTGTTTGAGAATATCATGTGGCAAGTGGTTTTTGAATGAGTTACAAGCTGTGCATGTTTTCTCCTCCACCATGCAGTAGTAAGCAACAATGAATATCATCTGTGCATAATATAAATGAAAATAAACTTGCACAAAATCATGTATAGATGGGCTACTATATTTATAAATATTGGCCCTAAAGTGACCATGATACCTAAAAATAATCTTGCTGTCTTGTGGAGCAATGCACTATTCAAATATGGTGAGAAGATACAAATACTCAACAGATTAATCAACAAGTACATAAATGCATTTCTTACCATATATAGTGAGTAGGCTGAAAGTGAGGTCCATGAATGAGTCCTCCCATGAGAATCTCCTCATAAGAATTTGCAAAAAGAAGGGATACATACTCTTCTTGGAACACCCCATCAATAAGAACATACTCCCAAGTGACAGTGCTGTAGGGCTTAGTGATAAGGCTCCATGACTCCTCCCTTTGAAAATTCCCTATGTCGAAGCTATCCACCATCATGCTGCTATGTGAGAAGATCTTCTTCCTATATGGAAGCCTCTCATAATCCTCCAATGATGAAGGGTAGCCTCCTTGCACTTTCAATGTGCCTTCCTTCTATCTGGAAATATCATGATAAGTATGGGAAAAATTCTGCCCATACTCTCCCAAGTGTAACCACAGCAACAACAACTCTTGTTGCTTCCTCATCTCTCCCTCATACAAGCCATAGGGTAAGATCCTAATGGTTGTCTTGTATGATGCCCCATACAAACAATTTTTTTGTTGTTCTATCATATGGGTGCCATGCCATGCCTCCATCCACCCCATACCTCCTGAAAAAGGGTATGACCCACGATGGCCAAACTCTCTCAAGAGTAGCTAGCACAACTTTGCTTCTTGCTGCCCTGTGTCATAGATCTAGAAGTGGCTGACCAACCTCTTGCTCTCCATCCACCTCCATTCATCCAAGTGTGGATGCCTCCAATCATTCTCCCCCTTGGTATCTTCCCATTGAAGACTACCAATCTCCCAAATCAGATCTTCTTCCTTACACCTCATGGGATGTTGAGATGTAACCCCTTGGAGATCTTTTAGAAAATACCTCTCATCAATGATCCTCTTGAATCCAGTAGGATCCCATTGTGCTGAAAGTAAAACATCATTAAAAAGTGGAACAAAACTCACTATGCCCTCCAAAATATTACACCTTAACCCTTCATGCTGCATGGAACCCAAAAAAGGTGCAAAGGAATTAATGTTTATCCCTTCATGGATCAAACCAAAGTTGCAAAACACTGTGCAAGCTTGTTGCTCCACATGAGCAATGTGTTTTGATCTTTGACCATGTGGAGACAAATCCCTAAGATTCCCCATAAGATTTCTTGAAAGGATAAAAAAATGGAAATCCATGCATACCTTGGTGAGTCCTGGGAACATCTTGTATGGCTGCAAGAGTTCCTTCCTCCATTGTGTTGGCTGATACAACTACTGATACAGATGGCTACCCCTCCATGATTGTGACAGCGCTGGTACAAAGCTCCTCAAGTGGAGAAGAGGACTCCTACTTCTTTGATCTTCTACTGTCAAATATTATAATTACTTGGTAAGTTAAATCTGCAAAAGTGGACACTCTGGCATTCCTCACATGGCTGAACCACTAGGTTCTTGCCTTACCCTCCAAGTGCAGCGCTGAGATCTCCACAACCTCTTTTTCCACTACTGGATGTAGTAGGAAAAATGCTTCTAACATCCTCACCCAAGATTCTGCTGTACATAAGGGTGATCCATCAAAGGTAGACAATAGGAATCTATTTCCCCTTATCATCCTATTGTTGCATGGCCTCCTCTATTCTTTCAGTCGGATAAACTGATGAAGATCTAGAGTCTCTTTGAAAGATCTAGGTTGGCACTTGTACTTTGCCAAATATCCACTCAGAATCTCGTGTTCCAAGTGGTCTTATTGCTCTTCACTCCCTCTACGAGAATAGGAAGTGCTTGGGTCTTCTTCTTTCTCTTGAAACCTGTTAGAGGTCTCACTGTAGCTTTCTCCTCCTTGAAACCCTTTTGGAGTTTCAATGTATCTCTCTTCTTTCTTCTTAGATCTGAAAATTGATGAGAGTAATCTCATCCTCCCCATAATTTTGTTCTCCTCTTCTTCTTATCATTTGGATTGGATCTGAAATCCACAGGCTCAGCCAAGATGGCAGCTTCGATATCACTGTAGTATCCAAAAATGGGAAATTTCTACAACAAATAGAATATCTGAAGATATTCTAAAGTTGGAGCTTTAGAAAATCATGATCATATCATTGTATATCTACTCATAATATGTAAGAGAAAATATCACCAGCAAATGAAAGCACAACAACAATAATATGGCCTATACACTCCTTCCAAAGTGGGAAAATGCAGCAATATAGGGCATAAAATAGCCATCTTCAGAAAATAACACTATATCTATGGAAAATGGGACTTGGATCTCTTAGAATATATAGTATATAACTCACATCCAGAATTGGAGTAGAAACAAATCACTCTAGCCAACATAAACAGATCTCCCCAAGTCAATATGACTCAAATAAGCCCAAACCCCATGAGTTTGCTTAACAGAAATTACTGAAGCAAGAAAAAAACATTATTTTAATGAGGTTTTATGCAGAAAAATATTGAGAAATAATAGATCTGGGGACTACAATCATCCAATGGCTGATAAAATGGAGATTCCTTCCTTTTTATACAAAATAAGATTAGCCCGGCAAGGGTTTCATTAGAGTACAATGTATAAAAGTGCAGATATTCAGATCTAGATCTGAAAAATGTAGTTATAATATAGCACTATATAAATATAGCTGAAATATAGAAATGACAGAAGAAGAATGAAATACAGATATTTCCGGGAGAAGGGCTGGCCCTTCCTCCAAGAACAAGCTCACAAGCAAGGATTCAAACCCTGTTACTGCAACTCAGGGAAAGGTGACGCATTTTATTCAAAGAACTATGTTGTAATTGATGGGAGTTGCTTTGACCACATGCCAAGATGTATAATATGCTTAGAAACCTCCTTTATAGATCCTGCAAAAAAAGGGCGGCTCCCTCCTCTGAAAGATAAGCCCAGGAAGGGGGTGTTGTGATCTTCCCATTGCAACACCCTGCAACATAGTGTTTCCTACTACAAGAATAACGCTGTATCTGAAGGAGGATGCTTGGCCTCAAGCTTAGATGTGGAAAAATGCTGAACAATGCTCGTCCAAGAGTCCCCTCAAGGAAGGAGAAGGAATCCCTAAGCAGGAATGCCTTGTGCTAAACAACACTACAAATCTGCTAAACATCAAGAGAATGCTCAATAGTCTAAGTAGACCAAAATAAATGATCCATAAGCTAACCCAAAATGTCTACTATCTTCCTCCTTATAAATTTTGTGAGCCTCCTTACCTTGGTTCCCACCCATTAGGGTTTCCAACACCATGTGATCACTTTCCCTCCAAAATTGCGTTGTAGCTCCATCAAGGCTATCCCTTCGTGCTGCGTTGTTGAATTAGTCAACTTGACTAAATCAACATGATTATTTTCCTATTCATACATGGAGAGTGCAAAATCCAGCTACTAGGATGTCCCCTTTTCACACCAAGAGGGATTTTATGCTAATACATGATAAGTATGGGTCTCTTTCCCTCATTTATTCACCTACTAAGTGAAAAATCAAAATTTAATATTCCTATTAGCTACATGGTAATTTTAGGAATATTACATAACATGTTTTTTGAGGGGATGGTTTGGCAGTAGCTGCTAGATTATGAAGGGATTCCATTCAGGTGTCGACATTGTCATGCAGTTGGCCATATCTACAAGGAGTGTCCACTAATTGGAGGTGTGGCACATGGGCACACAAACTGATCCGCCCAAACCTACATCGACACAGGCGGTCCACCTGATTAGCTCTCCTTTTTCGACTACAGTATTTTTTCCAAACTAGACGATCAGCCAAGCATGGACTCACAGCCAATTTGTCATCACTCCTCAGTGGGATCTGACTCCTATTCTGGGTACATCTTTGCTCCCCTCATCTGTTTTTTCTCTTATTGCATCACATTCGTATTTTGTTGTTCACCACTCTATATCTTCACTGGATTCCATTAGTTGTTCAGTTGCTTTGGCACCCCTCACCATCTTGCCTATCATCTCCCAAACTTCAGTAGCGTCCTAGAGTCTTTCGCCTTCTACCTCATCCGAATCAACATCTACCAGCCACCACTATTTTCTGCAATCATCTGTTAATTTTCCCATATTGTCTAGCCTTGGCATTGGCCCTATATCGGACCCCCCTATAGCCATACCATGAGGTAGACCATTGGAATTATCAAAGGCTATCCACAGAGCCAACCTGGAAGTGGCTGCGGGAACTCAATCCACATTATTAAGGGTACTTAGAGCAAGAAAACCCAAAGATTTGGTTCCATCATGATCTGTCTATCATTTAATTACCGACGTCTTGCTAACCCTAACAAGAAATTGGCTCTTAGGAGACTTCTTCACAGTTCTCACATCGATGCTCTATTCCTGCAAGAGACACTTGGTGCGAAGTCCACAGTTTCCAGAACATTATGTACACTTCTCTCGGATTGGACTTTTGTAACTATTGATGCTCGTGGTAGATCGAGTGGTTGTGCTGTTGGAATTAACAAAAAAACCACTTGAGTATTTAATTACTGGGGACAGGTGGGTTCCATTGGGGTGGATGTTACTCATTGTGAATTTGATTCACCCATTTCCTTGATCAATTTTTATGGTCCTTGCAATAACAGAGAGGTATTGTCGGCCTCCTTGATGTGTTGTTCTCTCCTACAGATAAACAATATTATCCTTAGAGGGGATCTAAACTTTTCCATTGGGATCTCAAAATCATGGGGACCTATAGCCATTTCAGACCCTCTATTTGATTATTTTTCCAACCTATTGGAATCTACCGAGCTTATTGATATTGGTATTCAAAGAAAGCAACCTACATGGAGAAATAGGTTCACGGGGGAGGCTCCGCTCACTCATCGCCTTGATCGATTCCTCATCAAGCATCCTATCCATCACCTCATGGCTAGGAATAGACAATGGGTGGGTGTGGGAGGCACCTTAGACCAGTCCCCTATATATTTGGAATTTTCCCCATTCAAATTCAATTCGAGTTGACTCCTTGAACCTGAATTCCAATAATTGGTAACTAGATAGTGGAAGAATTGTAATCAACTCCCTAATATTGATCCTTCTCGGGTATTCAATGATAATCTCAACTATATCAAAGCACTCACTATTATATGGGCTCGACAAAAAAAAAAGCTAGAGGAGGAGGAACTCAACATGGTTGAATTGGAAATATTTGAGGTCACTGATTATGAGTACTTGGGTTTTAGAAGCGCAAAATCTAAAGAGCAGTTGATTGCATTGGAAACCCTTAAAGCTACCCTCCTTTGTATAAAGGATGAGTAATGGAGATTGAAAAGCATAGCTATTTGGTTGCATGTTGGAGATGCAAACACCAAGTTTTTCCAGTAATGTGCACGGGGCAGGAGAAATATCAATACAATCTGGGAATTAACAGATCATACTGGATTTGTGGCCAAATCCCATGCACAACTTGCTGATATGGGAATCCAACACTTTTAAAATCAATAGAAAGCACCCTGCAATAATAATTTTCCAGACATCATGCTCATTGCTAGGAACTTTCGCAAATTTGTTGATGCGAAGCAATTGGAGGATCTAAATGCATCAGTCTCCATGGGCGAAATCGAAGGGGTTCTAAAATGGTTCAAAAAGGAAAAAAATCTTGGACTTGATGGTTGGCAAATATAATTTTATTTTCCTTTCTTCAAACTTATTGGCTGGGACCTCCTTCTGATCATTGAAGAGAGTAGAATTTATGGTCTGGTCTATGATGGATTTAACTCCACATTCATTTCTCTGATCCCCAAATCTGACCACCCGACTTCATTTCATGACTTCAGACCTATCTCTCGGTGTAACTACATTTACAAAATTATCTCCAAAATCATTTCCAATCGTATTAAACCCATTCTATCTATGCATATTTCCAAGGAATAATTTGCATTTATGAACCACTGAAAAATCCATGAAGCCATTGGTACTGCTCAAGAAGTTATGCATTCCATTAAAACCAAAAAACTCAAGAGTACCATCCTCAAAATTTACCTTGCTAAAGCTATTGATCATGTTGACTGGAACTACATTCACCTCATTCTCCTACACACTGGTTTCCCTGACATATTCATCAATTGGATTATGGGATGCATCATGCATGTATCCTTCAGTATACTGAGCAATGGGGCTGCTACTGATTTCTTCCTTGCTGGAAGAGGTATTTGACAAGGTTGTCCACTCTCGCCCCTTCTTTTTATCCTTGTTATGGAAGGCCTCTCCACGGTGATGCAACGGGTAAAAGAGGATGGGGATATATAGGGTATAAGATTAAATGAATTCATCCTTCTAACTAATTTATTATTTTTGGATGATGTTATTATATTTTTAAATGGTTCTTATCACGATAGCTCACAATTTGCAAACATTCTCAAGACTTTCTGCAAGGCTACTGGAATGTCTCCGAATCACAACAAGTCTACCATTATTTTGACAAGAGTGTCGGCATAGGAACAGGCACATGCCATGGGGTTCTTCCCATTTGAACTTAGACTTATTGAGAATGGATTAAAATATCTTGGGTTCCATCTCAAGCCAAATTATTATCTAATCAAGGACTGGAACTGGCTGATTTCAAAATTTGAGCGCAGAATCAACATTTGGCAGCATAGGTGGCTCTCAAGGGCTGGTAGATTGGTATTAATAAAATTTGTTCTGGAAGCCATTCCAGTCTATTGGATGTCACTTGCGTGGCTCCCTAAAGGTATTACCAATCATATAAAACAGATTTTTCGACAATTCCTTTGGCGAAATTCTAGGCATGGGCATATCTTTGCTAGGGTGGCTTGGGATAGAATTAGTAAGCCCAAGGAGTGGGGAGGATGGGGTATTAAGGATCTCTCCTTATTTGCAACTTCTTTTGCAGCTAAATTGGGTTGGCACCTTGTTACGAGAAATATTTTGTGGAAACAGGTTACTGTCTCCAAATACATTTCCCCCCAAATCTACATTGGCTTGGATTAGAGGTGCCATTCTCCCCTGTCCTGGATCCTCGATCATCTGGAAGGCTATTGTTAAATACTCACACCTCATACAACAAGGTTTGACTTGGCATATTGGTGCCGGTAATTGGGTCCGACTAGGGACAGATTCTTGGGTGGGAAGTGGACTGAATTATAAACTACCCCTGGACATCATTCAACTATTGGCCCATGTTGGTTACCATCATCTATCGCAGGTGGCTGATCCTCTGAGGACCAACTGGAAATCACAGGGTTGGCTATCGGCGCTGGTTTTGGGGATTCCTTTGGAATGTCAACATCACTAGGAACGATTCATTTGGGCATTACAGGCATCCCACATCAGACTCATTGATAATGAGGATGATCTACTATGGGCCCTCTCACCCTGTGGTAAATACTCACCTAAAGCTGGATATATCACTATCAGTCGGTCGAGGGAACCACCTACAAAACACTGGTGGTAGCAATCACTCTGGAAATTGAAGGCACCTAGCAAATCACATATTCTCATGTGGTGCATCTTCAACAACTGCATACCCACCATCGACAACCTCCATAGATGGGCAATGCAGGGTCGCTCCCATTGTTGTTTCTATTTTCCCATGAGGAAGATGTCATGTGTTTGTTCCTTGATTTACCCTCGATCAGAGAATTCTGGCGAGCAATGTCACTTGCTATGGGCTACACTATCCAATGGCACGACACATCGATTCATGAGGCGTGGGTTGCGTGGTGGCAAGCGGCCACTTGCATCAAATTCTGGAACATACCATTGTTGATCTCCTGGGGCATCTGGACATTCCATAATAGATATACATTTGAAGCGGTGCACTTGCTATGGGAACATATCTTCTCGACCATTGTTTCTACCTATCGGCTTATACCTGATGAAGATCAGCATCCCCGGGATAGATTTATCATCCTTGAAAACATTGACAACACTTACCCTTGGGCATACTTTGATGGGGCATCAAACTTATATGGGTGTGGGGGGGGAGGGGTGGGGGTGGAGGCGATCTTATATTTATCTGAGACTCATTATTTTCACCTTAAAATGGGTCTGGGTCCAAGGACTAATAACTTTTCTAAACTTCAAAGCCTTCGGCTACTCCTCTTTTTTGTCAGGGAAAGGGGTTGCACCACCATTCAGATCTTTGGATACTCCCAAATTTTCATCAATTGGTTCAACTCAATTTCACTATGCCATACACACACACTTACAACATTATTGAGGGAGGTGCATCTATTGAAATCTTCTTTTGACATTATCTTTGTCACTCACATTTACAGGAAAAGGAACCAAGTGGAAGACATGATTTCCAAAGAAGCAGTGGAGCTAGCGTGGGGCATATGGCTCATTATTGAACATGATGATGCACATGTGTTCAAATATTATGACAGGAATTTCATAGAAGA
The DNA here is from genome assembly GCA_034641835.2 of Pinus albicaulis. Lineage (NCBI taxonomy): Eukaryota > Viridiplantae > Streptophyta > Pinopsida > Pinales > Pinaceae > Pinus > Pinus albicaulis. Next base: position 1,807,168,421 of record CM076578.1, read on the forward strand.
CTTGCCAGATATGGGAGAAGTCACTCCTTGATTGTAGTTTTGATGGGAAGCACATTTTTGGAGATTTTCTATTTATGCTGGAACTTTACAACATTATATTACTCGGTAGATACCATGTAACATTGTATATATTTGTCATTAGCTTAGTCTTTTCTATCAGTATTATTGGGAATTATATGCAGCATATTAGCATCATCCGTGATGATATATCGAAGAGTGGTCTCACTAGATTGTATATGTAAAATGTAACATGTAATTTTTCTTAGACATTAATGAAAAATTACGAATTTTTCCTTGGATATATATATATATATATATATATATATATATATATATATATATATGAAATGATCATTCGAAATCAAATATTACAAACATATTATTTAAGTATTAATAAAGTGAAATCTAAAGTAAACTTAATTTAGTAATGTCATAGAAACCACCCAAAATTCAGAGTTTTATTGTTCTAATACTCGAATAAAATTAAATTCCAAAATCCTTTCCCAAAAAAAATGTATACCATGCTTAAATAGAGTTTGGTAGTTCTAATAATCAAATGAAATTAAATTCCAAGAGCTTGGCCATGTCAGAGAAAATGTTGCAAAAACCAACTTAAACTTGTTATTGAAGAAATTCTATACCATGCTTAAATAGAGTTTGGTAGTTCTAATAATCAAATGAAATTAAATTCCAAGAGCTTGGCCATGTCAGAGAAAATGTTGCAAAAACCAACTTAAACTTGTTATTGAAGAAATTCTATCTAGAGGAGGCGACCAAAATATGTCATAACTAAATTTATTCAATGAAAGGAGGCCGCCTAAATATGCCATAATAATATTTACTCATATAAATTTAAATATCTTTAATTTAATCATATAAATGGTATTAATATGGAAAAGATTTACTGGCAAGAGTAAAGAGTAGTACCATTACCATACTCATGTTAGAGAAGAATAAGCTAATTTTCCCATATAATAATTGATTCCTCTCATTTGCACTTATTTACACTTAGTTTAAACATTAATAAAATTCCTATTTTAGAAACCTAATTTTGGATTTTTTTTTTCAAGACGAAAAAAAACATTTTCATTAATGAAATGTTTTACATTTGTTTACATATTGTTAAATTTTTCCTGGAAAAGCATAGTTTATCTTTTGACTTACCAGCAATTTACTCTCCATATTATCAACAAAAACAGAGAATAAAAATAATATGGACATGACGGTTCAACTCTAGTCAAATTCCTTTTTAGAAACTTAATTACGGATTTTAGTTTTTAAAGAGGAAATGTTTTACATATACTTACATCTTGTTCACTTTTTACTGAAAAATAGGACCAAAAACAAATGTTTATCTTGTACTAATTAAATAGAGAAATATCAAACAAACTAATTTTTACATGATATAACAAAATATTATTAATTTTATTATTAGTTTTTAGAAATTTTATTTGAAAACTTTCAGAGACATTACAAGATCTCTTGCATATTATGTTTGAGATCACCTCTCCAACAAATACAATATTATGTAGTGTCATGTAAACATTTTATGTGAGTAAAATTAAAATTAAAATAAATTATTAATTTTTAAAAATGATTACCTTGGCCTTTGAGCTTTGAACCTATGGTGTTGACACATTCTATTCATGTGGAATATAACATATTTCAAAGGGGGAATTAAATGAGGGTAGATCCATTTTATATACAGATCTACCAAGAGCCTACACATGAATCTAGGCTAGTTTAAGTATAAGAAATGAATAAACTAAAGCTATTTTTAAAACATTAATTAAAACATTAATTTATTATTTATTTAAAAAAATATTTACAAATATTTGTTGGAATGATTGAATGATTATATTTTTCCTTATCTACTAGCCTATATCCCTCAAGCATCGAGAGGGATCAAATCTATTAAGGTGAAAACCTCTTTTATTTTGATGTACTTTTTACTAAGTGAAAATGATTAGAGAATATAATGTAAATTGTCATTACAAGAATTCTTCTATATTGAGATAGAGAGTGTCTCTTAGCCAAAAAATGTAATAAATTAATTAAAAAAAAATATTTATAAAATATTTTGACTGAGAAATGAGTGATGAATTTTGTGTAGGTGGTATTCATGAGCCATGATATTGGTCCATGGTATAGTATGCTTAATAATATCCATGGTAAAGTGGGGTGAGTATCCATTGTTAAAATCCTTGTTAATTGTAACTACTATTTTGATTGTGAAATGAGGGATGGTTTTTGCGCATGTGGTATTGATGAGCCATCGTATTTGCCCACGGTATTGTATGGTTAATAATATCCATGATAAAATGCTGGTGAATGTCCATAGTTAAAAATATTGTTATATTGTAAGGATTAACTTCTTCGTGCTTATTAATGAAATTTAGATATTGTTATAAAATTATTGTTTTTAATTTATATGGTAAAATGGTTCTTAATTTATAGCTACTATTTATATCTTATATATTTTCATGTGATAGAGGGTAGAAATATCTCAAAATAAATTATAATATTTTTTCTTTTAGATTTAATAAAAAAATGTTATAAAATTAAATTCATTAAAATATTTATAAGATATTTGAGTGTGAAATGAGAGATGGTTTTTGGCCATGTTATATTGATGAGCCATAATAAAACATATTGTTAGATTGCAAGTTTTTGTGTTTATTAATTAAATTCAAATATAGTAACGTAATCATTATTCTATTTTATAAAGTAAAATGGATCTTAATTTATTGTTGCTAATTATATATTTTAATGTAATATGTATATTTTATTAATAATTTTTTTTTACAATATCACAAATTTGAATTTTATTCTTTTTATTACTTTCAACTACCAACATTACAACATCTCTCCTGAACTCTATATTAATTTTAAACATATAAATATTTATCAATTTATATATTCTAAACTAGACATATTAATATAATTCAATATAGTAAACATAAATATAAAAATATTTACAAAATTTCTTATATTACACTACGCATTACCCCTACACTAAAGTAATGTTGATAAAAAAAACAAAACATAATCCTATGACACTTAACACCTACATAAATACCCCACACAATATTAAAAATATAAATGTCATACATAAATATGTTGAAACATTCCTCCTAACATAATCTAATAATCTAATATTGGAATCCATCTATCGACTCTGAGGCATGTGAAAGTATTTACAAGTCTTCTTCTCCACCAAATATCGTTTTACCTTTTCGTTTGAGGCCTTTTCCCTCAAACTGAGTACTTCTTTCTCTGAGTTAAAGTGGAGTCCTTTTATTGGCTCATAATAAAATTGCAAATAAAGAGCATTGTGAGACTCAGGTTTACCTAGAAGAATTGAAAATAATAATATAATTTAAAGTAAGCACTACTCAAGAATTTAAGAGTTCTTATTAATAATAGTTATGAGAATGTGTTTGAGTCATGCTTACTTTGAATTATATTATTATTTTCAAAGAATATAGTTTATGTCAAAGAATGAGGTACTAAATTTTCTAAAACAAGAAAGCCATGTAAATTTTTCATACATTTGAAGAAAATTCATGGGGTAAAAATATTTTAGTTAATTAATAAAAAAAAAGCATGGTTTATATCAGTATCTTTTGACTTATCAGCAATTTACTTTCCACATTATCAACTGAAACAGAGGATAAAAATAATCCTACTCCTCACGAGAGAATATAGACATGACAATTCAACCTTGATCAAATTCCTTTTTATAAACTTAATTGTGGATTTTAGTTTTTAAAGAGAAAAAACCATAACATTTTTATTAATGAAATGTTTTACATATGTTTACATCTTGTTCAGTAATATGACAAAAAACACAACTAGAGAAATATAAAAAAAAAATGAGCAAATGTTGATCTTGTACTAAAAAAGAGAAATATCAAACAAACTAATTTTTACATGATATGAAAAAATATTACTAATTTTATTACTAGTTTTAAGAAACTTTATTGAAAACTTTGAGAGAGATTACAAGATTTTTTGGATATTGAGTTTGAGATCACCTCTCCAAGCAATGCAATATTATGTGTGTCTTGTAAACATTCTATGTGAGTCAAATTAAAATTAAAATAAATTATTAATTTTCCAAAATTATTACCTTGGTCTTTGATCTTTGAACTTATGGTGTTGAAACATTCTATTAATGTGGAATATAACATATTTCAACGGTGGAAATAAATGAGGGTAGATCCATATTATCTACTGATCTACCAAGAGCCTACACATGAATCTATATTATTTTAAGTATAAAACATGAATAACCTAAATCTATTTTTAAAAAATTAATAAAAAACTAATTTATTATTTATTGCGTTCAGAAACACAATCTACAACCTAGTATGACCCTAATGTCAAGTATGTCATGTTTTATATAATTTGAATGGATAGTAAATTATCTCACCCATTTAAGAATTGATTTATTGTATAAGTGAATTTGAATGGATCATAAATTAACATTTAAAAAAAAATTACGGCATTGAATTTCCAAATTAAGTAAAATTCTAAACTTATCTACTATTTACTAAAGTTAATATCATCTCCTAAATCAAAGGAAAAGAGTTAATTCAAAACAAACAATCAAAATCCAAAATATTTTAATATTTCTTTTAATTAAATATTTGTAAAATGAATCCTTAGAAAGAAAATTCATGTTGTATGGATAAATTAAAATCTTTAAAGATATAAATATTTCCCCATCAAAATTGCAATATTTTAAAATTTAAATAAACCGGAGGTATGGTAAAAAAATAAAACTTATTTTTATACTTACTCTAAAGCTATGGTAAATAAATAAAAAAATATATAAACTAGATGTATGGTAAATAAATAAAAACTTCTTTTTAAAAGCTAGGTTTTATTTAGATGAAGCCTATGAAATGAATACCATGGGACAAATTAATATTGATACCATGGGCTAAATACCATATTTATAAAATAAGTATGGTAAATAAACAAATAAAAAAAGGTATAAAGAGGTATGATAAATAAATAAATATAAAATAGTTATAAATAGGTATGGTAAATAAATAAATATAAAACAGGTATAAAGAGGTAAGGTAAATAAATAAAAATATATCAAATATGATTTAAATAAAAATCTAATTATATAACAAGCCTATGGGCCAAATACCAAAGTAAATAAAATAGGTATGGTAAATAAATATAAATATAAATAAATCAGAGGTATGGTAAGTAAATAAAACCTCTTTTCATTTTTACTCCATAATCTGATTTATATTTATGAACACTCAAAAAATCAGTTTTACTTAGGTGAAGCCTATGGTCCAAATACCATGGGCTAAATTATTATTAATACCATGCAAACAAAAATTATTAACCCTAATATAATATTAAAAGATTATTATTATTATTATTATTAAATCTCATACTCATATTAATATATTATAATATTAATTTTATTAATTTTATTATTTTATAATATATATAAATGTATCATGATATATATTAACTCTAGATATAAGTCGGAGGGAAGAACAAAGATATAGAGTGATAGAGGAGAGATGGAGATAAACTAAAGGAAAGGGGAGAGGAGGAATGAAGAGCGAGAGAGGAAGACACAAATATGGAGGAGGGAGAGAGAGAAGGAGAGGGGGAGGGAGATAGTGAAAGGATTAGAGGAGACAAAGATCGCAGAAGAGAGAGGGGGGTAAGAGATAAAGGGAGAGAGAGATGGTAGAAGCGATAGGGAAGTAAGAGAGAAAGGGAGAGATAGGAAGGACCAGAGAGAGGACTTGAGAGAGGGAGGGATAGAGAGAAGTTATAGGGGGAGAGAGGGAGGGAAGAAGAAATAGAGAGAGGGAGAGAGAAGTGGAGAGAGAGAGAGAGAGAGGAAGCGGCAAGGGAGAGATGGAGAGAGAGTGTGTATGTTTAGGGGTGAAAAAAGATAAAAATAGGATGTATGGAGAGAAGGGTTGAGAGAAGCAGAGAGGGAGGGATATAGTAATGTAGTTGGAGGTAAAGAGGGGCGTAGAGAGAGAGAGAGAGAGGGGGGGGGAGAGAGAGGGGGAGTGAGGGATATAGTAATGTAGTTGGAGGGAGATAGAGGCGTAGAGATAGAGAGAGAGAGAGAGAGAAAGAGGGAAGAGATAGGGAGGTAGGAGAGAAAGGGAGAGAGGGGAAGGATGAGAGAGAGAACTTGAGAGAGAGGAGGAGAATTATTGGGGAAGAGACACTATTGGAGAGAAAAGAGAAAGAGAGAGAGAGAGAGAGAGATCTAGGAAGAGAGAGGGAGGTAGGAGAGAAAGGGAGAGAGAGGAGGAGAGAGGGATCGATAGAGAGATGGAGTTGGAGGGGGAGAGAGGTAGGAAATAAGAAATATAGAGAGTGAGAAGTGGAGAGAGAGAAGGAGTGACAAGGGAGAGAGAGAAAGAGAGATCATGTATGTTTGGGGGTGAGATAAAGAGAAAAATAAGGAGAGATGGAGATAATATTAATTTTATTATTATTTTTTTGAAATTTTATTTCAAAACTTGCAAGGACTTTACAATATCTCTTCCATATTGGGATTGAGAGCACCTCCCTAAGCAATGCAATATTATGTAGTGTCATGTAAACATTCTAAGTGAGTCAAATTAAAATTAAAATAAATTATTAATTTATTAATTTTCAAGAATTATTACGTTGCTTTTTTAGCTTTGAACCCATGGTGTTGACCCACCCTATTCATGTGGAATATAACATATTACAATGGGGAAATTAAACTAGGATAGATCCATCTTAACTACGGATATACCAGGATCCTATACTAGAATCGAGGATAGTTTAAGGGAAAGACAAAAAATAGGATTAGAAATCACTATGAATAATCAAATAAATGCATAAGTGCAAGAAAGTTTCTTCCCTTTCTCCCCCCTCCAACTTCCTCTCTATTTCCCTCCCTATCTCCACTCTCTCACATCCTCTCTCTCTCTTTCTCTCTCTCTCTCTCTCTTCCCCTCCAACTCTATTACTATATCCATCCTTCTCTCCTTCTCTCCCCCTTCCCTCCATCTCTACTTATTTTTATCTTTATATAACCCCCAATCATACAAACTCTCAATTTATCCATTGTCTCTACCTCTCCCTCTCCACTTCTCACTCTCTATGTATTTATTCTTCCCTCCCTCTCTTCCCCTCCAACAAAATCTCTTTATACCTTCATCTCTCCTCCTCTGGCTCAAGTCCTCTATCTCATCCTTCCTCTCTCTCCCTTTATCTCTTACCTCCCTCTCTCTCCCTTTCTCTCCTACCTCCCTCTCTCTCTTTTCCCTCCAATCGTCTCTCTCCCTTTCTCTCCTACCCATATTTCTCTCTCTCTCCCCAACTATGTTACTATATCGCTCCTTTTATCCTTCTCTATATTCTCTCTCTCCTTCTCTCTCCTTATTTCTCACCCTAAATATACAAACTCTTTTTCCATATCTTACTTGTAACTCCCACCCTCTCTCTCCACTTCTCACTCTCTATGTCTTTATTCTTCCCTTCCTATAGCCCCCTCCAACTCCATATCTCTATCACTTCCTCTCCCTCAAGTCCTCCCTCTCTCCCTCTCTCCCTCTCTCTCCTCTAGTCATATCACTATATCCCTCCCTCTCTCATCCTATCCCTATCTCTCTATCTTCCTTCCTCCTCTACCCTCTCCTTCAGTTTATCCCCATCTCTCCCTTGTTACCCCCCTATCTCTCCACCTCTAGGTCTTTCTTCTTCCCTCCCCTATATATCTAGAGTTAATATATGTTACGGTTAATAATGTTTTTTTTTCATGGTATTAGTAATGATTTGGCCCATGGTATTTGGTCCATAGTTCTCACCTAAATAAAACCTATTTCGGGGATGTTTGTAAATATAAAGAGGCTTATGGATTAAATACAAAAATATTTTTTATTTATTTATCACACCTCTTTTATTTCCCATGACATTTGATCCATAGGCTTTGTACATAATTAGATGTTGATTTCTAATAATATTTGATATATTTTTATATATTTATCATGCCTTTTGTACCTCTTCTCTAATTATTTAGTTACCATAACTCTTTCATAAATATGGTATTTGGACCATGGTATTTGGTTCATGGTATGATTAATAATTTGTCCCATGGTATTTGGCCTATAGCCTTCACCTAAATAAAACTCTGTTTTGAGTTTCTGTAAATATAAAGAGGTTTATGGAGTAAATATAAAAATAGGTTTTATTTATTTACCATACCTCTAGTTTATTATATTTTTATTTATTTACCATAACTAAACCTATTTATATTTTAAATTTATATTGTGTTTATACATAATAATAATTGGGTCTATTTTTAAATAGACATTAGATAAAAAATGTTAAGTGTTAATTGTTGTAGAAAGCCTGTGGTGCAATAATACATAATTTTATTTTAATAATTAACCTTAGCCTATAAATAATATTAAAATGTTTTATATGATTTAAGATTCAATTTAATGTTTTGGCTGACATTAACTAAATTTTTATTTTTATTTTTTTAGGACATGACATTGGGCTATAGAATGCGCCTCTCCCCATAACTAATTTTTATTTTTTAGTTTAAATTTTATTTTTATATAATTTCATGCAGTCAAAATGTTTTAATTAATAATTTTTTATTATATTTTTTCTTTTGTGTAAATTGACCAAGTCAAAATGTTTAGAGAACAAAATAAAAATGGGCATTACAACAACTCGTCCATATTGGGATAGCCAGTGTCTCTTAGCCCAAAAATGTAATAAAATTAAATTTTAAATAAAAAAGTTATAAAATAATTTGATTATGAAATGATAGATGGATTTTGGGCATGTGGTATTGATGAGCCATGGTATTGGCCAATGGTATGGTATGATTAATAATATGCATGGTAAAGTGGGCTGAGTATCCATGGTTAAAAGTCTTATTAATTGTAAGTACTATTTTGATTATGAAATGAGGGATGATTTTTGGGCATGTGGTATTGATGAGATATCATATTGCCCCATGGTATGGTATGGTCATCATATTTGGTGAAGTGGTGGCGAATATCCATAGTTAAAAATATTGTTATATTGTAAGGATTAATTTTTTTTTGTGCTTATTAATAAAATTTAAATATGGTTACAAAATTAGTATTTTCATTTATATGGTGAAATGGATCTTAATTTATAGCTACATTTATATCTTATATATTTTCATGCCATACAGGTGTAGATATATGTCAAAATAAATTATAATATTTTTTCTTTTAAATTTAATAAAAAAATGTTATAAAATTAAATTCAATAAAATATTAATAAAATATTTTGAGTGTGAAATGAGATATGGTTTTTGGGATTGTATTGATAAGCCATGGTATTGGCCCATGACATTATAACAAATATTATTTACAAGTTGATAATATATATGGAAAAATACGTGTAAATATCCATAATTAAAAATATTTTTATTGTAACACCTCTCATTTCGGCAACGCTATCTCTAATTTATGGTTAGAATATCATTCATCGTCCTCCAACGTCTGCCAATAATAATTTACTTTACTACACTATGTCAATGTTTACTCAATCACTCGTCGTACTGCAACGTCTCTCAATAATAATTTACTTTACTACACTATGTCAACAGTGTTCAACTTGCCACAGTGTCGATTATAATGTTTCCTTTAGAATCGAAGCCTCTCTCCTTAATTGATATGGAACTGGACTATTAATAAACCTTCCCTTTTTCACTTAGAAATAAAATGTCCCTAATTACTTTAAACATTAACCTTTCTTACACATTTTCCTTTTTCATGTCATCCACTTCATTAATACACAAGATTCATTACAAGATTCATTAGGTGAACCTTCATTCATCCTCTTATAATAATAAAAGTATTTATGTCCCATTTCAACATATAACTTTGAATACTCTTAACTATACTATTCAACACACGTATGTTTTGGTTATTTTCATAGGGATCGTATTGTCATTGTATTATTAATGTTTCTGCCCACTTTCGGTTTCGATTACTGATAACGAATTCCCCACACCTTAATTTGTTTAATTGTGTAATGCTTACACTACATACATATATTTTATTTACCAGTACGTATTGAGGTCGGCCACCATTGCTCAAGTTCTAAACATTGATTTATTGTATTGTTTTTTACTCCAGTCATTATTCCATAAGATATGCAGGTCATTTAGATGTGAAAGGTTACGGAAATTTACATGGAATATCTCTCACTTGATTTTCTCGACTTATGGGATTTATCCACCGTGTCAGTTTGAACGGTTACCAATGCTCTCGAAATCTTCATATCACTTAGATTAACTCCCAAGACTTTTCTCATTTTATGCGAATTGTTATGGTTTTAATGGTACACAAACCCAGTTGCATCTACTCTTGCACCAGATATTTCTTGGGATCCCTTCACATTAATTTTAATGCATCCATCTATCAGTTCTCAAACTTTTCCGATTTATCTACGGGAAAACCCATCCCCTTCCCGATTTTGGACACTAGGACGGTTTTGATTAATTTGATATTAGGGTTTATGATTTGCAAAAAACTCTCCATTTGGGACGGTGACCTATTTTCAATCGCTATTTCTGTTGGACGCATTCCCAGTTCCGTCGTTTCACTATTCAACCTTTCGACTTATCTACTGCAATACTTATGGCGATAGAAAAATGAGCAACGTCAAAGCTGTGAGGAAAAACTCACCTAATCACGCCGAGGCTACCTCTTGCTCTCTTTCACACAAGATTCTTTCCCTTTTGTATTCATTGCTAGTTTTTCCTTCTATGTTTTATGTGATTACTCCACTATTAGTGAATATATGTTTATTTTTTGTATTGAACTTTCTTTCAATCTTCTGCCGATAACGCACTGGTTAAATTCAATTATTTCTGGAACAATGTTCTGGTAAGTGAATACTTTTAGCTTTCTTTTATTTACAGTCCACCTTCGGACTATGACAATTCCTTTCAAACTTCAAGATTTGGAAAACGAAGGTGTTGTGACATCCATTATAGTTATGGTAAGAGATGAAATGTCTTAGGTAATATTTTCTCTTTCTATAGCTCGTCATTTCCGTGATTGTAATTGTAGTCTTAGCTCTTAGATTTTCATTTAGTATTTATTCAATATTCAGAATTTTTGGAAATTATTTGAGTTAGGATTCATTGGAGACAATTTCTGATTTGTGGTAACTCACGCTATATAAAAGTCATTTTTCCCTCAAAAATTGTTTTGTATTTCATCATGATTGTATTTTTGTGAGATTTCCTATTTGACCACATATTCTTACAACGTCTCGGGGTATGTAGAGAAACATTTTGACCACCTCTTGCTATCCTCTGGTTATGATGATGGTCAACATACTCTCAGTAAGTCCATATTCTCCACTCTCATAGAGAGTGACTTGTATCAGAAGGTTTGGCTTATCATATTTTTATTTTCAACGATTATAGTCTTCCTCTTTGGAATCGTTTCCTCAATTGAATAATATCCTTTCCTTTTAAATGTCGTCAATTTCTTGGTAGAAATTCTTTGTACATTTCCGTGTAAAATTTTAGTTTTCCTTTTCACAAAGATTCTTATTTTATAATCTCATTTCAGTTATTAAATTTAGGTTTATTTACTGTTACAGTTCACGACTATTCTCAATATTCTTGTTCTATTTGTTTGTTCAATCCTACATGTTGTTTCTCATTTCCGTTGAAGAGTAAAAAAGAGTTCATCATTCCATTATCTATGAATGACTATTATTTTTAGTACATTGTACATGCGAAACCACTGAATTTACCAAATCTACAATTTGGTCATATTAAATCTTAGAAATAATTCCTCAACTTTTCAAGGACAATGCCAGCACTAATCTTATATATTTTTTGGTTACAGATACCTCTTGGAACTGCAATTCCTAAGGTAATTAACCATATACTCTTGCATTTAAATCCTACTGTGTGCATATGTATTTTAGTTCCAGTACTATCTCTCAGTAATAATTACCAATTCTGTCATTTGAAGGTATGAGTAAAAGTCATCTGTTTTTAGAGTTGGAGTATGTTCACTGTAATTTAATTTTTTTGTTCATAATACGTGGAATCTATATGTTATACAGGTTGGTCCAAATCTTCATGGGTTTCTTCATATTCCATTTTTGCATAAGTTTTTCCAAGATTTTATTAATTTTTCATAAAAGAACAGAGTACCCTCTGTGTAGACTATTTTTACAATTAGTTATGGTGTAACGGTATAATTCTACAGATTGTCTCATTTATCAGAATGTACTTATATGGACTAAACACTTAGAATTAGTTTACTCTTTCATGTATAAACATTTTCTTTCCAAATGAAATAGTAATGGGACTTCAATATAGTACTTTCACTTCAGCTTCATATCATTTCCAGATCTCATGTAAAGTTGTATGTAAACTAGAAATTATTTCTTTCCTATTCACCAGTGAATAAAATTCTTCAGAATCATACTACAGTATCTAGCCTTTTATTGATTATTCGGTACATTCATGTATAATTGTTTTGGTGTATACTTTCTATACTATTTAATTTAAATAAAAAGGTTATTGGAAATCCACTAATATGCTCTTTCGAGATATGATTCCATTTTCAACTCTCTATAAGAATACATTCTAAATGTATGCATGTATTTATTTTTCTGTGTAGTGAGATATATTTCATGCTTTGTCTTTCTCAATTTACCATGCAATACACAAATTAATTACTCAATTTACCATGCAATACACAAATTAATTACTACATAGTATAGGAATTTTATTAACTATACTGTCCATTTATATATAATTATTTCTGCTTAGAAATTGGGTCACCATATGATGTGAAGTTCAGTAACATAATACTAGAACATATTTGTTAGAAAAATACAATTTTTTTGTAGTTTAACTAACCTCAGATCTATGCCTTATTCTGGTTTTAGATACTCTAAGAGTTGGTTCTTTATAGAATATTTTCTGTACAACAAAACAAAACATACTATTTTATTATAGTCATTTATGTTCAATGTACAGAATCTGCAAGTTTATTTTCAAATTTCTCTTAATAACACAACATAGACACATATTCATATTCAGAAGTTAATACAAATATATACTATTTTAATTTCTCAGTAACTCATAACATGACTAAATTATAGTTTAAAACAAATAAAATTAACTGTGCATACCACTTAAGGTAGACTAGGTTCCACCCAACCTTAGAGCTCTATCTCTACAACTTACCCTCGAGCAGAGATCCTTTTCTCTAGCAATATACAACTCTTTGTCTATATAGAATAATCTTATTTAAGATTTCTTTCCCCTCAGCCTATTTCCCTTAACTCTTTCTAGTTAAATCAGGATGCTGCTTTCGTGTGTGCCTAGGATTTTCCCTTGTTTTTTCCACAAAGGTACTTTTAAAGCAAGCTTTTCTGCTTTGTAGTTTTATTCCACCTCTTCTCAATAATTTCCTCTTTACTCGGCAAATTTTTAGATTTTTATCTCCAATATAAATTTAGTATTTTCTTTATTTCTTCCAAGGATTTTTGGAAGAATGGGAAAGCCTTATCAACCTTATCCATCCTTATGGATTTGGCTTTCAGATCTCTAATCATAATATAGTCTTTGCACATTAATTTCCATTTTATTTTATTAACTTGAAATAGTCAAATAAAATAAAAACACTTTCCTCGGTGTTGTAAAGACAAAAATTAATATTCATTGTTCAAACAGTGATGGGTATTTGTCATTCATATCTTCCTCTCACTCCAGAGTGGCCTCTTCAGGTGTAAAGTTCCTCCACTGCACTTTCACCCTGGCCACTGTCCTGTTTCAGAGCTCAATTTCTTCCCGTGCCAAGATTTGAGGTCGCTCTGGAAGGAATTCCCCTTCTGGTTCCACCTGTATCACATTCCAATCAATAACATGAGTAGGATCATGCACACATTTTTTTTAATAATGAAACATGAAATAAATTGTGAACCTTAATGTCACTAGGTAAAGCCAACTTATATGCAACTGGTCCAACTCTTTCCAGTACTTTAAAAGGTCCACAGTAGCATGGAGCTAGCTTTGCACAACTACCAGTGTGCAAAGTACTCTTTTTAGGCTTAATCCTTAGGTAAACATGATCACCCACACTGAATTATTTATGAATTCTCTTTTTTTCTGCATAAATTTTCTACCTTTCTTGTGCTCTTTTGATATTTTTCTAAATTTTCCATATATTTCTTTCCATTTCCTGCAAAGCGTCCGGTCCAGGTATTAACTTATCCACTGGTTGACTCCAACTTAGAGGTGTATGGGACTTTCTATTGTAAAGTGTTTCAAAATGATTCATCTTTATTGAATCTTGGTAGCTATTGTTGTAAGAAAACTCTGCTAAATGTAAAAGGTCCTCCCACTTTGTTGGTCTATCCATAACATACATTCTTAACATGTCTTCTAAAATATAGTTTGTTCTTTCAGTTTGGCCATCATTTTGGGGATGGTATGTAGTGCTAAAATTTAATTTGGTACCCATTCCCCCAAACACACTACTCCAAAAAACTCAATAAACTTTGCATCTCTGTCTCATATGATCATCTTAGGAACACCATGAAATTTTACAATCTCTTTCATAAATACATTAGCTACTTGAACTGTGCCAAAGGTATATTGTACAGGTATTAAGTGTGCATCTTTAGTCAAAGTGTCGGCTACTACCATGATAGAGGAATGCTGGTATTTATTCTTTGGTAAACCAGTAATAAAATCCATGGAAATAGTCTCCCACTTCCATTCTAGAATGGGTAAAGGATTCAGCAATGCAGCTGGATGCTGATGTTCTATCTTCACTTGTTGACATTCTATACATTTAGCCAAGTAATTTTCCACATCCTTTTTCATACCATGCCATAACAGGTTCTTTGTTAAGGCTGAAAGTAGTTTCTGGTATCCGGGATGTCCAACATAGGGTCTCTTATGGTACTCATCCATAATTTCTCTTTTTAAGGGGTCCACATTAGGTATGTATAATCTACCCTTATAACAAACCAATTCCCTCTTGTTTTGTGTATACCCCTTCATCTCCTTTTTCAGATCTTGTCCTTGAAGTTTTTCATATTTTTGGTCCTGTCTCATCACTTCTTGTATCAGTCCCTCGATATCAAAGTTAGCACTACTTCCAACATTACTCACAATTTGCGAATCATTTCTGCTTAATGCATTTGCAATCTTGTTTTACTTCCCCTTAATATGTTTGATCTCCATGTCAAACTCATTAAGGAAGGAAAAACATCTAGCTTTCCTAGCGTTCAAATTAGTTTGTGTGAAGAAATACTTTAAACTGATGTGATCTATCATTAATATAAAATTTTTCCCTAAAAGGTAATGTCTCCACATCTTGAAATAATATATTACAACAGTTAGTTCTAAATCATAAACACTATAGTTTTGTTCATGTTTTTTGAGTTTCCTTCATTCATAGGCTATGACTGAGTTTTTTTGTACTAGCACTGCTCCTAATCCCTCTCCACAAGCATTTGTGCATATTACAAATTCCTGATCTAGATCAGCAATCTTTAAAATAGGTGTTGTTGTAAGTTTAAGTTTTAACTGATCAAAGCTCTTTTGACATTTTCCAGTCCATTCAAACATAACTCTTTTTCTCTTGAGATATGTAATAGGGTTGGCTAAGGTTGAAAAACTCTCTACAAATCGCCTATAATATCCTGCAATTCCCATGAGGGATCTTACAGAGGACACATCAGAAGGTACATTCCACTCCCTTATCACTTGTATCTTTTCTAGGCCTACTGCTAATCCCTTCTTTGGAATTATATGACCCAAGTATTTAATTTTATCTTTGAAAAATTCACATTTGCTAAACTTAGCATACAACTTGTTTTCTCTGAGTATTTGTAAAAAAATTCTAAGATTTTCTTTATGCTCAACTTTATACTTAGAATATATCATAAAATCATCAATAAATACTAGTACAAATTTGTCCAAGTACTTATTTAAGACACTGTTCAATAAGCACATGAATGTAGCAGGTGCATTAGTCAACCCAAAAGGTAGGACCACAAACTCATAGTGTCCATATCTAGTTCTAAATGTAGTTTTAGTTATGTCTTCATCCTTAATCCCTAGTTGATTGTAGCCTATTCTTATATCAATTTTTTAAAAGATTATGGCTCCTCTAACTTGGTCCAAAAAATCTTCGATCCTTGGTAGAGGATATCTATTATTGATTGTTAGTTTATTCAGTTGATGATAATCTAAGCATATTCTCAAAGTTTCGTATTTTTTTTTTTGAAAAACAGTACCAGTGCTCCCGATGGGGATACACTTGGTTTTATGTAACCTCTATCAAGCAACTCTTGTAGCTGCATCTTTAACTCCATCCATTCTGGGGTACTCATTCTATATTGGGCTCTAGAAACTGGTGTTGCTCCTGGTACTAGATCAATTGAGAATTCAATTTCTCTCTTAGTGGGCAGATGGGGAATTTCATCTGGGAACACATTATTGAACTCTCAGATGACTAGAAATTTTCCTAAAAGATCATCTTCAGGTTGCTGTCCCACTTATTCCACATGCACATAATACACTTGGCAAGCTTTTGTTGCAATTATTTTCAATTGAAGTGCTGAAATCTATCTCATAGTATGGGTTTGGGTTTGCCTTTCACTATCATAGGTTTTCCCTCACTATTTATTCAGTGTATGGTTTTGTCTAAACAATTCAACATAGATTTTTGTTTTTCTAACCAGTCCATTCCCACTAACACATCATAGGACCCTAGAGGTAGAATATTCAAATTCAGCTTAGTTTTGTATCCATTCAGACTTATAGATGTCTGGGTTAGTTTATGAGTCACCTCCCTTTTTGTCCCAGTAGCTAACTGAACTAACCATGACTGCTGAAATTTGTCTGACCTTAAATTGCATTTTTCTAGCATTTGAAGACTTATATAACATAAACATACACCATGATCTATGAAAACATAAAAAGGTTGTTCAAAAATCATACCTTCTACTTCCACCATAGTGGATTGCTATTTAGCTTGAGGATCTTCCACATCCGCACTGATTTTGGGGATGTTTCTTGCCACATCATTTACAATAGTTTCTTCTCTCAGAACTTGTATGGTCTAAATATTTCTGTGTGGACAATCTCTAAGTAAATGAGGTTCTTCACAACCCGAACGCTTTAGAAGTTCGCCCATTTTAATAGTTCCTTCTCTCTTATTATTTCCATTAATCTGTTTGGACCCTCTTTGTTATTGAGTTGGTTGACTTTCTCCAGTTTTGGTGAACTTCTTCATTTGTTGATTTCTCCCAAAGTTCTTTTAGTACGATGGTTTTGTTCTTTTCCCACTAGCATCACTTTTGTATTTTTTCTATCAGTTCTTTACCTGTTTATTTATGCCTTTGAACTCCTAATAACATAGTCTCTCTTTGTGCACCACTTCATCCATGGTCTCGGGGTTATCAAATTATATCTTATCATTGTATATAGTAGGTAGGAATTTTAAGAAATGATGTACCTTTGCCTTCGCTTCCCTTATATAAGGTACATAGCGAAGCAGATTGGTAAATTTGTTTACAAACTCATCAATGGTAAGTTGTACCAAACTAATTTCATGAAAATCTTTGGCTTTATCATCATAATAGCATTCATTTAGGTATCTATGTTTGAATTTGATTTGGAAATGGTCCCAAGTGACAATTTTATGATCTATGACATGAAACATATTGGTTTTTTCCCACCACAATGTAGCCTTTCCTTGTAATTGATAGATAGCTAGCCTGGCTCTCAAGTTAGTTTCATATTCATAAACTTGAAAGTATTTTATCATGTTTAGAAGCCAAGCTTCTGTATATTTGTCCTTCTCTCCATCATAGGAGGGAGGCTTGATTTTCCATAATTCACCCTGTAATTCCTTATTCCTCCAAGATTGATGTTTGGAGGCATCATCTTCCTCAGACTCTTATGAGTGATTTAAAGTTCCCCTTCTCCTTTTTCCAGAACCTTCACCTTCGTGACTGTTCCGAGAGGTCAATTCTCTTATTGAACTATCTTACTCTTCACTAGCTAAAGATAGAAGATAGCCTTTCATTGTGGTTTTTCAGTTGTATCATTTCTCTTTACATTCGATAAATCATAGGAATCAATAGAGCATTTGGATCTGCTAGATTTTCTCCACCACCCATATCCACATACAGCTCATCCCCTTCACTCACAGTTTACACCTGTATGCTTTAGCACAGTTCCACTCTAAATGAAATTAAACATTAGTGAAAATTAAATTTAACAAAAATTTACTGCAATAGAAATTTTCTAGTGTGAGCACACATTATTGCCTAGCATTTTAACATGGGCTCTAATACCATTTGTAACACCTCTCATTTCGACAATTTTTTTTGCTTCTAATTATAACACTATATCTAACTTATTGTTATGGTTATAACATCATTTTTCGTACTCTAATGCATTTCCATCACTAACAATTTACTTTACTACACTATGTCAATGTTTACTCAATCACTGGTTCCGACAGTGTTCAACTTTTCATAGTGTCGATTATAATTTTTCTTTTGGAATTGAATCCTCTCTCCTTAATTGATATGGAACTAGACTATTAATGAACCTTCTATTTTTCACTTAGGAATATAATGTTCCTAATTACTTTAGACATTAACCGACTTATTCCTTTTTCATGTCATCGACTTAATTATCCTACAATATTCATTAGGTGAACCTTCATTCATCCTTTATAATAATAAAAGTATTTTTGTCCCCTTTCAACATATAACTTTGAATACCCTTAACTATACTATTCAATACACATATTTTTTGGTTATTTTAATAGGGATCATATTATCATTGTCTTATTAATGTGTTTGCCCACTTTCGATTTCGATTAGTGATAACGAA
Source organism: Pinus albicaulis (assembly GCA_034641835.2). Classification (NCBI taxonomy): domain Eukaryota; kingdom Viridiplantae; phylum Streptophyta; class Pinopsida; order Pinales; family Pinaceae; genus Pinus; species Pinus albicaulis. Next base: position 1,807,187,352 of record CM076578.1, read on the forward strand.
TTCCCCACACCTTAATTTTTTTAATGGTGTAATCATTACACTACATATATATATATTTTATTTACCAGTATGTATTAAGGTCAGCCACCATTGCTCAGGGTCTAACCCACGTATCATTGTAGCTATGAACATTGATTTATTATTTTGTACTCCATTCATTATTTCATAAGAGATGCATGTCATTTAGATGTGAAAGGTTACCGAAGTTTACACGGAAGATCTCTCACTTGATTTTATCGACTTATGGGATATATCCATCGTGTTAGTTTGAATGGTTACCAATGCTGTCGAAATATGCATGTCACTTAGATCAACTCCCAGGACTACTCTCATTTTATGTGAACTATTATGTTTTTAATGGTACGCAAACCCAGTTGCATCTACCCCTACACGAGATATTTCTTGGGATCCCTTCACATTAATTTTAACGTACCCATCTATTAGTTCTTGAGCTCTCCCCATCTATCCGCGGGAAAACCCATCTCCTTGCTGATTTTGGACATGTGGATAGTTCTGATTAATTTGAGATTAGGGTTTTTGATTTGCATAAGAACCCCCCATTTGGGATGGTGGCCTATTTTCAATTGCTATTTATGTTGGAGGCATTGCCAGCTGCGTCGTTTCACCGTTCAACCTTCTGACTTATCTACTACAATACTTATGGCAATAGACAAATGAGCGACATCAAAGCTTTGAGGAAAAACTCACCTAATCACATCGAGGCTACCTCCCTCTCTATTTCAGGCAAGATGCTTTCCCTTTTGTATACGTTTCTTGTTTTTCCTTCTACGTTTTCTGTGATTACTCCATTATTAGTTAATATATGTTTTTTTTGGTATTGACCTTTCTTTCTGTATTCTACCTAGAATGCGTTGGTTAAATTTGCTTATTTTTGGAATGATGTTTTGGTAAGTGAATTATTTTAGCTTTATTTTACTTACAGTCCACCTTCGGACTTTGACAATTCCTTTCCAACTTTAGGATTTGGAAAACGAAGGTGTTGTGACATGCCATTATAGTTATGGCAAGAGATGAAATGTATTAGGTAATATTTTCTCCTTCTATATCTCATGATTTCCCTGATTGTAAATGTAGTCTTAGCTCTCAGATTTTCATTTAGTATTTATTCAATATTCATACCTTTTGTAAATTATTTGAGTTAGGATTCGTTGGAGACAATTTCCGATCTGTGGTAACTCACAATATATAGATGTCGTTTTCCCCTAAAACGCTGTTTTTATTTCCTCATGATTCTATTTGTGTTAATACATAATTTCTAGGCAATACATACTTTGTATTAAAATTTCTACAGACAGGTTTGCAACTCGAGAAATATCAATCTGCGAGAGGGATCAAATATCTTAAGGTGCAAACATATTTTCTGAGTGAAAACATTGAATAAAGGATTCCACCTAGAGAATTTGATCCCTCTCAAGGCTTGATAGATTCATAATTAAGATGGATCTAGGCTAATTTAATTACCAACCTAGATTCATCGTAACTCCAACCTATCAAGCAGCGAGAGGGATCAAATATCTCGAGGTGAAAACCTATTTTACCTATTTTTTGAGTGCAAAACTTGAGGAAAGGTTTGCACCTCTAGAGATTCAATCCCTCTCGACACTTGATAGATCCAAAGTTAATATGGATCTAGGTATGTTTCATTCATGTGAATCCAAGGAAAATATATCACACATGATTAATTTAATCATATAATATGTAAATACATATAATATTAATACAATCATTTTATATATGTTCAATATGTCTTATATTTACCTGGCCATTTTAATTAATTTTATCAATAAAAGTAAATACATCTAATACTAATATAATCATTTTATATATGATCAATATGTCTGATATTTATGGGGTAATTTTAATTTTAAATTTTCTTAGTTACCTGATTTTGTTGAGATGATAAATATTTTTAATAAATTTAATGATGAAAATTGATGAAATAAAAATTTTGAATGCAAAGTGACAATGTAAAATAGTGTTTAATGATTGAAAATTTAAATAATGAGAATGCCTCTAATTACAAAGAGTATTCATTGTGATCAATCTCAAACTATTTTCTTCTACTATTCTTATTATCACCCTTGTTAGTTTTGTCATAATTTCATATGGATTGTATGAAAAGGACACTTGAAATACTAAACCATTTAAATATTTAGCTAAAGATGTACTAAACATCATACATTGTCTCTCTTTCTCTCCAATATTAATAGGTTGAATTAGTATAAAACAAAAATCAATGTACATTGTCAATAATTTTTTGTTCTTACTTTGAAATCAAAGCACAATGTTAATCTAGTCACTTTAAAATTAATGTACCATCGTACATCCAATTATATCAAAGTAAAATTCAATGTCTACACTCAAATAAATGAATCTAATGAAAATAATTGAATAAGATTAGAAAACAACATCTACGCTAAAATCAATGCATCTAAAGAAAGTAATCACATAGGATTAGAAATCAACATCTACAACAAAATAAGTGCATCTAGTGCAAGTAAAAAAATAAGATTAGAAACCAACATTTACATTGGAATCAATGCATCTAGTGTAAGAAATAAAATAGGATTAGAAATCACCATCTACACAGAAATCCATGCATTTAGTTCAAGTAATAAAATAGAAGTAGAAATCATATACATTGAAATCAATGCATCTAGTGCAAGAAGTCAAATATAATTAGAAATCAACATATACACTTAAATTAATTCATCTAGTGCAAGAAATCAAATAGTATTAGAAATCACTATCTACAATGAAATCAATGCATTTAGTTCGCGCAACCATATAGGATTATAAATCACCTACGTTGAAATCAATGCATCTATTGCACACATTTAATTATCATTAGAAATCAACATCTACACTAAAATCAATGCATCTAGTACAAGAAATATTCTTCACACTCTTCCCCCTCCAACTCCATCTCTCTTTGCCTCCCTCTCTCCACCCCCTCACATCGTATCTCTCTCTCTCTCTCTCTCTCTCTCTCCAACTATGTTACTATATCCCTCCTTCTCTCCTTTTTTCCTATGTTTTCTCCACACTGTCCTTATTTGTCTCTTTATCTCACTCGAAGACATACACACTCTCTCTCCATCTGTCCCTTGTCACTCCCTTTATCTCTCTCCACTTCTCACTCTCTATGTGTTTATTCTTCCCTCCTTCACCCCCCCTCCAAATCCATCTCTCTATCCCTCCTCTCTCCTCCTATATTCCTCCCTTTATACTCCTCTCCCTCGTCCTTCATCTCTTTCCTTTTCTCTCCTACCTCCCTATCTCTCTCTTTTCCCTCCAATTTTCTCTCATCCCCCATCACTCTCTTCCTCTCTCTCAAGTAATATCTCTCCCTTTCTCTCCTACATCCCTCTCTCTCTCTCTCTCTCTCTCTCTCTAATTATATATATATATATATATATATATCAACATCTACACTAAAATCAATGCATATAGTTCAAGAAATAAAATAGGATTAGAAATAACTAGCCACACTGAAATTGATGCATCTAGTGCAAGAAATATTCTTCCCTTTCTCCCCCCTCCAGCTTCAATTCTCTTTCCCTCCCTCTCTCCACCATCTCACATCCTCTCTCTCTTCCTTCCTCTCTCTCCCTTTCTCTCCCACCTCTCTCTGTCTCTCTCTCTAACTTTCTCCACACCTTCCCTCCATCTCTCCTTATTTTTGTCTTTATCTCACCCCCAAACATACACACTCTCCATTTATCCCTTGTCTCTCCCTCTATCTCTCCACTTCTCACTCTGTATGTATTTTTTCTTCCCTCCCTCTCTTCCCCTACAGCTCAATATCTTTATCCCTCCCTCTCTCATCCTCTCTCTAAAGTCCTTTATCTCGTCCTTCCTCTCTCTCCCTTTCTCTCCTACCTCCCTCTCTCTTACCCCATCTCTCTCTCTCTCTCTCTCTCTCTTTTCCGTCCAATTCTCTCTCTCCCTTTCTCTCCTACCCATATTTCTCTCTCTCTCCCCAAATATGTTACTATATCCCTCATTTTATCCTTCTCTCTCCTTCTTTCCCCCTACTCTCCATACCTCGTTTGTCTCTTTTTATCACCCTAGATATATACACACTCTTTGTACATCTCTTCCTTGTAACTCCCTCTCTCTCTCTCCACTTCTCACTCTCTATGTATTTATTCTTCCCCCCCTATGGCCCCCTCCAACTCCATATTTATATCCCTTCCTCTCCATCAAGTCCTCTATCTCTTCCATCCTCTCTCTCCATTTCTCTCCTACCTCCCTCTGTCTTTGTCTCTCTCTCTCTCTCTCTCTGCTCCAGTAATCTCACTATCTCCCTCCCTCTCCCTCCCTCTCCCTCTCCCTCCCTCTCCCTCTTTCTCTGTCTTCCTTCCTCCTCTCCCCTCTCATTTAGTTTATCCCCATCTCTCCCTTGTTACACCCTATCTCTCCACCTCTACGCATGTGTTCTTCCCTCCCCTATATATCTAGAGTTAGTTAATATATATGATGGTTAATAATTTTTTTTTCATGGTATTAGTAATGATTTGGCCCATGGTATTTGGTCCATAGGCTTCATCTGAATACAACATCTTTTGGGGATGTTCATAAATATAAAGAGGTTTATGGAGTAAATACAAAAAGAGTTTTTATTTATTTATCATGTGATCCATAGACTTGGTATATAATTAGATGTTGCTTTCTAATCCTATTTGATATATTTTTATATATTTATCATGCCTATTTATACCTCTTTTACAATTATTTATTTACCATAAATCTTTCACAAATATGGTATTTGGCTCAAGGTATCAATAATAATTTTTCCCATGGTATTTGGCCTATATGCTTCACCTAAATAAAACCTCCATTTTGAGTTTCTCTAAATATAAAGAGGTTTATGAAGTAACTATAAAAATAGGCTTTATTTATTTACCATACCTAAACCTCTTTATATCTTAAATTTATATTGTATTTATACATAATAATAATTAGGTTTATTTTTAAATAGGACGACATTGGATCAAAAATGTTAAATTTTAAACATTACACTTACATTTACGTTGTGTTTACGTGAGATATACCACCATTTTCGGTTGTACAGACCCTGTGGCCCAATAATACATAACTAATATTAATTTTATTATTATTTTTAGGACATGACATACTTACACATCCGGGTCATACTGGGTTGTAGAATGTGCCTCTCTACACAATTAATTTTAATTTTTTAGGTAAATTTTTAGTTTTATATAAATAAATAATAAATTTATTTATTATTTTTATGTAAATCCACCGAGTATCCATGGTTAAAAGTATTGTTAATTGTAAGTACTATTTTGATTGTGAAACAAGGGATGATTTTTGGGCATCTGGTATTGATGAGCCATCATATTGCCCATGGTATGGTATGGTCAATAATATTCATGGTAAAGTGGTGGTAAATATCCATAGTTAAAAATATTGTTATATTGTAAGGATTAAGTGTTTTTGGTGCTTATTAATGAAATTTAAATATGATTACAAAATTAGTATTTTAATTTATATGGTAAAATGGATCTTAATTTATAGCTAATTAATTTTATTAATTTTTCTTATAATAAAAAAAAATACTGGATTGTAGAATGTCATACTGGGTTGTAGAATGTGCCTCTTGGCACAATTAATTTTATTTTTTTAGTTTAGTTTTTATTTTTATATAATTTCATTGAGTCAAAGTGTTTTAATTAATAAATTTATTTTTATTTTTATGTAAATCCACCGAGTCAAAATGTTTAGAGAACATAATAAAAATATGCATTACAACAACTCTTCCATATTGGGATAGAGAGTGTCTCTTAGCCCAAAAATGTAATAAGATTAAATTTCAAATAAAAATGCTATAAAATAATTTGATTATGAAATGAGAGATGTATTTTGGGCATGTGGTATTGATGAGCCATGGTATTGGCCCATGGTATGGTATGGTAAACAATATCCATGATAAACTTGGGTGAGTATCCATGGTTAAAAGTCTTGTTAATTGTAAGTACTATTTTGATTGTGAAATCAGGGGTGATTTTTGGGCATGTGGTATTGATGAGCCATCATATTGCCCCATGGTATGGTATGGTAAATAATATTCATGGTAAAGTGGTGGTAAATACCCATAGTTAAAAATATTGTTATATTGTAAGGGTTAAGTTTTGTTGGTGTTTATTAATGAAATTTAAATATGATTACAAAATTTGTATTTTAATTTATATGGTGAAATGGATCTTAATTTATAGCTACTATTTAATATATTTTCATGTGATACGGGTGTAGATATATCTCAAAAGAAATTATAATATTTTTTCTTTTAAATTTAATAAAAAAATGTTATAAAATTAAATTCAATAAAATATTTTGAGTGCCAATTGAGAAATGCTTTTTGGGATTGTTGTATTGATGAGCCATGGTATTGGCCCATGGGATTGTTGTAAAGATTATTTACAAGTTAACAATATATATGGAAAGGTACACGTGAATATCCATAATTAAACATATTTTTATATGTAAGTTTGTGCGTTTATTAATTAAATTTAAATATAGTTACCTAATCATTATTATATCTTATAAGGTTAAATAGATCAAAAACTTATTGTTGCTATTTATATATTTTAATGTAATATGTATATTATGAATTTTTTAATCTAAAAATTTATTCATAATTTTATTAATAAAAAAAATTACAATATAATAAATTTGAATTTTATTATTTTTATTACTATCAACTATCAACACTAAAACATCTCCCTTGGGCACCATATTAATTTTAAAATATATGTAAATGTTTACCAATTTACATATTATAAATTAGACATATTAATATAAAATCAACATATTAAGCCAACATGTAAATTTTTTTACTAAAATTCGTACATTACATCTACACATTACCCCTATATTGGGGTAATGTGCATAAAAAAAAAAACATGATCCTATGGCACTTCACACTTAACATTGTCTATATAAATCCCTGACACAATGTTAACAATGTAGATATCTACATAAATCTATTGGAACATTTCTAGTGAGATAATCTAATAATCTAATAATCTATCTCATCGAATCAATCTATTGACTCTGTGACATGAAAAAGTATTTACAAGCCTTCTTCTCCACCAGATATCGTTTCACATATTAATTTATGCTAATTTATGGTGAGCTAAAAATTGAGCACTTATTTCTCCGAGCTAAACTAGAGTCCTCTTATTGGCTCATAATAAAAGTGCAAATAAAGAGCATTGTGAGACTCAGATTTATGAGGAGCAATTGAAGATATTAATATAATTCAAAGTAAGAACCACTGAAACACTTAAGAGCTCCTATTCATGATAGTTAGGAGAATGTGTTTGAGTCGTTCTTACCTTGAATTATATTATTATTTTCAATTCTTTTTTGTAAATCTGAGCATCAGAATGCTGCTTTATTTGTATGTGCCCGATTGAGAGGAGGGTAGCGTGCTAGATCGAGGATGCTCCTTATGAGGAGGGAGGAGACAAAATCATAGAGATTGAACATAACCTAGAGGGATTGACCATGGGCATTCCAGAATACATGAATTTTGATGACACACCGATGCACTTTCAGATGCACACCATAGGAGTCTTCGCCAAACTTCACCAGTTACTATGGTGAGTAATATGGGTGGTCACTTGCTACCATGAGCACCACATGGGCAGATAGCTACTATTAGTTTATTTTATGTGTTGATGTAGCCTTGTAGAGATATTGATCTATAAAAAGAGTGGGGTAGTTGTATTTATGACAAGCCCGATTTATATCACAGTAAGCAACACAAAATTGAATGGTCCCTTGCTTTTTAGTAACAAGAAAAATATTAGAGAGCCAATTCACCAATGGTATAGGATAGATGAAACCATCTTGAGAAGTTTTTCGACCTCTCCCTTAATGGAAACAACCTTTCTTGGGTGTACACGATGAATTCGTTTACGAACATGCTTTGAGTCCAAATATCTAGGAATTGTGTGCACCACAATACTGGGGTCTATGCTAGGAAGTTATTCAGAAGACCATTTGAATACACTGTAAGATTATTTGAAAAGAGTGGTGTAGATCCTAACCTCATTGGAAGAACAAGATGCACCAATATGGACATTCTCGACAGCCCCTAGTTTAACAGAGATGTCGACTTGAATGGTGGGATAAATGTTACCCATGTTTCCTTCGGGAAACACTTCATGAACCAGAATGGGATGTTGAAGTGGCTAGAAAATTCAGAAGGAACACAGGTTTTCACGCAAGTAGATATTGCACCCGGGCTTGGGAGAAATGAGGAGCGATGATGACAATAATCCCAAGGGGTTCCTTCAAGAGACATAAATTACACGATACTCTCGTCAGTGGGAAATATCTCATCCAAGGGATCATCTGAATCCAAAGAACGAAACCAGGGAGACTATGAATACATGTCTATATATGAAACCATATCAAGATTGGTTTAGAAAGCTGTTAGGATATTCCGACACATAGGAAATAGTTAATAATAACTTAGTCTAGTGTAGATTTAGGTAAAGTGTGTTTCTTTACCATGTACATTTGTAACTTAGAATCCGATGGTAATGATTTGTAGTGATCTGAGGGTTATCTCTCACCTTGTTATTAACGACACTTGATTCGTGGCATAACACCCGATTGGTCCATGATCTCTATTTAAAGAGCATGGAGGGTCATTTTCCTGGTAACCATTTATGAGAGAGACATATGTAACTTTTCTTTTTATATTAATAAATTGCCTGAAGTGGCCGTGTTGGCTCAGGCCATGGACTATTTCCCTCTTTGAGGGTTTTAACCATGTGATTATATTGGCGTACTGATTTGTGATCTCTTTGTGAGAGGTGAACTTTTGTTCTTGATCTAAGGAGCTTACCCTGTAAATTCCTATATGGTATTAGAGCTATTTTGAGGGTCGCGTCCATTGTTGATCAAAATCCGAAGCCAGTTTGACTACATGTGAATGTCGTTTTGTAGATCTACTATTTCTAAACATTTTTGGGCTTGGAGAACTACTCTGTTGTGTCCAAAGTGTCTGTTAAAGTGAGGAATGTCTTTAATTTCATGCGAAAAGGTTTTCGGATGCCCAACTTATGTCAGTTTAGATCTGGAGGTATAAAGCATCTATTTTGTAGTTATATTTGTTAATAGTTTTTCTTATTTCGATTTTTTTCTGTTTATTTTCGGTATTAAGGTTTTAATTATTTGCCGGACCTATACCCTCTTCTCTGTGTATCCTCTTTTTTGTGCACTCCATGTGATCTCGGAAAATCAGAAACAGGAAAAAGGGATTTTTTTTGCTACGTATGCTCTTTCCCCACGTCTTTGTGCGATCTCGAGAAATAAAAAATAATAAAAAAGTGATAGTTGCTGGTAAGGCTAACCGAAAATCTAACATTCTATCATAAGGCTTTGCATTTCATTTTTTCTTCTCGGTTTTTGTGTTTTTTTGTGTAGGAAAAGGCATGCAAAAAAAAAAAAAAAAAACTTCCTCCTTTCATACAATAACATGATCCTTTTACTATCTCACTTGGTGAGGGGTTAGTTTATGATAATAGAGGTCTTGGTTTCAAGTCTCCTTGTCAAGATTCTTTTGTAAAAATTTTTTGTTCAAAGGGGTGGATTTATTTTTTTAAAAATCTGCACTTCATCCCGTTCCCGTAACTATTCAGCATCTACAACTCATATTTTTCAAAAGGCATAAATTCTTCATCCGGAAGCTATTTTTAGAGCCGTTTTTTTTTAAACGGCCTAATTTTTCAAGATATTTCCATTGGAGTGGTTATTTTTAGCTTCTATCAGTACTTAAAAAAAAAAAATGTAATGTGCATGCCTAGTTATTCTTATCAGCACCAATTATTGCAATGGCTACCTCACATGGTAGATATGCTTAGAAGTAAAAGGATTTATAGAATAGCCACAAGACAAGAAAATAAACCTTCCGATGATGATAAAGCTGCTAAATGGAAAAATAAACAAGATCAAGCACGAGGGTTGATAGGAATGTCCATTGCTCAAGATTTTCGATTTTATATCCTTGACATTGACACCCCTGATGAAGCCCTGGAAAAGCTAAAACTGTTTTTGGAATTCAAAATAAAATAAGGGCCCACCAACTTGAAAATGAGTTGCTTACCTTGGACCCCAAAAATTTCTCCTCCATTGAAGATTTTTCATCCAAATTTAAGATCCTCAAAATTCTTTTAGAAGGTTGTAATATCAAAAAGGATGATGGTAGCCTGATCTATTGCATTCTTGCTAAGCTTGGCCCTGCATACTCTGTATTTGTTTCAGCCTTCCATTCCACCAGATAAGACATCATTTCTTTAGGAACCACCTACAAGAATCCCTCTTTTTATGCCTTTTGTGATTCTTTGATAAGAGAACAAGAAAAAAATTTACACCTTGGTCTTATCATTGCTAGAAACACTTCTAAGAAAGCCTTGGCAGCCCAACAACAACCATATCAAAAGAATCCCAAGAAGCAGTATCCTAAAAAATATGATCCTAAACCAAACAAGGGCCCTAAGCAATTTAAGCCGCAAATTGAAAAATCAAATCACCAAAATAATAAGGCAAATCAAAACAAAGGGAAGAAGACAGATAGACATTGCAACTTTTGCAATCGGGATGGCCATATCGAGTCCAAATGCTTTAAGAAGATGGAAACCTTAGAAGCAGCCATGAAGAAGCACTACATCAATTTGGAGCACTCTTCACCTTCATCTTCATGCTTGGCACTTTCTGCTTGTAGTTGTCAGGCATCAAGATCTGGTTATGCATTAAATGTATCTTCTTCTTCTCCTACTCATGAGTGGCTCATTGATTCTGGAGGTTCTTACCACATGGATAAAAATAAATCCATGTTTTATTCTTTAAATGATTGTAACACCAAACATATTTATGTTGGTGATGATAGATCTCTTAGTGTTGTAGGATCTGGAACCATTCATCTAGATAATGGTTAGTTTAATGATGTACTATGTGTTCCTACCTTGTCATGAAACCTTCTATCTATTTATTAGATAACTCATTCAAGTGAAGGGAAAATAGTAGAATTCTCACCTCATGATGTTGTAATCAGGGACCTCAAAGATCCTAAACATATTTTAGCTATTGGCATTGCTGATGATTCAACAAGGTTGTATAAGTTTGACAACTTTGGGTTATCCTCTCTTCCCTCCATTTTTGTTGCTCATAATGATGATGTGAGCAAACTTTGGCATGAGCGATTTGGTCACTTAAACTATTGCTCCCTTCAAACTCTATGTAAGGAAAATATGGTGACGGGCCTTCCTCCGGTATCTTGCCGAGATGGTGTTTTCTCCGGATGTGTCTCCGAAAACATCATTGGGATAGTTTTGGAAAACATGCCTCTTAGCAAGCTTCAACCCCTTTGCAGCTTGTGCACAATGATTTATGTTGTCCACTTCTTGTTGTTTCTTTCTCTGGTTGCACATACTTATTAACTTTCATTGATGATTTTTCCAAACGCACTTGGGTATATCTCTTAAAACTCAAGAGTGAAGTTTTTAACATGTTCTTGGACTTTAAGGCCTTTGTTGAGAAACAATCTAGACATCAAATTCTTAAGTTAAGATCAGACAATGGCAAAGAATATGTTATCAACAAATTTATCAACTTCTGCGCTGAGCATGGAATTCAATTGCAACATACTGTTCCATATACTCCACAACAAAATGGTGTAGTTGAAAGAAAGAATCACACCTTAAAAGAAATGGCTAATTGTATGCTTCAACCTAAAGGGCTTGGTCTCAATTTTTGGGAAGAAGCCATTAACTGTGCAAATTACATAGTAAATCACACTCCTACTAATGTTTTAAAGAATATAACTCCAGAAGAAGCTTGGAGCTCAATCAAACTAGATGTAAGTCACTTTCGTGTTTCTGGAAGTGATGCTTGGGCCCATATTCCAGGTGTGAAACATAAAGCCTTAGAACTTAAGAGTGAAAAATGCACTTTTGTTGGATATTCTGAAGATTTAAAAGTATATAGACTTCTTCAACCAAAATTCAAAAATATTATCATTAGAAGAGATGTAAAATTTGATGAAAATATATCGGCCTGCGAGCCTAGTTCGACAAGTGTGCCACCTTTGGCCTGCAAGCTTGATTAGGCATATGTGCCACCTCTCTCTCTCTTCTATTTTTAATAGCATTCCTTCTAGTTGAGATGATGACAGCGAGGATGGAAATCCTCCTCCACCTCATGAAATTGTTCCTTATACTCCACCACTTCCAAGATGGCTCTGCTCTACTCGGGATGTAGCAGGTTCTCTTGCAGTTGACCCTGCCGATCGATGACGTACACGTTCTTAGTTTGAAAGAGCTTCTTTCTTATTGGCTCAAGTTCCAAAAAAAATTGATCCAGAAACCTTTGAAGAAGCCTCCGGTCATCCAGATTTGGATGAAGCTATGAATGAAGAGTATCGTTCCTTATTGGCAAACGATACTTGGGATATTGTTCCTCTTCTAAAAGGAAGAAAACTTGTCAGATGTAGATGGGTTTACAAAACCAAGTTTGGACCAGATGGAAAAGTGGATAGACATAAAGCTCATCTTGTTGCTAAAGGATTTTCACAAGTTGAAGGCATTGACTATACTGAAACCTTCTCCCCTATTTCCAAAATGAATTCTATCCACCTTGTTCTTTCCCTTGCTACCTCCTTTAAATGGGAATTCTGTCATATGGATGTTAAATCCGCCTTCTTACATGTAGATTTGCATGAAGAAATCTACATGGAACAACCTCCTGGATTTATCCAAAAAGACTCCAGCCTTTTTTTCACCTTAGGAAGTCTCTCTATGGTCTCAAACAAGCTCCTTGGGCTTGGTATGCCAAAATGTATAGATTTCTCTTAGATAATGGCTTTTCTAGGTGTCATTCTGACAATGTTGTCTACACCAAGAAAGTGGGTAATTCCTTCACCATCCTTGTTCTTCATGTTGATGATCTTATCCTTACTGATAGTGATCCAAACCATATAAACCATGTGAAGTCTAGCCTCAAAAATAATTTTGAAATGAAAGAATTAGGACACTTGCATTATTTCGTTGGTCTTCAAGTCTTGCAATCCAAGGAAGGCATTACCCTCTCTCAGTCAAGGTATTCCTGTGATCTTCTACACCACTTTCACATGGAAGACTGTAAGCCAGCACCTTCTCCCTTTCAGTCTGGAGTCAAGATTTCAGTCAACTGTACTACCCCTGAAGTTGATGCTACCTTATATCGTCAAATTTTTGGTAAATTTTTGTATCTAACCCACACCCATCCTGACCTTTCCTTTTTCGTTGGTCTTGTCGCTCGGTTTATGCACCAACCTCATGAAAGTCACTAGAAAGTAGCTAAAAGAATATTTTGATATATTCGAGGTACAATTCAGTTTGGGATTCATTACATTGCAAGAGCATCTCCATTTTTGATTAGTTTCACTCATTCTAATTGGGCTAGTGACCCTGATGATGAAAAGTCTACTACCGGATATGTATTCACTCTTGGTTTAGGACCTATTACTTGGTATTGTAAGAAACAAATTTCCATCTCTCTTTTTCAACAGAAGCATAGTATCATGGTGTAGTTGAAGCTAGCAAGGAAGCCATGTGGCTTCGTCAGATTCTATCTGAATTTGGTCTTCATCAGCAACATCCAACTACACTTTGTTGTGATAATCAGAGTGCCATTCAGCTATGTAAAGATCCAGTTCAGCATCAGCATATGAAACACATTAAACTCCACATACACTTCATCAGAAAGCTCATTCATGATCATGTTCTTGAAGTGGAGTATTGTCCAACCAATGATAAAGTAGCTGATATCTTTACAAAGGCTCTCACAGAAGCGAAGTTTACCAAAATTCGATCCCTGATTGGAGTTCAGGAAAGTTGTCATTAAAGGGGGATAGGTTCTAATGCCTCCTTCCTTCTCCTATTGTGTCACTTTTGTAAATCCTTCACACCTATCCAAATTTGTTCTTAAGGGGGGATGTTAGGATATTTCGACACATAGAAAATAGGCTCCTTTTGTGTCACCTTTGTAAATCCTTCAATCCTATCCAAAGTTGTTCTTAAGGGGGGATGTTAGGATATTCCGACACATAGGAAATAGTTAAGAATAACTTAGTCTAGTGTAGAGTTAGGTAAAGTGTGTTTCTTTACCATGTACATTTGTAACTTATAATCTGATGGTCATGATTTGTAGTGATCCGATGGTTATCTCTCACCTTGGTATTAACAGCAGTTGATCCGTGGCTCAACACCCGATTGGTCCATGATCTCTATTTAAAGAGAATGGAGGGTCATTTTTCCGGTAATCGTTTATGAGAGAAACATATGTAAATTTTCTTTTTATATTAATAAATCACTTGAAGTGGCCGCGTTGGCTCAAGCCGTGGACTGTTTCCCTCTTTGAGGGTTTTAACCACGTGATTGTATTGGTGTACTAACTTCGGATCTATTTGTGAGCAGTGACCTTTGGTTGTTGATATAAAGAAATTACCCTGTAAATTACTACAAAAACAACCCTAGAAGCTAGAATAATGATTTGATAGATTTTTTCTACAGGGCTGAGAGGCATAGTGTCACCAAAACTGTCAAGATGGTCAAGACTAGAAATATCCATGGATATTAAGCAGATGATATCATGTTAATAAAGGGGAAATTAAGAATGAGAAGTAGAAAAACTCCCATCATGGATGAGTCTTTGAAAATACCCAATCCAATGCTCTCATATGGAGTAGAGGTATTCCCAATGTACGAGAAATTTACAGTGGAATAATTGAGGGAAAAGAAAGCAATTTGGTCGAAAATGAATATCTTCTCACGATGAGGAATGTATAGAACATGGAAGATGGTAGAGACCACGCAAATTATCACATGGGTCCAAATATGTCTGAGCAGAAGGTTTTAATTGAGGTTGGCATCTACCACCTCTAGTTCTAGGTTCACTATTTTATCCTCCAACTGAATTGGCAAGGATTTTGGAATACCATATGGCAGAGAGCCCCTGCTGTCGAAAGCTTCCAGAGTGTTAGGGGACTAAATTAAGGAAAGAGATTTGATGGTGTAATATCCCATTTCGGGGATATCTCTAAAACACGGCAAAATCCAACCAGAGATTGACTGGGACGAAATTTACCGGATATGTCGCCTCTAAAAGAGGACAAGATCCGGAGGCTACCTGGCCCTTTCCAGGCTCTGTCTAGGAGTGAAATATAAACACACCAAGTGGTATAGAACTAGAGTGCTCATAAATAATAATAAAAATAGAAAGAGAATATAGCAACTATGGCAACAATGGCAACTACGGCAACTCAACCAGAAAACATAGAGAGAAAATGTTGAGCCATTTTCTTAATATGAGAAATGTAATGAAGTACAAGAGTTGATCTTGCGCAAGGCAAGTGAGAAAACACTCTCAGAAAAGACCGGAAATGGCTACTCTATGAACTGCGTCCCAGCTGCTGGAAAAATGTTGTGTAGCTGCTACTGCTGGAATCGATTGAAGATTAGGGGTTGATCCCCTTGCTGAAAAAAGCTGAAAATCGGGAAACCTCCTCTCCTCGACAACCCCGAAAAGATCCAAAAACCATTCCAAGAATGGCTAACCCATAAACCACCAGAAACTGCCTCCCTAGTAAATTATGCTGGCCTCCAAAGGCACTGCGCAGGGGCTAGGAAGAACAGCTGAAATACTGCCACAAACTCTGCCAAAAACCTCTGATGGGAAAAGGCTGACCCTCTACTCAAAATCCCGGTGAAATCACCTGCAGAAACCCCAATATAAAGCTCCTCCACAATGGACTGCGTCCTCTCTCCCAGTGACTGCGCAGTCTGCATAAGCTCCAGCTCCGCAACAAACCCAAACAATGAAACGACTCACAAAATAATGAAAAAAAAACCTTGCCCGAGCAGGCACTCAAAGTCCCCCGGGGCTAAGGGCGAGATCTCCGACCAGAGACAATCAATGCACTAAACAGTGCTGCAAAATGATTAACTCAAAAATCATCAACTCAAGAATCATAGACATATGCATGAATGGCAATAGCTCTCCTCCCCTCCATTTATATAGCAATTGGAGACTCCTCATGGGCCCTTCCTCTAGAAGCTTTCCTTCCTCTAGAAGTTTCCCTCCTATGTAGTGCTTTCCAACTCATACCCTGCGCTGGTTGACTTGGTCAAACCTCTTTGCAAATATCTCCTTTCACACATGAGGGTGTGAAATCTGGTTCCATGGCTGATCCCTTTCCATACTAGAGGGATTCTATTTATGTT
Source organism: Pinus albicaulis (assembly GCA_034641835.2). Lineage (NCBI taxonomy): Eukaryota > Viridiplantae > Streptophyta > Pinopsida > Pinales > Pinaceae > Pinus > Pinus albicaulis. Next base: position 1,807,203,674 of record CM076578.1, read on the forward strand.
TTTATTATCTTTGGGCCTCTTTACCCAATTATTCATTTCCTAAATGAGTTTATACAAAATTTAATGTTCCAATTTATTGAAGAAAAGTTTGGAACATTACAATCCTCCCCTCCCAAATGTTGCTTGTCCCCAAGAAACTCCAAGGATAGAATTGAAGAATCTCTGCTCAAGGCATGGAGTCTGGAATATAATGAGGAACATCTCCCTCATGTGGATCCTCCATCCCCAAGAAATCATCCAAACAAAATGAGCCACCTCCCAACAAGGCAACTTCTGAAAATCTCCTTCCACCTCAATCTCTGGTAATGAAGGTGGGCTGAAAATATGAACTTGGAAAGCATCATAGCTTACCCCATGTTGTCCTTCTCTCCAGTCATGACAAGTGTAGAGTGTATGCTGATCCTGGGTTGCAAAATTATTGCCCTCCAATGGCAAAGTGAAGAACAATCCTCCAAAGAAGGCTCCTCCAACAATGAAGAACAAGCTGGCCCAAAACAATCCATCCATGAAGAATAGGACATGGTCATCATGGAACATCCTAATGAGAGATTTTCTGAAGGTTTTACATGATGATACATGATTCAAACAATTTCTCACAAGGATACAGCGTAGTCTCATCCACTGCAACTTCAGAAAATTACATGGCAGGCAATGTCCATGATTCATCACATCTACTAAAGGATAGTAAATGGCTGAATGTAACAAAAATAATACATGATCAAGAAATTTCCCATGGCTTTACAATGGATGAATATCAATCTTATGGCCCACCTTAAAAGAGAACAAAAATTTGGCTATGGTGGCCATATCTCCTCTCATGCTCCCATTAGAACATGTAGTGAAAAAATTGTGAGAATTTTTCCCACTCACGAACACATCCAGCTCATGTGTCTCCCTCGTAATTGAGCCTCCCATACAAATATGATCTATATCAGCAAATTAAGACATGATCAGCAGCAAAATAAAGAAAATTTTTAAGGTTGCAAGTGATGCAAGAAGGTACCAACAGCTTTCCCCGTAGTGGCAGCGCAGTTTTACAAGTTGCTGCTTGATAAGAGTACATGGAAAAATGATTTTTTTTTCATGGTTAATCATGCATGTCTTTATATGATACATGCTATAGGGAAGAAAATGAACATACATGTAGTGATATAATATTTTCCCAAGGCCAAAAAAGAGATGGTTGCCTCCATCATTTAGATTGGACCAATACAATTCATGGAGCAATTTGACGAGCTTGCCCTCTTGTGAAGCAATGCATTGCATAAGAATGGTAAGAGTGTGAAAATAAATTAATTTAAAAAAAATATTCTCACCATATTCTGGAAGTAATATGGTACATGGGTCCATACATGAGTCCTTCATAGTGTTTTGGCATGCTATGAAGAAGAATGAACCATGTGCTGCAAAAAGATAATCCTCCTTATGCTTGAAAACCCAAGTCAAGAAGAATATTCCGTAGATGTCTCTATCATCATTACCTCCTCTTTTTTCATCAAGTGCAACAAATATGAAGTGATCCTGGGACCTATGGGTTATGGATCCACCATACTTCATCCATAAGTTTTTACTCCAAGGTGACAACGCTGTGGGCTTATGCAAATAAGCTCCTGTCAATACACAACTATGTTCTTTGACATGCTCCTTGTCAAAGATTCTTCCAATAATGCTACAAAAAATGTGGAATACTTCCCAAGATGGAAGTGATTCCAAATCATCATCAAATACCAAGGAGATAGTGCCATCCCCTCCTCCAGCAACAACATACAAAGTGTGAGAGCAAATCTGCCATTGCTCTCCCAAGCAAAGCAACAAAGTATTTTGCTGCCTCCTCATACTTCCATCATACAACTCATGTGATGAAGACATATCAACATCATGCATCCATTCTCTATGCTGCTCAATGATGCAAGTATCCTGCCATATTTTCTCCATCCTCCTACTCTTAGGAAGAGTGTTTGCTAAGTGATGGCAAAAATCTTTCAAGAGTAACCAGCGTAGCCAAGCCTCCTGTTGCCTGGTATCATAGATCTGTAAGTAGCCTCCTAGTTCCCTGCTCATCAACCACATCCACTGAATCACCTATGGATGCCTCCTTCTTCTCCTCATCCTGGTACTCCTCCCATGAGGGCTACCATCCTCCCAAATCAAATTCCTGTCTTTGCACTTTATGGGATTTTGAAATGTAAGCTTCTCAAAGATCAATGAGACCCTATCAAGAATAAAATAGGTGGTAGGAAAAAACCTCCCATCATGATGTGTATTTCTCAAGGGATGTCCAACACAAGCATGAGAGATGTTATCCATCCTAAGATGTCCTCCATCTTCTATATTCTCTTGTGAGAAGGGAAGAAAAGCATTGCATTACATGGTGTGTCGAAGTGCATCTCCCATGAGATCTCTCCTTGAGACCTCCCTTTCATCCAGTCTTCCAAAACCAATGAGGTCTTTGATCTGAAAGTAGAAGTTCCTCTTTGAGCTGAGAAGAGCTCATTGAGAAAGTGTCATCTTGAAGGGAGAAAAGGTTTCTTACTCCAAGATGTCTACCATCAATCTTCAAGGCTTCAAACCCCAACCTCCAATGTGATGTAAAATCCAACAATGGCTCATGAGAATGATGGTTTGATTCCTTCTTGAGTGTTTCCATGTTGCACAGCGCAGTGCAACCAAGCTGCTCTATAGTAGTAATGAGATTTGAGTCTTGGTCATGCAAAAGTAATTCTCCACATTGATCAAAAGAATTTACTGCAACAATGGAATGTGGAAATATTTTCATACCTTGATGTGCATTTGGAACTTCTTTTAGGGCTGCAAGAGTCACTTCCTCAAAAGTTTTGGCTGCTCCAACTGTTGATGCATGTGGCTGCTCTTCCATGAGTGGGACAACGTTATCACAAGCCTCCTCAAGAGGTGATGTGATCTATTCTTTCTTTGTTCTTTCTCCATCCAAGGTTTGAATCAAACTTTGAGTGAACTCAGCAAAAGTCCTCACCCTTGCATGGATCAAGTGGCTACACCACCAATCATAAGCTTCACCCTCCAAATGCAGCGCTGAGATTTCAACAACTTCTTTCCCTGCTACAGGATTTAGTAGGAAAAATGCCTCCAAATTTCTCACCCAAGTTCTTGCATTAGATGACCCATCAAAGGTAGACAACAAAAATCTATTTCCTTTGATTTCTTTTCTGCTGCATGGCCTCTTCTCTTCCTTCAACTGGATGAAATGAGGAAAATCTAGAGTCCCCCTAAAGGCTCTAGGTTGAGATCTATACTCAACAAGGTAATCACTGAGAATCTGATGATCCAAATTTCTTCCATGCTCAATATCTTCTTCTTGATGATAATAGGAAGGGCATGGTGCTTCCTCTTCTTTTTCTTCAATCTTCTTGACCTCCTCAAAGGTGGATGCATTTCCTCTCGATCTGAAAATAGATGAGAATAAACTTATATTTTTCAATGTTTTGATCTTCTTGGGCTTAGACTCACAGGGATCAGTGGATCCATCATACATGGGAAGAGGTGACCTCCCAGTGGTATGCGGCAACATTGAACTCTGCGTGCTATATCCCCCATTGTTCCATTCACTTTCATCCTGCCTGAGCTGACAGTAATCTTTGAAAGGAAAAGCTGCTCTAAAGTCTTCCCCCATAGACTGCCATTTACGAAAATAATTTCCAAAGGGTATATGATCATGCTACCTCCCTTTCTCACTCAGTACTAGAGGTAAGAATGTAGGCATTGTGATCCTGGTTTGCCTACTGAAGTTTGGTGAATGTTGGTCACACTATTGTGAGATCCCCATATTTGTCACCTCTACGGCCTCTGGTGGGTAAGAAAAATTTCCCCATGGTTTCTCTTCTAGTGTCGTAGATAAATAGCTCCACAGGATGAGCCAGAACTATGCTCTGATACCAATGTAATATCCTGTTTCGGGGATATCTCTAAAACACGAAAAAATCCAACCAGATATTGACTGGGAGGGCATTTACCGGATATGCCACCTCTAAAAGAGAACGAGATCCGAAGGCTACCTAGCCCTTTCTAGACTCTGTCTAGGAGTGAAATATAAACACATCAACTGGTATAGAACTAGAGCGCTCAGAAATAATAATAGAAATAGAAAGAGAATACATCAACTACGGCAACAACAGCAACTATGACAACTCAACCAGAAAACATAGAGAGAAAATGCTGAGCCATTTTATTAATCTGAGAAATGTAATGAAGTACAAGAGGTGATCTTGCACAAGGAAAGTGAGAAAAAACTCTTAGAAAAGACCGGAAATGGCTTCTCTATGAACTACATCCCAGCTACTAGAAAAATGCCGTGTAGCTGCTACTGCTGGAATCGACTGAAGATTAGGGGCTAATCCCCTTGCCGGAACAAGCTGAAAATCAGAAAACCTCCTCTCCTCGACAAACTCGACAAGATCCACAAACCATTCCAAGAATGGCCAACCCTAGAAACCACTAGAAACTGTCTCCCCAGTAAATTATGCTGGCCTCCAAAGGCACTACGCAGGTGCTAGAAAGAACAGCTGAAATAATGCCACAAACTCCGCCAAAAACCTCCGATGGGAAAAGGCTGACCCTCTGCTCAAAATCCTGGCGAAATCACCCGCAAAAACCCCAATCCGAAGCTCCTCCACAATGGACTGCATCCTCTCTCCCAGTGACTACATAGTCTCTATAAGCTCCAGCTCCACAACAAACCCAAACAATTAAACAACTCACAAAATACTGAAAAAAAAACCTTTCCCGAGCAGGAACTTGAAGTCCCCTGGGGCTAAGGGCAAGATCTCCGACCGGAGACACTCAATGCACTAAACAGTGTTGCAGACAGGCTAAACAACCAGCATGCTCAAGAAGACAAATGTCTCACTCAAAAATCATCAACTCAAGAATCATAAACATATGCATGAATGGAAATAGCTCTCCTCCCCTCCATTTATATAGCAATTGGAGACTCCTCATGGGCCCTTCCTCTAGAAGCTTCCCTCCTATGTAGTGCTTTCCAACTCATACCCTGCGCTGGTTGACTTGGTCAAACCTCTTTGCAAATATATCCTTTCACACATGAGGGTGTGAAATCTTGTTCCATGGCTGATCCCTTTCCATACTAGAGGGATTTTATTTAAGTTCTTATTATATTTGGGCCTCTTTACCCAATTATTCATTTCCTAAATGAGTTTAGACAAAATTTAATGTTCCAATTTATTGAAGAAAAATTTGGGACATTACAGATGGATTTCCAACACGCAATAGGCATGATGTAGGTGGAAGCACCTTCATCAAAAATAGTCTGATGAATGGTTTTACCCATTATAATTTCTTAGATAGGCAAATATACTTGTGATGGGAGCTAAGGAAAATTATTCTCGAGATCGAAAGTAATAAGATTTGAATCTGTAGGATCAATCCATCTAATAGAAGATAAGAGTGCCTTTTGTTTTGATGGGCACAACTGAAGGTCTTCCAAGGCCGACATTGACGATGGTGCTTGAGCTAGATTCTCTACAATGTTATAGTTCTAGGAAAATCATGCGTTCGGATTGTAAGATGATATCTGAAGAACACCCTTGGGAGGTGGTCAGATAATGAAATCACTATTAGGTCTCTCAATATGGAGAGGACCAGAACTAGGAGGAGTGGAAGAGGAAGGAATATCTGAAACATCATTTTCCATGAGAGCTTTCAAAGGATTCATGTATTCTTTTGATCGAGTGGAAAAACAAATAGTTTTTGTACTATCCATAAGGACTTGGGAGCTTGCGGATTGAGAAGAATGGGGTTGATATATCATTTGCATTTGTTAATAAGGAAACAACTCTTTAAAATAGTCGATGTCCCGAGTGTGCCTTTAAGAAGACAAGAGACATCGGCATGCCGAGTAAAATCCTTGGTATAATGATCCTCACCACATATCAAGCAAAGATACTTGGGCTTACACTTGGAATCATCATTAGTAGACAAATTAGCAAAATATTGTTTGGGGGTGTTAGATTTAGCTTTATATTTCCCCTTCTTTTTACCTTTTGAGGAATTGTTTGTTGCGCTAGATTCATGAAATTAACCTTAAATGTTCTTCTAGGATTCTTCGAATTGTTTGAAGGATTGGAGGAAGCAGTGGTATAAGTAGACTTGGATTTTAAAGGATCCTTCAATGTGCTGTTATTAGTATGGTAGAGTGTCCCAATGGCGCTATAAACACGAGGTGTAGTAGGATATTTTGATGATGCATGATTAGTTGAAGGTCACAATGCATCAGGGAAAAGCTCATATAAAGTTTCATATTGGGAATTGACCAAATATTGATACTGAGCACGGGTGATGAATTCCTCCTCCGTCACACAACCACCCATAGTGAGATATTTGGCGATTTTAGGAACAAAATATTTTTTGAACCACTCTTATGACAATTGATCAGGGATATCAAATTTAATAACGTGGTGCCTATACCCCATTTCATGGATATGATCCGAGATATGAGTCACAAATGACTGCTTCAAAGACGTCAAGAGATGGGTGTCAGTTTCATACCAGACCAAAAACTAGAAATGGGTTAGGAAGGTCATGGCCAAGGTATTGAAATGAGAGAAGTTACCACGAGGAAGCTCAATGTACCAGTTGGCAGCAACACCTGTCAAAGTGCAATGGAAAGGACGTAGGCGAATTGAATCATCAAATCAAGAGTTGCAAGAGCACCATAAATGCTATGTCATGAAATGGGCTTGGGGGCCTTCCCCATATTTTCCTTCAAACTTTGGACAATCTCCAGGAATTTTGGTTCGAACTGGAGGCCAATGAAGCATGTGTTGGATGGGGTCATTTGTCAATTTATACACATCTGACATTTTAAATGTAGACAAGAATGGAAATGGAGGGTGATGAGGAGAAAATGGTATTTTTAATTTACTCATATATGGGGTCAAACCTTACTAGTACGAGTTCTACCTATATTGGGTCTGATATAGACCATATGACATGAATTTTCCCCACTACTATTGATAAGGTCTATATGGGTAGGGACCTTGTTGTGGCTAGGTTTAATGATATGTACCTTGTTGCAGCAGTTTTTGAATGTATGGTCCTTTCTGGGGATGTTGATACGACCCCTGCTAAATATAAGCACCCTTTTGAAGCTGTTGATACAACCCCTGTTGGATATAAGCTCCTTCTGTGGGTTGCTGGAACTGACCTTGAGGCATTTGCTGGTATTGGACACTGGGTTGATTGGGGTGAGTTTTAGTTTGACCCAAAAGATTCAGAATAGACTTGTTTTGAGGACCAAACTAAGGATTTATCGCAACAACACCCAATGGATTTAGGGGTTTCTGGACATACGACTATGATACGTTCCATCGCTGAACATACTGATATTGTAAATTCAATTGTTGAACATACTGACATTGTACATTCTATTGCTGCACATGTAATTTCTGAACTTGAGGGTATTGAACATGGGGTTGTTGATAAAACATTTGAGCTAAATTAGGTTGACCACCTGGTAGAGAGGTTCCTATGGTGGCACTTGTTGGTTGTGAAAGCAGAGTTCCACTAAGACTAGTGGTAGGTTGTCCTGACCCCGATATAGTTCCAAATTTTAGATTTCCCCCACATGATGAGGGAGGTACATATAGAGGATGTAATTTCCCCCGAGGCATGGATGAAACCATATGTTTTCCACTCAAAGGTGGAACCACAGTGAACGTGGATAATAACAAGGGAGTAGATGATCCTAGCAAAATGGTCATTTGACTAACAGAAACTGCAGGTTGTAAAGGAGGTTGTGAAACAAGGATCGCTTTTGAGATAAATGGGCCAGAATATGGGCAAAATCTCGTTGACCAAATGGGATGGTGAAATAATGATGTAGCCCTAGAAGCTCCCCAAACAAGGTTTCCCAGAGAAGTATACCCATGTGGAAGCATGGAAACAACTTGACTAAAGGGAATCCTCATCCCAGTTTCTTCGCCATGAGGAGCAGAGACATACGGAAAATATTTCCAAGGGAACATAGACGTGATCTTTATGTGGAATCATGAATTATGGATAAATCATTCTTCCCTAGACAGGCGCTAATCTAGAAAAATAGGTCAAAGACTTTAAGATTGTCTTTCCTAACTGTAAACAGACACATAGAATGAAACAAGAAGCTTACTTGGAGTCTAAGCGCTTCCAAAATCTCCTTCTGTTGCTTTTTCTGTAGCTTCAAATTCTAGCCGGCTATGCAAAATATTTCCTGCAAGAATGGACAATAAACAACAAGAGATATAAATAATACAGATGTCTATTCAAGTTATTTAGCTAAATCAATAAAGCATAAACCATATACATCAAATAAGAAATCATGATAGAGAGAATCAAATCTTATACAGGTGCATATATGGAAAAATGAGCAGTAATATTTATTAATGATAGAAGGGGGGGTTACAACCCAGTGATTGATTTGGTGTCACCATCTCCAGTAGCATCCCAACCTCATCAAAATGCAGATATCTCCAGCGATATGTCACTCAAATCAACTCCTCAACTGAAATTCCACCAGCATTTCTCTACTCAAATTCTTCCTTCTCAAACACTAAGATCTATGCTCAATTTATAGAGGAGCTGAAGGTAGTTTCACAATCAATTACTTTCAAATAATAGGCAATGCATGTTCCCAATCTTGTAGATTTCAAATGGACACTTGGATTCGAAGCTTGACACATGTGAACTCTTCTAGGAGGCATCCAGAATAATGAGAATTTCGTTCCCAATGTGACCAACGCACCTGTGAATGTTGGGAAGTGCTTTACAGATCAGCCTTGCATGGGGTTACCTGCATATGTAATACATTTATTCCCTTTAGAGGCAACGTTGATGAGCTCTCATATGATATATTATAAACTTCAAATCATGGAAACCTTTGCAGATGAAAGTATTGAATGATTTGTCTTGTTCTTTGTCTTAGGGCATGTAGCAACTGAAATGATAGGGAATGATAGACCCTTAATAATTGGTCCTGGAGATGATGTCCAGTTAACTAGGTCATTGGGAATGATGCCCAAATTGACCTATAAAAAATTCCCCCCTAAAGCATGAAGTCAGAATAATAATAACATTTTGATTGATATGCTTTACACTGTGATGGGATGGAGATGAAGCAGAGTGGCGACCTGCATCAATCTTACAATACATTACATCATGATATATCCTCTTTGATTATAATTTTTGAGGGTAGGTATTCCCATGTTCAACACATAAACAATCTAATAAAATGTACATAATTTAGAAAGTCATCTACATTGGAATGTTGCCCAATATAGATATGCCTATAGATATAGGCCCATGTTCGGATGAATATCTGTATGTAAGGTCACCATACAGATGATGTGTACAACAATCCTAAAATTGAAGCCTAGATGGATGAAACTAGATCCAGGGTATTCTTATATCATTCACTCGATCATTCGGGTACAAGTCTAGCCATGCAAATATATGATTTGTAGTTGAACATGGAAAGACATAGTTTTACTACCAACCATTGATGTAAGCTATTAGAAAATGCGAGAGAATCACCATTAATGTCAAAGGCCCTCAAGGTACTGCAATACATTTTGTAGGTGTGAATAGATTATTTTATGTCGAACGCCAAACAAAATCTTTCGGTCAAAATTTCGGAAGTGAGGATCTTGTAGATGCTGTAACAAGCCTCATGGTATTGGAATCTGATGTTTCTAAGTGAAATTGCTCGATAATGATTTATCGTCGACAGGAAGCCACCTTATTGCGAAATGAGAGTTACTAATTTCAGAGACAAAGGTATGACTTGATTTAGCAATTTTCAGGGATGATGGTCATGAGAATGAAGGTTTATGAGTATTGTAGAAGGATGAGTATTCATTGGATGACTTCTCTTGAACATATCGGCAACACTAAGATGAGTTGGAAGCATTGACCAAAAATCGAAGTGAAGGTATGATGAACCATAGGTATGAATGAATCGTCAAGAAGATTACCCAACCTGAATAGTCACAGACATGGAGTGAAATGTCATGTTCAAGAGTGACTTGCTACCATAAATAATTATGCTCACTTTTCCCAAATTTTCCCTAGTCATTTCTCAACCAATACCTCTTTATTTTTTAACAAGCTTGAGGAGGATAACATTTTCTTGATCTATAATTCAACCCTTCTGGTGAAAATGTATCGGTATTAAATAATTTAACGAGTCTAGTGATGAATGAAACTCGATTCTTGCCATGATCGACAAGCACGTCACTATTTTATGTTTTAACGAGCTTAAAGACATTGATAGACTGGTCCTTTTTCATATTGAGAGAGTTTGAAAAAGAGGGCGAAAGAAAACTCCAAAAGTAGTTTTTTGTAAAGTTGTCGCTCAGATCTGAAAAAGGGTAAAATAATATCTGAGAGAACCTCTTTGGTGATGTTTGACCAAGGTATTCCTTTTTCGTAAATAATCTATCTCAGTCCGGAAAAGGGTTAAAATTATACTGAGTTGATATCAATTCATTTACCTTTACGAGCTCGAAAAGACAAGTCCTCAACAATCTTTTCACATTATCAGAGTCTGAAAAGAGCTAAAAGAAGACTCTAGCAGTTCCTTTTTTGTTGTTATTGAAGCTATAAAAAGAGATAAAAGTGCACTTCAAATCCTTTTTCATTTTTAACAAAGCTCGAAAAAATAAGGAGAAAAAGTATGCTTTGTGGTCAAATCATTCTTAAAATAAATTTGCACGACTAATATGTTCATCAGTTGTAAGACCTATTTTATAGCAACATCAAAATGGATTAAAAATAATTGTTTCATGATAAAAAACATAATAAAACTATATTCATAGCAATAAATTTAATTTTCAAATAATTAAATGACTATTAAAAGTAGTTTCACTATTCATTTTTACCATTCCAAAGTTACCATTTGCATTTTGGAGCTCCGAACCTGATTTTTCCCCCGAACTTTAGTTACTGATTGTGATCATTTCTGTGGACAGATTTCGTTGCTGTTTGATCTAGGTTAGTTCCATGAACCTCTTCTTTCCTTTAGTATTCATTTCATTTCCAATTTCTGCAAATTTTTAGGGTCTCAAGGCCCCTAGGGTAAATTCTGCCCAAATTGAGGGCAACACACCCTTCAATGTCGAAACCCGCATTGCATAACAAGTACAGTGGAGGCTACTTGCACATGCAACACACTATCTCTTGTTAGGGAGTGCATTGGGCGCAATCTAGACTTTTGTTTCTCACATTATATCCAAAATTTGCCTAGTTTTTTTCTTGATTGGAATCTAATGGATCTTATGGTTGTATTTTAGGTTTCCTTCGAATCAAAATGATGATTACATGGAGGGAAAGAGAACATGAAGAACAATATATGATTTCCCTAAATGATCTAGGTATAGTAACAACCCTAAGAGATTGTGGATTTCCTAAGTACTTCAAGTTGTCAGGGATGAGGCAACAAATAGAAATCTTGGATTTCTTAGTTTGAGCATGGGATCCAGCTATCGAGGAATTTCATATTAGGAACCGAGTGGTTCTCATGACAGCCAAGGATGTATACTTTCTCACAGGTTTGTCGAGGATAGGCTTGCCTATTTCACACTTAGGGTCTATTGTTGGAGGAGATACTGTGAGAGATTATGTTCTGCAATATTTCTATCCAGGGGCAGAGCCAAGAAAATATGAAAAGGTAAACATTTGAGATGTTAGAGATTTTCCTTTGAGAACTATCCTTTTCACGATCGCAAGACTTGCTGGCACCGTTACACTACATGTAGCGAATAGATCGTATATGCAGTATGTGGTAGAGTGCATGGAGCCAACAGTCGTCAACTGGACTGAAGATGTTCTTTCTCAGATAAAGGAACAACTAAAAAAATAAAATGAAGGAAGGAAGAAGAATTTCAGTTATGGTTTAATCCTTATATCCTTTGCTTTAAAATGGATTCCACTGATGCAACCACAACATGTGACACTAGATTTGTCCAATCCTCGAGATCTATGGATGTAGAGATGGGTAGAGCTCATGGGTAGGCATGTAGGCCAATCTACTATTGTGTTCTCGACTGTGTTCTTTGCCTGGTTTCGGTGACAGATTGCCGCCATCAATGAGTATGCATACGCAGGCGTTGATTTCCGAGGAGATCCAAATTTCGAAGTACCAGAAGGCGTTCAATGGGGTGCAATGGGTAAGAATGTTTTGACCATGTTTTTGATTTTTCTAACGTTTATACAATGTTTTTGTATTTTGATGTTTTCCCGAGACTAAAATAAATGTTTGATGTAATGCAAATATTGGTCGTGTTCAACTAGTAGAGGAACATGAGCGTGAGGGAAATGTGCCAGTAGAGAGGGCTGTCAGGAAAGCAATCCTTCAGGATCTTGATATGGCTGAGACACTGAATGAGCTTCGGCAGGACCTAGAGGGGTTGACCTTCGGAATTCTAGAATGCCGGATCGAAGAGTTACCCATGTGACTGCAACGACACACTATTGGGGTTCCTAACTGCTGGATTCGGTTACTCCGTATGATAGCTATATATATAGCATGTTACCATGAGCACCACTATTTTAATTTTGACATTTTGCATACATTTTGAGGTCAGATGACCAATGTGTCTTGGGCACAAATTTTGTAGAAAACCTATAACTATCTATCTATATGATTTCAGAGTTTTCCTATGTTTATTATGCAATCCTATTCAATGATGTGAATGTTTTATTTACATATGTTGCGAATGTCTATCTAAAACTTGATTAGCTAATGAATCAGTTAATGTGTTAAAATTTCTAGAAATGTCTTGATATTGAATAAAATCAAAATTTCTTTCCAAAAGTCGAACTCTTAGGAACAATCTATGCAGTGTTGGATCTCTAACAGTATAAACACTAGTAAGTTGTAATACCACAAGTTATGAGTCTAACCTTATGATTATTCGGTTAATACCAAGTGAAATGGAATTAGAGAGAAGTTCCATCAACGCGCTATACTCAACGATATTGTTTGTCTATCTACCAATATAGACCCCTTTAAAACTCACTAACTTGTCGTTCAGAGCAAAAATGGCCCATGCTACAGAGGATAGATTCTGTGTACTACGACTAGCACCATTAGCATATCCAACAAATGGTTCTGAAGATTCAGACATCTCTGATGAAATGTAAAGAGGATTACTAATGTCAAGAAAACTCTAAAAACAAATTAAGATAGTGAATGAAAATCAACAACATATACATACAATATAATAAAAAATATTACTATGCTCATGATTGAGCATAGTAACGTTTCAAATACAACCCATTTCTAGGTTATGCCAATGGAATCTCATCATCATCAACCAACTGATAGGCATCCTTAGCAAGAACTCTTTTGAAAATATAGAGGCCATGCCATAATGGTTCAAATTTTCTTGTACCTATTACATCAGCTTCTTGATCATAATTAAGGACCAAGTCACCCTCTATGAAAATGCGATGCTGGACATTTTTGTTGTATTGGGCCTTTATACGTCTCTTATGCACTTCGTTGGCCAATTGGGCTTCACGACGCATTTCATCAAGATGGATGAGGTTAAGGAGATGTGCTTATTCTTCTAAGGTGTTAGGTAACAAATCTGTTGCGAGTTTTAATGATTGTATTTCACATTGGATTGGTAAGATAGCTTCTAGACCATACACCAATTGAAAAGGAGTAAATCTAGTCATGTTTCTCACCGAGGTTTGATACGCCCACAAGGCAGAGTAGAGGATCAAATGCCAATTTCTTTTATGAACTCCTATCATTCGTTGAAGCATACGTTTAAGAATTTTTTTGATAGACTCAACTTGTCCATTTGATTGTGGATAATAAGGAATAGAATTATCATGTGACAATCCTAACTTGGCAGTTAATTCAGTCATCATGTGGTTACGAAAATGCTTCCCATGATCTGTAACTATAGCCTGTGGGACCCCGAGTCGTGAAATAACATTATTAAAGAAAAAAATTGCAGTTGTTTGTCCTATGTTGTTGAATGTAGGCATCGCTTCAGCCCATTTGGTAAAATAGTCGATTAAGACCATAATATAACCATGCCCCCCGAATGAACGAGGGTTACAGGTCATGAAGTCAACACTCCATTTCAAAAATGGTCCCATGGAGACAACATGATGCATTGGCTATGGAAGTTTGCGGATTTTATGATAAAAAAATTGGCACACGTAAAAAATTATAACCTCGAGGATGAAATCTCGAAAAATGGTAGGCCAAAAGTAACCAGCGCGAAGTATCTTCTGCGCGGTAGCGTATCCAAATAAATTTTTACCACAAGCCCCAAAATGACAAGAATTTAAAACTTTTGTAGCCTCCTCATAAGTGAGGCACCTCCTTAAAATTTTATCAACACCATGACAATAAAGTGTATCGCCGAAAATCAGATAATATTTGGCTTGGCATCGAATACGTCGCTATTCAGAGCGATAGGTATCAGGTAGAAATTTTTGAATTTGGAGATAAATGATGAAATCTCCATACCAAGGATGAGATGATCCGATTAGAAATAGAGACTCGTAAGTAATTGATGGTTTTGATGTAGTTGCAATATTATTAGAGGGATGGTCACAGAGAAGCTCGGCCAAAACTAAAGACTTATTTGACTTGGATTTCATGAATTCCAAATAAAATTCTTTCAAAATGACAATCCATTTTGAATATTCCCCCCCCAGCAATTGACGTGATAAGATATAAGTCATGAGGTTGCAATTTGAAACAACAGTGGTTTTTCGTAGCAGGATATAATGGCGAAATATTTGGACAACTTGAACAACTGCCAAGGAAAGCTTTTCTACATATGAGTAATTAACTTTCGTATCATTGAGATTAGGACTCAAATAATAGATCGGATTTTCAATTCCATCTTCTACTTGGACCAATACCATAGAAATTGTTGTTTCAGCTACGGCGATATATAGGAAATAATCATTTTGATAATTAGGGGGATTCATTAATGACGCTCAGACAAGAGTTTCCTTAACAACATCAAAAGAAGCTTGCGTAACTTGGTCCCAATGGAAGGGAACCCCCTTTTTCAAGAGTCGAGTAAATCCTTTAGCCATTTCGGTGTAGTTTGGAAAGAACCTTCTTAGGAAGTTACCCTTTCACTGAAGATTTTGTATCTGAAGTAAATTTGATGGCGCAGGAAAATCAAGAATGGCATGAACCTTCAATGGGTCGATTCGAAATCCTTTTTTTGAGACTAAGAATCCAAGAAAACGACTAGAACCAACACAAAACACACATTTATGTGGATTGAGGCGTATTTTGTAGTGTCGGTAGCGTAATAAAATGGCTCTTAAATGCATCGAGTGATCAATCCAATTTCGTGAATGCGCTAGTAAATCATCTATATATGGTTGAAGAATGTGCTTGATGTCATAGAAAGCATAATCCATTGCTCTTTGAAAAATTTCCCCAGTCTTATTTAAACCAAACGGAAGTTTCCTATAAGTGAATGTGCCCGAGGGACAAATGAATGTTGTCTTATGTTGATCCTCTGGGTGGATATTGATTTTATTGTAGCCGGAAAATCCATCCATGAATGAAAAGATTTCGCATCCAGCACAATCATCAATAATTTGGTCGATAAAGGCAGTAGGATAGTTGTCTTTTGCACAAGCAATATTAAAATCCTTATAATGGACGCACACTCTAATGGTTCCTTGTTTTTTCATGAGAGGAACGATATTAGAAACCCACTCAGTTAGTGGAATAGGGTAAATTAAACTAGCACGCAAAATTTTTTAAACTTCTTCTTTGATGGTAGTGGCTTTCTTTGGATCAACAGGATGAAGACATTGACGCACTAGTTTAACATCAGGATACATATTAATAGTTTGTTCAATAATATTAATATCTATGCCTGGAATTTCCTTGTAATACCAAGAAAATACATCACGAAACTCATGAAAAAGAGAGCGATATAATTCAAGTTTTGTTGGAGAACAATATCCACCGAAATGAATATTTTCTACAATCCTAGGTTTGGTTGAAATATCGATAGAAATGGTTTCTTCAATATTTGACAGATTTCGCTCAGAATCAATTGCATTAATCGGTAAATAATTCAAAAAGAAAAACTTGATTTATGGGTGATATATTTCACTAAGATAGTTTTCTTCATAATCAGGAAGATGGGAATGATGATGATAATCTTCCCATGGTTCTCCTTCTGAGATCATAGGTTCCAAAATATTTTCATTTGTCAAAACATTGAGGAAAATGGATCAAATAGAGTACCAAAATCTAAGGAGCGATCAACTCAAACACTCGGTGACACTGATTTTGGATTTTTCGCCCAAGCCAAATAGATTGATTGATATGCCATCTTAATAGGGTTGAGTGGCAGAAACTCATCCAGCGTAGTAATTTCAGAATCACCCGCACTCTCCCTTAAACCAGAGAGAGTGGAAGAGATCATGTAATAGGTCTTTATACTTGCAATTTCCACCGACGTTGCAGGCAGCAGTAATGCAAAGGTTCCCATGAGAGTGGAATCCTTTAAGAGTCCTACACCAATGTTCTAAAGTTCTAGTTGCGGTATGTGGACAAACAAAATGCTTCCAGTTACCTACGAAGCAGAGGCAAAGAAGGATAGTTGATTAATGATTGTCATAGTACCTTTATGTGGAAAGGAAATCATTCTAAACTGCGTAGAAAAAATTGTAGTCATCGCATATACCCATGGCCTTCCAAGTAAAATATTATAGTCAAGGGGTTCATCAACAACCTCGACATCAATATTCACTATTTTCCCCCCTAGTTCAACATGGAGGTTATCAATAATACCACAAGGCTTATATGCACGTCCATAAAAATCCTTCAACATCGTTGATGATTGTGATAAGTGTGGTGAGCCAAGTGAATTCCAACAATTTAGAGACATAATGCATGTAGATGCTCCTTCATCAAAAATAGTACGATGAACAAGGTGATTGAAAACATTTTCCTGTATGGAAAATGCCAATTCTACTGGTAGTTGCGGCACATAGCCTGTATGATTAAAGACGACTAGATTAGAATCAGTCGGATCAATTCCACCAATTACTGACAATAAAGCCTGTTTTTGGGAGGGACAATTTTGGAATACCTCAAGAGAAGACATAGCTGAAGGGGATTGAGCCAAATCTTCAACTATATTATAATTTTGTGCAGCTCTTTCTCAATAATTATATGTCCATTTGTGAATTACTCCCTTTGGTGGCTTGATTGTCAATTCAGGAATAGCAGTAGGCGGTACTGATTCCGTAGATGGATTCGTAGTCGAGATAGTAGGTTGATCAATGGCCTGAATACCATAATATTTACTACGCATTGACATAGAAATATCTGTTGAAGGTTTTGTGACAGATAAAATTAACACTTGGGAACTAGGATCTGGATCCGTAGCAACCAAATTAGTGTCCAGATATGGAAATGGGTCCGTCGACACAACTAACACATGGGAAGTCTTAATGATTTTGAAACTTCAGCGCGGTGAGGAAAATACCTAACAAAGTGTTCCTCATTACAGATTATGCATGGAAAATAAGGTTTCCTAGGTCTAGACGATTTTTCAGCTGACTTTTCCTGCAGGTTAGAGGTTTTCTTTTTCTTTGATTTCCTCTTTTTCTTACATCCAGGTTTCTTGTCACTTTTTCCTTTGTCAAACAACATGAAATTAATTTCAAAAGCAAGAGAAGGATCAGATGTAGTAGTGTGGTGTGTGCTTGCAATTCCTATAAAGCCGTCTCTGGCATGAGAGTCCTTTAATTGAGGAGGAACATTAAAATTATATCTCAGCGCATTAGGAATTTTTTCATAGAGCGTGCTAGACTGAGTATAAATCAAGTCTAAATATTGGGCACAAGTGATAACTTGCTCTTTTGTGACGACGCCACCCTTATCCACATCCTCAGTTACAAATGGTAATAGGGACTTAATGAGCCATTTAGCAAGGAGTTGATCCAGAATAAATGTCTTAACCATTCTATGGCGATGATGCCACTCGTGAATATGATAAAAAATGTGAGTAGCATTTGTCTCGTTGAAATTAGTCAAGAGTTCCCTTCCAGTTTCATATCTGATGGGTAACTGGAAATGAGTCAAAAATACATTAGCTAGGGCAGTGAAATTATCAAAATAAGCTCTAGGTAACTCAATGTAGCATTTTGCAGCCAGATCTGTAAGTGTACACTAGAAAAGACGTAGTCAAACATAATCATCATTCAGAGAGTTTGATGAAAACCATAAGTGATAAGTCATGACATGAGTCGATGGATCTTCTCCATGGTTTCCATTGAACTTAGGAATATCCGAGGGTAATTTATGAGGTATCATTGGCCACCAAGGAGCATAGTTGATTGGGTCATTGGTTAACCGATTTAAACCCGGTAACTCTAAAGTTGCAACAGAAGGAAACTATCTATTAAGGTCAGGTTGAGCACAGCAAGGGTAAGATGGAATTTCTTGAGAAACATGCCTTTGAGCACTAGCATAAGGAATCTGTGGCTGGTAACCCAGATAGGGGTTGTTTTGAAAGGAAAACGCTTGAGGATTCTGTTGACCAAAACCTGAATATGATACTTGTCGAAATGAAGTTTGAGGCAATTGCGCCTAAGGTTGCCAAGGGGTTTGTCCACCAATGTTATAACCCAAATTAGGATAACTTGGATTCGATTGATAGGTATAACCAGGTTGCGATTGTGACATCCCATAAAATGGTAGATCAGCTTGTGAATAAATGATTCGTGTTATAGGTTGTTGTAAATTAACCGAAGGATTTGGAGTCTGTGGACCCAACATTTGAGTGTATTGAGTTGAAGGACCCACTTGATAAGGTTGTTGTACAACATTTTGATTTTTTAACAGGGGTAAAGATGTATTAACAAGTGGAAATGATGTGGGGGTAATAGGTTGAACTGTTTGATACGAATGTATAACCATTTGTGGTTGGATAGGAAGAGTGGGATGCCATTGAAAAACAATCATTTCGACATTAGGTTGACCAAAAAGTGACGGAGTACTGTCATATTGGGTGAACAAAGGTTGCCCCGGCATGAGGAGGATAATAAGACGGAAAATATTTCTCTCCAAATGCTGGGAGTCCAGTTGATATGGTACTTAAAGGAATATACCTAGAAGGACTGACTTGATATTTCCCTGATGATGTATATAAAGAATCAAGCCATTCAGTACTCACTATGGGATTACCAGTTAGAATACCAGATGATGACAATGGTAAAGACCATGGTTTTGAAGATTCACCAGAGTAAATTCCAGATAAAGATTTATAACCTGATGGGACCATATAGCCACCATGAAAATATGACTCTGGTGAAGTTGTAAACATCGATGGGGTTACGAGGGTAGGTACTGACGTAATTGGAACAGATGGCCCAACCAAAGATGTTGGTTCAGGCATGATTACTTGACCAAAGGTATATGATTTTGAATTGACGGGACTTTGAATAGGAACAGGATCAACAAAAGTAGATGGTAACGATTGAGGAAAATACTCGTATAGGTAAAGGTCCTCCCCAAAATGGGTTGGAGTTAAAGGTGTCTCGTCTTGTGGGATTTCTTCAATCGCAATTAAACCAGGTGGAAGTATTTCACCATTAGGCCCAAAGTATATTTCAGGTGGGTGACTATGTGATATGGGAGACTCAATGTCTACAGAAATTTTTGGAATGACCAAGGGAGGAACAAATTCCGGTTGTTTGACTGCAGGATTTAGATATTTTGGCAAATAAGAGACATGATATGTATCAACTTGTGGTTGAAAAACAACGGGTATAGGAGGTATGGTCTCACTGATTGGATGGATTGTGACCACGGGTAGCTGTGAAGACTCCGTTTCAACAACAATAGATGAATCAGGATGTGTAGAAACAACTTGAGCTAACTCTGGTTTATGAGAAAATGATGTTTCACCAGAGGTACGAATTGTACTTGATTCGGCAGATCATGATTGCCTTCGCCTACCAGAAGTAACTCCTAGTGGTAAAGGTGGTTTTAATGCTAATCTACATGAACGATGGGGGAAGGGATTTTGTTCTCCCACGATTACTGATTTATTTTAACCAAAAACAAAAAAAACAAAATACAAGGGTAATGCTAGGCAAAAGGGTTTACCAAGAAACTGTGAACTGCAGAATACCTCCTGGTGAACCAAGAAGTATGGGAAAGTAATCTCCCTAAATGGTGTGTTCAGTGTATCACAATTTACAAGGTGGATGACTCGGTTCACTATGGATGGATAGCACCTAAAATTTTTCCTCCCAAACATACCTAAAGGTACGTGGAGGCCCAAGTCCTTATTAGCAATGTCTAATGCCAAACCGCACAGTGAGAGCACCCCTTTATACTTATCGTACTGTAACACCGCTTGATATCCCTAAAAGTACATGGATGAGCTAGGATATACTTACATACGTGGAGTGAGGTATCACACTCAGAATATATCACAAACAAGTTAACGATAGCTGCTATGTTTTACGATGTTGGAACACGTCTCTAGACTAGACCTTCTAAATGTTATCGTTATGGTTCCAATGCTTTGTTAGGTAAATTGAGATAATTTTTAAGTTGATCTTGTTTAACAATTTTCCTTTCAAAGGTTCACCACGATGATGTATTGGAAATTCCTAAAATGTAAACTAAGAATGATAAGAAATCTTTCAATTTTCATTTTTTTCAATGAAAATCCTAGCTACTAGAGGGAAAGAGAAATCAATTTGTGAGCAAACAAATCAATTAGCACAAACCAAATGTAGATTTCTTAATTGTTCCTTTTGCAAAACACACAAACCACTACATGCAAATGCATGTTTTTATTTTTAGTTCCTTTAATGATATGAATGTAGAAAAGAAACTAAGTGCACTCAATCAACAAAAACAAATGCCTTTTACTTTTGAGAAATGAGGAATACAAACAAAAATTTCTCTTTTAAAGGAAAAATGAGGAATTAAACAACAATTTATCCTATCAGGAAATGAGGAATTTACGAAAATTTCCTTTTTCAAAAGAAAATGGATCTAATGCGACAATGAAAATACTTTGAAATTAATTCATCAATGATAAAGAAAAACACTTTAAACAAACACTGAACAAATTATTCTTTCGAAGGAGGAAGAGGTGGATAGGTTCACTAGTCAATATGAGGATTAGGATTTTCAGAACACAACAGAAAACAAACTCAAACAAATTGCAAAGACAAATTCAAGGGAATTTGGATGGTTTTAGGATGCAACGCAATCTCTAAAGAGAGACATTTCTTTGCAACGCAGGCCTGAAAGGGAGACAGTGCTATGCAAAGCACCGTGTCCTGTCCAAAAGTGCATTGGGTGCAGTGTATAAGGAAAAACATAGTTGTTTAACACACTTATTTTTCAAATTTGGATTTCAAAAATCCCAATCTTTGTGAGTAACAACTACTGGGTGAATAAATAGAGAAAATCATAGGCTAAAACACCTAGGATAAAGAGTAATCTCCCCAGTGGAGTCACCAATTTGTTATGTGGAATTGTGAATTACGCATAAATCATTCTTCCCTAGACAGGTGTTAATCTAGAACAACATGTCAAAGAATTTAGGACTATATTTCCTAACTGTAAAAAGACAAACATAATGAAACAAGAAGCTTACTTGGATTCCAAGTGCTTCCAAAATCTCCTTTTGTCACTTTTTTTGTAGCTTCAAATTCCAGCCAGTTGTGCAAAATATTTCCTGCAAGAATGAACTCTAAACAGCAAGAGATAGGAATAATACAGATGTATATTAAATTTATATAGCTAAATCAATAAAGTATAAACCATAATAAGAAATCGTGATATAGAGAATGAAATCTTATACAGATGCATATAGGGAAAAGTAAGCCGTAATCTTTATTAATGATAGAAGTGGAGGTTACAACCCAGTGATTGTTTTGGTGTCACCATCTCCACCAGCATCCCAACCTCATCAAAATGCAGATATCTCCAGCAATATGTCACTCAAATTAGGTCCTCAATTGAAATTCCACTAGGATTTCTCTACTCAAATTCTTCGTTCTCAAACACTAAGATCTGTGCTCAATTTATAGAGGAGCTGAAGGTAGTTTTACAATCAATGACTTTGAAATAATAGGGAAGACATGTTCCCAATATTGTAGATGTCAAATGGACACTTGGATTCGAAACTTAACACATGTGAACTCTTCTAAAAGGCATTGGCCAAGTGGAGATTCCGGAACAATGAGAATTTCGCTCCTAATGTGACCAATGCACCTGTGAATGTCGGGAAGTGCTTTGCAGAGCTACCTTGCATAGGGCTACCTACATATGCAACACACTTAGTCCCTTTAGAGGTAGCATTGATGAGATCTCATATGATATATTATAAACTTCAAATCTTGAAAACCTTTGGAGATGAAAGTTTTGAATGATTTGTCTTGTTCTTTGTCTTACGGCATGTCGCAACTGAAATGATAAGGAATGATAGACCCTTAATCATTGGTCCTGGAGATGATATCCAGTTAACCAGGTCATCGGGAATGATGCCCAAATTGACCTATAACAGTGATGTCAACTTCTAGGATATGGGATGTAGAAGTTTCCGAAGGAACACTCTAAGCAATAATCATGAAAGGAATATCGTTAACGTTTGATGCTATGTCTAGTTGAAACAAATAACAAGTTATAGTAAAAGATGCTATACGAGAAGCACCTAAAGGAACATTGGGACCGTGAAAAGGGATATACAAATGCTCGAGAGATATTAGAAACAGATCGTAGAGAGGATTTGGAGGAAAGACTATGAACTATGTAGAATTTTTAGGACTTTGTGGCTCAGGATATTCAAATGACAATGAAATCCACTCGTCAGGAGGTGCTCGAGATGAAATTGGTTGGACACTTATGAAAATTTCAATTTCAGCACCTTCAGCTTCAAGAGGTCCAGGTGGAAATTATGGAATCTTAGGAGGATGCCCCTGAGATCGTTTAGACTAGGAGTGGGGAGAATTTGAAGATTCAACCACGATGACCTTTAGGACAAGATCAATGAAGGGAAATGTGAAGTAGTTTTTGAGAAAATAATATTTATAACTAACTAGGCAAGATGAGGCCAGGAGAAATGCACAGGTAGGATGTTATCATGGGTAGTAAATTTTAGAATTAAAAAAATAAATAAAAAAGGGAAAATTTAGGCATAAATGATTACCAGGACTACATGAATTGCAATATACACCTTGGAAAAATAAATTACCAAGGACTTAACATACGACAACAATTGTCCCCAAATAATGTGTTCGGTGTATCACGTGTACAAGGCGGCCAACTCGGGTACCTATGGTAGGTTTGTAACCTAGTGGGATCTTCCAAAATATACTCGACGGTACGTGGGAGCTCAGACCATTGTAGAGTTGTATAATGTGTAACTATTCAAGGAGAGCGCCCTCTTATAATTTTCATACGTGGAGCATATTCCTATATACTTCCATATGTGGGACGAGATATCAACACCAGGATGCAACACAAGTTGTTAGCGACAACTACTACGCTTAACGATGTCGGAACACATCTCTATCTTATACCTCTATATTTTTGTGTTAATGTCAAACTCTCCTTAAGGTTAATTGAATAGATTTTAAAGTTGATCTTTGATTATGTTTCAATTTTGGGCTCAAAGATATTTCACCTTAATCCCTATAATTCAGCTAAATTAAAAAAAAAAATCCATTTCATTAGATGAACTCTAAAATAATGAGGGAGGAAGTGCAAACAAGAGTGCAACAAATAATAATGCCCCCAAGCTAAATCAAAATTACTGAAATGAAATTCTAAAAAAAATTCACTTTCACTATCCCCAAATTAAATCTTACTGGAAATGAAAACACTTATTTCATCAATTAGGTGCACCATACATATCTTTTTTCCTTTTCAATTTAGATGTGCAAATGTAAAATAATGCAATTGATGAACTAATGAAATAAAAAACTAGCGAAGAAAAAAAATAATTGAAATGAAAATTCCTTTCACTTTAACTTTTTTGAATGGAAATTAACTTGTTTAAAAAATACTTGAATGATAATGATGCTTAATTTTTATTTCAAAACGAAGAATAAAAAAAACACACACTCTCAAACTGGGAAATCAAATAAGTGTAATCTATGTTTGATAGTCAATCAAAGGTGATTTCAAAGTGCAATAATGACCTAGTGCAAATGAAAACAACTTTGGGAATGCAAGCCAAAATTAATATGAAACAATGTTTTGAGCGAACTAATCTCTTGATCGCAAAGACAAGAAACAAGGGAATTAGAACTGACCAAGAAACCCTAAACGGTGATCAAACTTCACTTAAACACAAAACAGAGTCTAAGAGACAAACTAATCACTGAAGCAAAGAAACCAAGGTAAACACAATGATATCAGAACATATCAAACCAAAAAGACACCTCATAGGCCGAGACACACTCGAAAACGGAAAGAGAAACCCTAATTTTCCAATATCTAGGATCATCGCGCCTGTGAAATGAAAATTTTTGCTAAAAGGAAAATCGACACAACTATTTTATATAAAATTACGTTGTCAGCGCTTCTGTAAGGACATGAAATGCATTGGGTGAGAAATAAAAGAAAACAAAAATTCAACAATCAAACCATACTTGACACTCTAGAGTAAAAATCAAGTAATATGCAAACCTATAGAGATAAAAATAGAATTAAATCTGAATGATTGGTCATACTGATCAAAAAACCAAATCAAAAAAGGAGAGATAAAGATGTTATAGCTCCCTAGTGGAGTCACCAATTTTTTTGTGAATAAAACCCCCTCTGCAAACAAAGGCGTTCTCTTTAGCGCTAGAGTGGGTATAACAACATAAAAGACTATATAATGAACCCTTTCCTTGTTTGTATTCAAATCGTAAGAAGAAGAAGAACCTACCTCTTCATGAGGCTATCATCTAGTGCTTTGATGAAGACCTTGATTCCACGATCCTTCAGGCTTGCTCCTCATGAGTTGTGGCGTTCAAATACCTGTAAGAGATCAAGAGACAAAAACAAGAGGCATGAAAAGATACATAATATAAATTGAATACACACTGCCTAATAGATCAAGGGGCATTAGGATATTTTCATAGATATATTAGAAAAATATGCAAAGTGGAACATCAGATGTATTATTAATTATATAAAGAAGAATAATACAACCATGGCCTTGATGTTGGTGATGTCCAAGTCCCAACTGATGCTGTTCAAGAAATCCTTCTCCTAAGTTGTAAAATAGGCATAATCACATCATAGGGATGCAAAGGATTAATGATTAGGTAATACCAACTAGTAATGGAAGGATGGGATTATATTTATAGGTATGGAGAAGGATTTAGGGATACATAAAGGAAGGAGGAAGCCCCACTTCTCAACGGAAAGTTCCCTAATGATAGGATCAAGAGCTCCAAATGAGGGAGCTCGACCATATCTCCATCGAACCATATCCATCTCATCATTAAGGTTCTAGTGCATGAATTTTCTTCTCCATCTAAGGAAAAATTTCCAGAAAGGGATCAAGGTGTTTTTTCCCATCAAAAGTGTGCTGACGGCATGAGGTCAAAGTGATGAAAATTTCCATTAGCATGGGTAGGGAACTAGTAAAGAGCGCTGACCCAAAAATTTAGGTTTTCAGCAGAGCTTCTCCAAAAATTCTTCAAGGGAGAATTATTTTAACCTTTAAGGGATATCTGTATGTATTATCCATGGTGGATATACTGCACAGTAGTCATTTCAGGGCACTTTAGGATTAGAGAGACAAATTACTGTATAACAGGGTAAGCAAGGATGTGAAATTTGTGAGGCACTGAGTGCAGATGTATGAGGGATACTTCCACAGATGTTGAAGGAAATGATCCACTGGTTAGAAAATTAATAATACTATCCTAAAGGGGCACCCAGGGTAAAGATAAAGACTTGTTATGTACCTGCAATTTATTCCACATAATAAAAAACAATCGTTAAAGTGTAACAATGTTCATTCAATAACATCGATAGCAAAGAGATGAAATAGTTCATTTACTTAGCATTTAAATATAGCAACATATACCTCACACATAACCAGAATCGTCCAAATATATTCATGATACATGTATGAAGGAATGTCGGCTCATTGAGATTCTTATTATAAGTGTAATATCCCAAGAATATTGTTACATGAGTGAAACATTGAACCAAATAGTGGAAGATGAAGCGACAAATTTATTCTCCAAATAATAATATATCTCCTATGTAGTGCAAGAGAAGCCAAGGATAGGCATACAAAATCCAAACAAAGCATGGTTGAAAAGCCCCTTGTTTGAGTTATGAGGAGATATTTATAGAAAATGCATGACTCTTTATCTCCTCACGGCTCTTTAAATTCTATGACTATTCATATTCTAATATTACTTATTAAATTCCAAATTATGGCTTTTCATATTCGACATGTGTCCCTTGGACTTCATTACATAAAATTTATTATGGAAGACAATTTACACATGAGACAGTGGCCTAATAAAACAAAATTGCTAAAATACAAAGCTCATCAAATTGATAGATCATGTGCTTCTTCATGGATTTAATTTATGATGTAGGTGTGCCATTTTATTAACTCCTTTACAATGGATTTGATCTGATCTAACATCTATTTATAGCATTCCCTCACTTCCAATTCCTTTGATAGAATGTTCTTGGAGCTCGAATGGATATTATTCCACAACCACGAATATTGATGAATAACATCCTTAGTCACTTCCAAGACTTCTTTCTCTATTACTTTCTTGATTTTTTTCAATTTAATCATTGATACCTTGAAGGATGACATCACTTCTTATGATTTCTTCAAGGGATTCGATGGCAGGAATCTCGTGCTTCTGTGTAAGAGATTCAAACCCATTATGAAGCTAGTTATATGAAAGCCATAATGTTAACCAACTATGATTCCATATGTGAGAAATAATGTAGGTGGAGTCTCAATTTCACTCTTTCTATTTTTGTGGAGATCTTATCCTT
Source organism: Pinus albicaulis (assembly GCA_034641835.2). Classification (NCBI taxonomy): domain Eukaryota; kingdom Viridiplantae; phylum Streptophyta; class Pinopsida; order Pinales; family Pinaceae; genus Pinus; species Pinus albicaulis. The sequence goes on from CM076578.1 coordinate 1,807,230,720, forward strand.
ATTTTCAAAATGCTTCGTGGGATTTGGATATTTGGAAGTCCACTCCTCGAACTAGTCAAGTACTTTGTTTGCTATCTCGATTAGCTTCACCACATCTGTGCATTCTCCTGAATACCAATGAGAGGGGCCATGACTTGTTTTATAAATATCATATCATCATATAGTCGTGCCATGGTATCCTTCATTGGTCCCGGCTCTTCTAGAATCACTGACGGCCACTATGTGGAGATGAAGTTATGTGATGACAACCACTAGTTTTCCGTAGCAAGATGTTCTACTTGTTGCTTCATCACAGTCAATTCTCTTCCAAACCTGGAATTCTCATTGAGAAAGTACCTTGAGTTGTATTGTGATGGTGTAGTGAATGAAAATTTTGCCTCCATAACTAAAGTTAGGTTTATTCTAGTGTTGGAGGTCATCACCTTTACTATCACCATTGAGATTGGGTTTTTAGGAGCCTGTGGGAAATATCTATGCCTTAACTACACAATTCTCTTCTTCAAATGATCAAATGTGATGCGACACACATACATGACTTGGTCTGCTAGTGGATGTGTAATATCTATCTCGCTAAATGGAATATGTCCTCCTGTGAGTGGTTTTTTACCAGGATTAGTAGGCTCATCATCCATGGGTTCGATAATGTTTTCTTCCTCAAATTGATCCTCCTCTAATTCATGAATCAATTGTTATTCCTCCAGCCTCTGTGTTGCTTCATCCTAATATTTCCTCTATTTTTCTTCCTCTATCTCTCTCATCTCTTATTCTTCTATCAGTTTCTTCTAAAGAAACACACCTTTCTTCTTGCTCTCTTCTTCTTCTTCTTCTTCTTTTTTATTTTATGTAATTTGACTAAGTAAAAATGATTAGAGAACACAATATAAATGGCCATTACAAAAATTCTTCCATATTAGGATAGAGAGTGTCTCTTAGCCTGAAAATGAAATAAAATTAATTTAAAAGAAAAATATTTATAAAATTTTTTGATTGTGAAATGATAGATGAATTTTTGGTAGGTGGTATTGATGATCCATGATATTGGCCCATGGTATAATATGCTTTATAATATCCATTGTAAGGTGGGGTGAGTATCCATGGTTAAAATCCTTGTTAATTGTAAGTACTATTTTGATTGTGAAATGAGGGATGGTTCTTGGGAATGTGGTATTGATGATCCATCATATTTTCCCATTGTATGGTATGGTTAATAATATCCATGATAAAGTGTTGGTGAATATCCATAGTTAGAAATATTTTTATAATGTAAGGAATAATTTTTTTTGTGCTTATTAATGAAATTTAAATATGGTTACAAAATTATTATTTTAATTTAGATGGTGAAATGGATCTTAATTTATAGCTACTATTTATATCTTATATATTTTCATGTGATAGAGGTGTAGATATATCTAAAAAGAAATTATGATATTTTTTCTTTTAGATTTAATAAAGAAATGTTATAAAACTAAATTCATTAAAATATTTATAAGATATTTTGAGTGTGAAATGAAAGATGGTTTTTGGGCATGTTGTATTGATGAGCCATGGTATTAGCCCATGGTATTGTAACAAAGCATGTTTACAAGTTAATAATATATATGGAAAATTGTACTTGAATATCCATAGTTAAACATATTGTTAGATTGCAAGTTTGTGTGTCTATTGATTAAATTTAAATATAGTAACATACTCAATATTATATTTTATAAGGTAAAATAGATCTTAACTTATTGTTGATACTTATAGATTTTAATGTAATATGTATATTTTATTAATAATTTTTTTTTCGATATAACAAATTTGAATTTTATTATTTTTATTACTTTCAACTAGAGACACTACAACATCTCCCTTGGGCTTTATATTAATTTTAAAGGACATGTAATTATTTACCAATTTACATATTATAAATTGGAAATATAAATATAAATTCAACATATTAAACAAAAATGTAAAAAAGTTTACAAAATTTCTTACATTACACTACACACTACCCCTATACTAGAGTAATGTTCATAAAAAACAAAACATGAACCTATGACACTTAACACTGTCTACATAAATCCTCGACACAATGTTAAAAATATAAATGTCTACATAAATATGTTGAATCTAATAATCTAATATTGGAATTGATCTATCGACTCTGCGGCATGCGAAAGTATTTGCAAGCCTTCTTCTCCACCCAATATCGTTTTACCTCTTCGTTTGCGCCCCTTTCCAATGAGAGAAAAACTGAGTATTTATTTCTCTGAGCTAAACTAGAATCCTATTATTGGCTCATAAGACAATAATAAAACTGCAAATAAAGAGTATTGTGAGACTCACGTTTACTGCTCATGATAAAACACCAAATAAAGAGCATTGTGAGACTCTGATTTACCTAGAAGAATTGAAAATAATAATATAATACAAAGTAAGAACCACTCAAGCACTTAAGAGTTCCTATATTCATGATAGTTATGATAATGTGTTTTAGTGATGCTTACCTTGAATTATATTATTATTTTCAATTCTTCGACTTAAATCTGGGTGTTGTAATGCTACTTTATTTCAAGTTCTATTATGAGCCATCGAGAGGAATACAGTTTAGGTTTAAGAATGAAGTACTCAATTTTCTAAAACCAGAAAGCAACCCAAACTCTTGCATGGATTTGAAAAGAACTTCATGGCCTAAAAGTATTTGAGTAGTTAATCCACCCAAGATTATACATTATATTATACAAAGGTATAATAACCTGGAGTAGCGAAATTTACAGAAATGTTATATGTATACTAAATTTTGGTAGAGACTTGTTAGAAATATATAGAAGTCTTATATGTATATAGGCTTGTTAGAAATTTCCAAGAATGCTCTCTCTCCTATGAGGAAGTAGCTTATTCCATTTTAATTTATTTTATTTGGAAAATTCAAAGTTATTTTATTTATTGTGGGAATGGTTTTTTTTGTGGTTTATTAGTGGGCTTAAGGATATTAAGGAGAGTTGACCCATGACCTCTTATTAGTGAGGAATTTTAGCCACTAGAACTCTACCAATTAAACTACCTCTCAAAACAATTTAATGTGGAAATGTTATTAATATACTAATTAATATATAATATGAATATAAAATCGAATTGTTTTTAGTGATATTTTTTGGAAGCTTTTCAGATGGATTTTTCTGGTTTATTTTCTCTAAAATCCTATAGGAATGTAGTGAAATCACAAGCTTGATGGGTAACCCCTCCACAATGGAAGTTCCGTATGGGTTTTTGAGGTGGTGAATCCATATATATATAAAATCAAAAAACCAATTGTGATAGCTGGATCAAGTGCTAACTATTTGTTATGCTATTTTATTTTTAAGAGACAAAAACATTTATTTATTTTGAGGAAAAGATTACATGATGATCATGAATTAATTATTTTTAAAAAAAATAAAATCTAATCATGGAATAGTGTTCCATAAAAAGTATAAAGACTAATGATAAAAGTATTCCAAGAATTGAGAAGTGGTTGAATAGAAAAACAATTAAGGCAGTTACCTTTCCTCTGAGGATAAAAAGTACATCTCAGTGAAGAAAAGGGGTTCTGTTCTGACTAAGTAAGGGAGGAGAGTGATGATTTCCTGAGCTGATAAAGGCTAGTGGAAACACTCAGCATCCCTATAAAATTCCTGGAAAAGAAGACTCGACTTGGGGTCTCGAGGTCTCTTTCAGAATCTCTGTCAACCTACTCGTCTTAGGTGTGGAGCACGAGGGGACTGAGGACGTAATTGCATCAATCATTATAGGGAGGAAATCATCAGCAGAGACGACGTGAGATAAGTAAACAAATTTATCTTAATGAAGATATGTATTCGGATTTGTTTGAAATACATAAATGTTGTTAGACTGAAATACTTTCGATATGGCTGTTGTGTCTTAGATTATGGAAAGAATAATTTTACACTGTGCATGTCAAGTATAAAATGTATCTATCTCTGTTATATTATATTTTGGACTTGCTGTGGAGCTATTGAATATTTGTGGACTGTATAACAAAATATATGAATAAGTTGTAATTATAGCCTGACTGTTAAAGTAGAATACAGAAATGTCAGAACCATAGTCTGGCCTATATAGAGACGGAAACATATATATATATATATATAAATGAGAGATACAAATTTGGAATAAAATGTTAGTTTAGGGTCCAAGGTCGAAACCATAGACCCCAGAACCAATCGTTTTTCCATAACTATGATATACATGGAAATAAAACCTGGATGGTCTAGACATCTCTTAAATTACTTAACCAAAAGAAGTAAAATAAAATTCTGTACTTGAAAAATAAGACGGAAGCTTCTCTCAATGACCTAGAAAATTTTACAGTCAAAATAATGGAAAAGTATCCTTTATACATGATAAAATAGATTAATTTATGGACTGGAAAGATATATATTTATTACAGATTTATAAAACTACATAAATGTAGTACTTCTATGCAAACTGCTAGAAAAAAAATGCGTGTGAGGAAGAAACCTAGAAAATAAAAATTGATACATACAAGCACAACAGGACCATAAACCTTGCTTACTCCTTATTGAGTCGAATAATGTGTTAACCGCAGAGTAGATATCAATCAGATTGAGAGGCACGACGAGAGCCGTTAGATCCAACCAATCAACAAAGGAAGATCATACCGCAGGCAGAGCGACATCTCATATCGCAAATGTTAGCGATTAAGACTCACTTAGCAAGTTAAAGATTTTTGTTTGTGATTTGAAGTGTTGTAGCAGAGGCATAGTGCAGGTCGTCAGATCTAGCCGAGATCAAACAGTGAAGATTGGAAGCGGTGATCGCAAATCACAATTTGTGAAGGTTAACACTAAGGGCCATCATAAGGGAAGTCAAGGAATTTGCAATGCAGAGTGCGACAAGCCACGTGTTAACAAGGCGCAACAACGCATCGTGTAGAACATAAGGTTTAGCTATTAATGTTTTAAATTTATGTTGTGGGGAATGCGAAGTGCGACTGTCTGTTGATTGGTCGGAGTTACGGTGGGACCCTCCGATAAAGAAATCCCATGTATTTACATTTATTTTTTGGGTTTGTGTGTTGGATTGGATTATTTTTTGACCTGTGTATGTTATAAAAACATCACTGTTTATTCGCAGAATAAAGGGGCTAATACTTAATAAGATTCGTTATGTGGCTAACTCCCAATTTTTTATCTCTGTTACGAATAAAGGGGGATTTGTATTAAGTATTAAGAACTCTATTTTGTAGCGTTATTATGATATATTACAGCTATCCTGCATCACAAAGGTTGGCTGAGAATGTGTCATGCTATGATATGAATCTCCATGCAAAGGACTCCAGCAACCCTGTCCTAATTTAATGAATCATATGGCAGCAATGTATACATTATAATGTCGAATATTTTTTCAATCTAAAAAGTACCGTCGAAATTAAATAATTCCCAAAATGATGAACCTTATGATAAGACATAGTAATGTATATATTTAAACTTATGAAAAGGAAAACCATGCTAAATGTTGTGTTTGCTAATGTCAAGTATACGCATAAATAAGGAGCATAGATATGTTGTATGGTATTGCATAGAAGTCTGTGTGAGCTAAAGTTTGTAATTAGCCATGTGTAGAAGAATTTTGATGTATAATCCATAGTAAATGAGATAAATATGGTTGTTAATTATATGTGTTCACATATCTAGGTATAACATGGTAAAAGAAAATTTGTTTTTATATATATGAGTTATGGTGAACGTTACAAGTGGTATCAGAGCAATGTTCGCATATTGGGACCCTAGGGGTCATGTAACATAATAAATTGTGTGTAAATGATGCACAAAAAAGAAATAATATCGTAGAAGACAATTTGAGGAGGGGATCGACATAGAAAACACCCCAGAATGTAGGGGAACCTACACCCCAACCCCAACTGGAAATGAATCCTGAAATGTGAATTCAACTAAGTGTGGATCAGCACCAGTAGACTAGTAGACTACTGGAGGAACAACAACACAAAAATAGCATACTGCTAAGTACTATGCAGAAGTTACATGAAGTAATGCTCCGTGTGAGGAATGAAAATGAGTGCCTGATGAAAGAGCAGGAAAGGACACTCAATAGCCTTTCTGACAAACAAAATTAGGGAGTGATTCAACCCAACCTTGATAGAGACATGCAGGAAGAAAATGAACAACAAGCCAAGGACCAAACCACTGAAAAAGCAGAAAGAAGCCATTCACAAAGAAGTAACAAGAATAGAAACTACAATGAGGCCGAGTCTGGTAATGTGTTGGAACAACAACAAAATTAAGAAACAAAAAGTGGAACTACCAAGTGAGCTCTGGAAGATTAAAGCACCAACATTTGGTGGAGAAGCGAAGGAGGTGGATGAAGTATGGTTGATTAATATGAAGAAGTACTTTCAAGTTTATAAGTACAACAACAATATTAAAGCCATACTGACCATCATCAGTTGAGAGAAAATGCCACCCTGTGGTGGGAGAAGTCAAGAATGTCCACAACATTGAGGATCAAGACGTGACATGGGATTCGTTCCAACAATACTTTAAAGAAAAATATCTAACATAATGCTTCTATGACAAAAATTCCAAAGAATTCCATGATTTGAAGTTGGGTCAAATGATGATGGATGACTACATAACCAAGTTCACTTCCTTATTAAGATATGTTCTTTATCTGAGGGATGAAAAGGATAAGGTTCAACAGTTCTTAAGAAATTTTCCAACGCATATGAAAGAACGAATTGAATTCATGAATCCAAGGACCATAGACAAAGCGATTCATAAATCAAGAATGTGTTACCAATAGTCCAAGGAAAAATAAGAACTGGGAAAAAATTAGCAGCCAAGAAAAGGAAGAAAAGTAGTTCAAATTTCAAAAATACTAGGACTGATAACTTTAAGAATTCTGCATGGAATTTAGTGAGCAAACAATTTGTAAGGACTCACCAAAGAACCCAGTGGCCTACAGAGGCTTCCAGAAAACCTGAACAAGGACAATCCTAGAAGCCACCTCTACAATGTTGGGGGTGTGGCGAGGCTCATTACTATAAAAATTTCCCATAGCAAGGAAGAAGTGAAACAATTTATAATCTACAAGAAGCTTCTACAGTGGGAGATGTAGCCTAAAATTACCCAAAATTAACGCATCGTTGGAAGAACGTTAGGAAGATTATCAACCAACGATGATAGATTGGAAAGTAAGCTACTTTTGTAGCCTGTTTCTATTTTTGTTGATCCAGGTGCAAGTTTAAGTTATATAAACCCCAAAATAATAGAAATATGTAAATTACAAAGTCAAAAATTCAAAAATACCTGGCTAGGATAGATAGTCACTGAAGTGAAGATAAATGTTTGTACCAGTGTTCTAAACTGTACACTGGAAATTGGAACACAACAATTAAATGTGGATTTGAATATATTTCCTTTGGGATCCTACGATGTGCTACTGGGCATGGATTGGTTGGAGAAACACTGGACACTGGTAGATTGTAAAGAAAAGATTATATATTATAGAATGCAAGATGGGACTTGTAAGGAGATGCAAGGAATCAAGAAACCCCTACAGCTGCGTCCTATTACAATCTCTCAAATGAATAAGTGTATTAGAAACGAATATCAGTTATATTCCATTCAGGTGGGTTTTTCTAATTCTAAGGAGAAGAATCCTATGATGGAGAACATACCTGTGGTACAAGATTTCATGGACGTGTTTCCAGAATATGTACCCGGTTTTCCTCCAAGAATGGACATCGATTTCACTATTGAATTGATGCCAACCGCATTACCAATTTCAAGGGCACCATATCGAATGTGTGTACTGGAGCTAACTGAACTGAAAATGCAGCTGCAAGAATTTTTGGATAAGGGGTATATTGGATCGAGTGTGTCCCCTCGAGGAGCACTGATGTTGTTTGTAATGAAAAGGATGGAACCATGCGAATGTGCATGGACTATAGACAACTTAATAAACTGACGTAAAAAATAAATATCTCTTACCACGGATTGATGACCTGATCAGGTGAAGGGGGCCACTGTATTTTCGAAGATGGAATTAAGGTCTGGATACCACTAGATCCAGATAAAATAAGAGGATATCTACAGGACTACTTTTCGTACCAGATATGGGCATTACGAGTTTGTGGTATTACCATTTGGTTTAAATAATACACCAACAACATTTATGAGGTTGATGCATGGCATATTTCACCCCTTTTTCAACAATTTTGTGTTGATATTCATTGAGGATCTTTTAATTTATTCAAAGAACATGGCAGAGCACAAGGAGAATTTAAGGATAGCGTTGGAGATGTTACAAAAACATTAGTTGTACGCCAAGTTTAGAAAATGTGATTTCTTCAAGGAAGAAATCCAGTATCTAGGCCATGTTATTTCTGCTGAGGGAATAACGATCGATCCAGAGAAAATTAAGACGATTATGGAATGGCGAGTACCCCAAAATGTGGCAGATATCTGATCCTTTATGGGATTGGCTAGATACTATCGACATTTCATTGAAGGGTTCTCAAACATTTCTTTTCCAGTTATCTCTTTACAGAGGAAAGGAAAAAGTATTTAAATGGAATAATGAGTGCCAGAATAGTTTTTAAAGGTTAAAACACTTGTTGACCACTGCCCCGGTGTTGAGGGTAGCCAACCCCAACAGAGAATTCAAGGTTTGTACCGATGCTTGTAAAGAAGGAGTTGAAGCAATTTTATTGTAAGAAGGACGAGTGGTTGCCTATGAATCAAGGAAATTAAAAGATCATGAACAACGATACTCAAACTATGATTTAGAGTTGACAGTGGTGGTGCATGTAGTCCGAGTATGGAGGCACTACTTGCTAGGAAATAGATTTGTGTTAAAAACTGACCATAGCAGCCTAACCAGCTACTTCAAGCAAGATGATATAAAATATCACCAGGCAAGATGGAATGCCTTTATAAGTGAGTTTGACATTGATATTCAACATGTAAAAGGTAAAGAAAATTGTGTAGCGGATGCGTTAAGAATAAAATTGCATTGTGTTTATGAACTTTTCTATAACTAGATTGAATGCAAATTTTTAGATCAGATAAAAGAGGAAGCCGAGAAGGATCCTGAATACCAGTTTCTATGGTAGAAAGTGGGGGAAGCCATAAGGCAAGAAAAACCTTTTGACTACGCAGTTATTAAGGATAAATTGCTAACGTTTAAGGAAAAGATATATATTCCAAATCGAATGGGTTTGAGGGAGATTATCATGAATGAGTATCACCGCAGTAATTGCTCAGGACATCTAGGATACCAAAAAATTCTAACAAAAATTAGAAAGGTTTGTTTCTGGCTTGGTATATGAATAAGTATTGTAGAATATTTAAACAAATGCATGGAGTGTCAATAGGTGAAGGTGGAGCATCAACATTCAGCTGGATTGCTGCAGCCTATACCAGTGCCTGAATGGAAATCAGAAGTTATCTCCCTAGATTTTATTACTAGTTTACCAAGGTCAAAGTGACACAATGATTCCATTATGGTGGTGGTTGATAGATTGAGTAAGGTAGCACATTTCATACCTATACAATCTACTTACAAAACTGTGAAAATAGAAAATATCTTTATGAGAGAGATATTTAGACTGCATGGCATTATAAAGACTGTCTTATCAGATATGGATGTGAAATTTACTTCAGCATTCTGGAAGACCCTATTTACAGTTTTGGGAACCCAAATAAATTTAAACACTGCTTATCATCCTCAAACAGATGGAGAAACTGAGTGGGTGAAACAAATCTTGGAAGACATGCTCCTCATCTACATGATTCAACAACCAACAAAGTTGGAAGAGTATCTACGCTTGGTATAATTCACCTAAAACAATGGTTATCAAGAGTCTTTAAAGATGCGTCCCTTCAAAGCTTTGTATGGACGACAATGTGGTAATCCCATCAATTGGAACAACTCTGAAACCAAGTTAATGCTTGGAACAAATATTTTAGCTAAGATGGAATCAGAAGTAAGGAAGATCAGAAAAAATATAGAATCAGCTCAAGTTTGGTATAAGGTATATGCCGATAAGAAGAGGAATTATCGGGAAAATGAGGTGGGAGATCATGTGTATGTAAGGATTAAACCAAAGAAGAGCACCTGAAGGTGGGCCTCCTGTACCAAGTTGGCTCCCAGGTTTTGTGGACCTTTTCATATATTGGAGAGAGTGGGACCTTTGGCTTACCGATTGGCTTTACCCAAACATATTTGGGTGCACAATGTGTTCCATGTATCCTTACTAAAACGATACGTACATGACCCAAAGCATGTAATCCACTGGAAAATCATTCAGGTAGGTTAAGATTAAAAATCCTACCTTGAAATACTATATTTTATGAGAATTTAATTAAAAGTCTTGGTGACTGCAGGTCGAGTCGAATGACGAGTTTTTGGTTGAACGTCAGCGTATACTCGATCAGAGAGAAATCATGCTCTGGAGGTGAGCCATCACCCATGTTAAAGTGCAGTGGAAGCACTTTAGCTCGGATGATGATACCTGGGAAGATGAAGGATTTGTTCATGAGGCTTATCCAGAATTGGTTGCTGAGATGAAGTGAAACACCAAGGATGATGTTTACTTCCAGGGGGGAAGTTGTGACAACTGGCTTAAGTGCTAACTATTTATTATGCTTTTTTATTTTTAAGAGACAAAAACATTTATACCTTTTGAGGAAAATATTACATGATGATTATGAATTAATTATGTTGTGTTGAAATAAAATATAATCATGGAATAATGTTTCCATAAAAAGTAAAAATACTGATGATAAAAGTATTCCAAGAACTGAGAAGTGGTTGAACAGAAAAACACTTAAGAAAATTACCTTTCCTCTGAGGATAAAAAGTACATCCTAGTGAGGAAAATGGGTTCTGTTCGGTGACTAAGGAAGGGAGGAGAGTAATGATTTCCTGAGCTAGTAAAGGCAAGTGGAAACACTTAGCATTCCTATAAAATTCCTAGAAAATAATACTGGACTTGGGGTATCTTTCAGAATCTCTGTTAGCCTACTCATCTCAGGTGTGGAGCACAGGGGGAGTGAGGACATAATTGCCTTGCTCATGGTAGGGAGGACATCATCAGCATAGCCAACGTGCGATAAGTAAACAGATTTATTTTAATGCGGATATGTATTCGGATTTATTTGAAATACAGGAATGTTGTTAGACTGAAATAATTTCGATATGGGTGTTGTGTCTTAGATTATGGAAAGAAGAATTTTACACTCTGTGTTACACCATTTTTTTTGTCATCTAACTCATTATCATTAGATGAACCCAAGTACACCATGTAAGACCAATTTTACCCTAAGTGAAATTGCTTTCACCATGTCAAATAACATTTGTTCATATTTCCTGGTCACATTTAACCCAAAACAAGGAAATTAATTAAATAAATCATTATTTATTTAATTATTTCCTAGGAATATGTTATTTAAATCATTATTTAATAACATTCCTAGTTAAATTTGACTAAATCATTTTTAAATAATTAAATAAGTCATTATTTAATTATATCCCCATCATCTCCCTAAAATAATAATAAATAAATCATTTATTTATTTATTGTTTATAAATAAAGGAATTGACCTAAGTCAAAAGACCTTTTCCCTCCAACAAATATAATAAAATATTCCTAAAGGGTGGTTCTAGAATTTGATTAATAATATTTTATTCATGCAACAAGTTCTAGATAACCCTAGTATTTTGTTATAAATAGGAGGGTTTTCCCCACTCATTAGTCACCTTCATTGCATTAGATCACACTAGATCTACTCTTGGTCACCATTTTCTATTTTTGCTTTATGAGCTCCCATTGAGTTCTATGTTTGTGAGGGTTTTCTACCATAATAAGAGAGAGGAATTTTAGATCTGAAACACTAAGGACTTTCAAGAACCCATCCCATTGAGGAGAACTGGAAAACACCTTTCTTGTTTTCCTCTCAGGTGCCCCATTCTTTAATATAATATAAAACATTCTTTTAAACACATTGTTCTTGTCTTGTCTATTGGATGCATGGAGCCATATTATATTTTATCTGCTTAATGTCTTTTGTGCTTCGATCTGGATTTGTGCAGCAGACTTAAAGATATTTTGCAGCCATAATCGATGTTATGGCTATTTTTTATGCATAGCTAAAGTGATATTTTACCACGAAATATTCATACTAACAAGTGGCGACTCCACACAGGATTTTCTTTTGCGACCGCTGTCGTTTCATATATTCCTGCATATCCATCTATTTCACACCCTAGGGTTTCTCTTCCATTTTCTGTTTTTCCTATTTTTATGGTGCTTTCCACCTTTAAAACCCTCAAACAGTCAAATTTTTAACTTCTGTGTGTTTCTGGCCTTATTGCGCAGGTGACAGACATCAGCCGCAGCTGATACGAAAAACTTTTCTGAAATCTTCCGCCGAGAGAGCCGGATCTGCAGGTCACACTTATCGGCCCAAAAAGTGCGACTTGAGCCTGAGGATGCTTTTTTCTGCCCCAAACCTGCGACCTGGACTGAAAACAAGTCAGAATCTGCGACCTGCACTTTTTCTGCAAATTTTCCAGCACTTTTTCTGGGTTTGTCTGAAGCTTCTGTCAGGGTTTTCCAACCTCTATCTATGCCCGTTTAGACTTGTTTCTGATCTGCTTCACTCAACTAAGTGGGAATATTGCCCCTTAGGGCTCTAGTACTCTCCAAATTTTGTGGGAGAGTAATTGCTGTTTAAGAAGTCTAAATTTCCAGAAATTTCAGCCTTATTTCTCTCAGATCTGATACCTCATTTTAAGATCCCTTTAGATCAACTCTTCTCCCTTTCAAATCACCTCATATATTTTTTTTTGGGTTCATTTCTTAGGCTACCTCCTTGTCCCTTCTATTTTTAGCTGATCTCCTCCTTTTTAGTAGCAACCTTGCCTCTACCTCTTTGTTGTTCTCTACACCTCTTGTCAGCAGATTTCTCCTTTAGATCTCTATCCCTCTCGACCTTAGATCTATTGGCCTCTTTTTAGCGTGTTTTCCTTAGTTTTTTCTCTCTTATAGACTAGTTTTGAGAGACCCACCTTCTTGGGTTAGATTTATGCATTGGCAGCTGTTAATTTTCTGTTTTTTTCGTCTTATTCACTACAGATTTATTTTCAGTTACGCAACACACTTTTTCTTTTACTCTCAAAACATTTGGGTTTAAACAAATTAAAATTAACGCACGCCACACACTGACCCTAAGTGAAGAAGAGCCTGGTTAACACTTCCTGGCAAAGACTTTAAAATCAATAGACACTGCACCTCTCTGCCCTCGTTTCAACATTGATCTCACTTGATTTTACCCCTCCCTGCCCCTATCGGTTTTCTTCTTCCCGTCATCATTGCGCCCCCAAGGCGCTTCTCCCGGAGACATCTTTGCCTTCACCCTCAGTTTCCGGTCGTTCAAATTCCTCTTTCCTGTCATCCTCGAGTAAGTCCCCCCCCCCGAGTCCGCACTCCGACTCTTCCTCTGATTGTTCAGGTTCTCCCGCTACTTCTGGTTCTCCCTCTCTTACCTTCACCATGTCTAGTTCAGGACCTAGCCCTAACCCCAGTTCTACCGCTGGGTCCATTTCCAGTGGAACCACTACGGGACCTACCTAAACTGCCCCATTACTCCCTTGTATGGCCGGCCTCAGTCTCCCCAACTTCAATCAGCTCATTAATGACCCTATTCGCCACGATGTTAGTTGGCCTGCTATGCCAACCAAGCTTCCCTCCGACATTCCCAAGTTCGAAGGCCTTGCTAGCGAAGATCCCTCCAACCATATCGATCTTTCCACACGTGGTGTTCCTCCAATTCCATCACCGATGACTCCATCCGTCTTCATTTGTTCCAACGCACGCTTACTGGCAAAGCTTCTAAATCGTATGTTGATCAAGCCACCTCTTCCCATACCACCTTTGCAACCATTCCCCAAGCTTTTTTATCCTATTTCCAGCTTCCTCTCTGATACGACAACGACAATTAACTCTTAACCTCTTTTCATCAATCCTCTTCGACTCGCCTTTCTGCTCATGTCCAAGAATGGCGACGAAGACAGAGCCTGTGTTGCGCCCCCCCCTTTGAAGATCGGGTTTAAATGGACTAGTTCCTTTTCTCTCTCTTACCTCCCATTGGCAAAGATGTCGCATCCCATTTTCCCCAAACTGAAGAAGTCTCCCTCCAAATCGCCTTGAAATATGACCTCATCTACGCCGATTCCGGTTATGTTTATACCATCCTTCCTGACCTCCCCAAGCCTGGTGGCCCTAACGCCTCTGGGGCATCTCACTCTGCTGATGGTATCGTTAGAGCCCTGTCACATACCTCTCCTCAACCTCCTATGGGCTATGGTTTCCCTCCAGGAGGGGCCAGCCCCTCCGGCACGTTCCCCCCTCTAGGTAACATGTATCCAGGATACAGCATGCCTCCTCATTTTTCCCACCCTCCTGCTTACCTCAATGTTGCCCACCCTACCCCATATCTGTACCTACAACATGGTGTCCCAGCTCCTCTAGCATTTGGACCTCCCACTCCTTTGCCTTCTCCACTCCCACAACCGCACCTACTACCCCCTCCAGGGCAAGTATTTGCACAGCAGGGGGCACCTAATTTTATTCCTTCTCAAAGAAAGATAAAAGTCAATAAATCCGCTTCTGGTAATCATGGATCCAATCCTTCCAGTATTGACCCTACCACTGCCAACCAGCCACAGGGCTCCCAGCCCAAGCCGGACAGGTCTCTTCGCACCAATAATCCCTGCTCGTGTTGCGGTGTTTATGGTCATTACACTCACGATTGTCCCTTATTACCACAAATGCGGTAGATGTGGGAGTCCTAGGCCACCGTATGAGGACAACACTCCTCCCCTACTGTTCCTCCCAATCCAGCTACTTCTCAACTTGCTGTGTTTACTTATCCTTTCCCTCAAGAAGGATTTGTGGCCACTCAACCACCTCATGCCCCAGTAACCACTCAACCTTCCCCTTCTAGTTCCTCCGATTACCAGATTCTCATGATGGCCTCTGACCAACCACTCACCGTTGACCTTAACCTTCAAACTCGGTCCCATTAGTATTCCACACCTCCCATTCCATCTATCTCCAAGTCCCCATTTCCAGGTCTTACAGAGCCTCTATTGACACCTAATGGTCCCTTGCAACTCCCTCCACCCAAAGCTGAGGTTCATCCCAATACTCCTAAGGGACCATTACACCGAAATGCTACCTTTGGTCGAGCTGCCCACTCCTACAGCATAGTAGATGATCTTGCGCAATCTCCTGCTGCCATTTCAACACTGGAACTCCTCCAGTCGTGTCCTTCCCAAAAGAAGAATCTACTATTTGTTGTGGGCACTATAGATCCTGCTGATGACCAATTGATTGTTTTTGACGCCCGTCAGTCAGAACATCCCCCTCTTCCTCCTTCCGTTGCTTTCCAAATCCCCGTCAAAATCTGCAATGCCAATGTTTCTCGGTGTATTATTGACGAGGGGGCATCTACCTGCGTAATGTCTGCTTTGGTTTGGAAACAACTTGGCTCCCCTGAGCTGGCCCCTTCCACAATCACCCTTCGTGCTTGGGATGGCCATGCCTCCCAGCCCATTGGCCTGTTCCGTAATTATCCTATCACCCTTGCAGGCAAGACTGTTTGTGTCGACATTGAATTTATTGACGCCCCTCTTGACTACAACATTCTCTTGGGGCGTAGTTACACCTATGCCATGTCTGCCGTCCCATCCGAAGTCCACCGCAAGATGTTCTTTCCTCATAATGGCAAGATTGTCACCATTGACCAGTTGACCTACCATGAACCAAAATCTCAGACCTCCCCTGAGTCCACCATCTCTACCGTCACCAATAAACTCATTATTGATTCTTTGACCAGTGTTTCCCCCGGCGTCTACAAAGACTCCTCTTTGCTTGGAACTTTTCCTGGTCCTCCCCCTCCTCCTGTTTCTGACCCCAATTTAGTGAATGTTTGCATGATGCAATCATCTCAGGCTGGCCTTCCACAGCCTGCTCTGGCTAGTCAGCAACCTCCCTCTCGCCCACCGCAACCTGCTCCTAACTCTTCGCTTAAGTCGAACGAACCCTTTTCGCCTGGTCCTTCCCATCCTCCTCCCACTCAGGAACCTCCCTTCCCTCCTGAGTCAGTTCCCTTAAGTCCCCACCATATGGGAGTCGTCCCTCCTGGTCATTACCTTGCCGGTCAGATACCTTTCCTTGGTCCCCCCCCCTCCCCGCGGTGTTTATTCAGTCCCCGTCATGGCCACCCTTTCCCTACCTAATTTAACCATGGGAATTCCAGTATGGTATCTTACTCCTCTAGCCGAGACCCCACCAGGCCACCCAAAACCATACATAGCTGTGACACCGGTGCAACTGATTCCCTTCGCTCCTTCCACCACTACAGTGCCCCTAGCCCCTCCGCAGGACCCTCCCCATGCTGCAACCCATACAAGCAAGAAAAGAAAAACTCAAAAGGGGGCATCCAAAGACAAGGCCACCACACCCGACCCTACCCCTCCCCCTCCCCCACCCGCCAAGCCTTGTGCCTTGTGTGATGGTATCGGTTATTCCACCCATACTTGTCCTAAGTTGCCCTGTATCCAACCAATGGTTAAAGTTGCATTCCCTGAATCTACGGTCCCTGAAACCTCTGTTTCTTCCTCATCCGCAGCCAAGACCTCAAAACCCCTTCGCACCAACAAACCCTGTGCTCTGTGCGATGTCCATGGCCATTACTATCACCATTTTCCTCACGTCACGCATTACCGAGCCTCTTTAGAGGTCATTCGGGAGTACGAACTTGAACAAAATCAATCTGCCTCTCCCATCCTTGCTCAATATGCGTCAGGTCTACTCGAGTATCCTCCTGCTACCATTGACATTCCTCCCACTGATGTTGAAATGTCGGAATATGCTGCTCCCCTCCTATACCTATCATCATCCACACAACCATCGGAGTACATTCCCTCTTAATCCACTCCATCTGTTCTACTAGATCCTCCTTCAGACACATTATTGGGCTCTTCATGTTTTGACCATCTTTTTACCTGTTCTTCTATCATTCCCCATGATGACCCGTATCTATGCCTCTCTTCCTGTACTATTGATTTAGGTAACTTTGCAGCATCGTACGGTTCCCTTGACCCTTCCATTCCCTCCCATAATCATGATCACACCATCCTTATCTTCGATCTTCTTCACAGCCTGAGTTCCCTCTCTTCATCCCATAGTTCTCATTCATCTCCCTCTCATCGATCTCTAAGTCCTAGACTTGCTACCTAGAATGCTTCCTCCCATAGCCATCAGTGGATGTCTATCCTCTACTCACGCTGCCATCCTTTTTCTCATCCCTCCCATTTGTTGTCCTACGACACTATTACATTGGCCCTCTCCTCCACCCATTATCTTGGCTATTTCGATGGGGCAAGTCACTCTTCCCGGTATCTCACTTCGGCAGCATGGGCCATCTTTACCCCCTTGCATACCCTGGTTCTTGCAAATGGGCTTTGCATTGGTAATGCCACCAATAATCAGGCTGAATATGATGAAGTACGTGGCCTCTTAGCCGATGCTCTCTCTCATCACATCCTCCATCTCCATGTTCATTTAGATTCCCTGCTTCTTGTCTTACAACTTAACGGTGTCTATCGCGTACATAACCCTATCCTGTTTAGACAATATCTACGGGTGCAACTTTTGATACGTGAATTTAGATTCATTAATTTCACCCATATCCCTCGACATCAAAATTACTACGTAGATCAAATCGCAAATCATGTTCTAGACTGGAATTTATCACACACAAGACAATAAAATTTCACATCATCAACAAAATGTCCATAAATCATATATACATTACATAACATGTGTTTTTAGAGTCCATCTACTCTGAAACATACAACATTCCCATAGCATGGTAGAAAAAACAAAACTACAAAATGGGGGGCACCACTTGCCCCTACATCAACGTTGGGGGGCACCAGTTGCCCTACATCTAATCACTCTCTGGAGGGTCCTGAGCCAACGGCTCTGATCCCGCAGCTCGTAGATCACGCACAGTTTAACCGTCCATCACCATGCGTCGCATGATACCTCGCCATTCCGAGGGTAGCCCAACAAATAACTCTATGTACTGGTCATCTAAATCCTTCCAACCACGCTCCGACACACTAGACAACAACCCCTCACATCTACGACGGATGTCCTCCAACAGAGCGGCCATATCCTCGTTCTGTGATGTCCTTGATCCACTTGCACCTGTAGCTCCTACTGCTGCCGATCGTCCCATATATCCGGCCGGTTTTACCAGCGCTATATCTGCATTCCAAAAAATATAACAATTAGTACCATGAATACTAGTCACAAAATCTAAAATGCATATAACAGATTAGCAGCTTGTCACTTACCATCAGGCCCCCACACTTGACCAGGAGGAAGCGGCAAGTCTGGATCTCCCCAATAACTCATCCCACTATAGGGATAGTGGTCTATGTGTAGTGGCATCTGATCCCAATGGGCGAAGAACTCTGGTCGGAACACCCGTCTGACTGCCCTCCTCCTCTACACAGTAATCGTCCCCACCGACGCATCCGAGGCTCTCTCAGACCTCCATTAGGTAACTGTATACGAGGTCACAAGGTTGGGATCTTCTCAAAGAAGAAAGAGCACAAAACAGTCCCATAGGAAAAATAATGATTCACTTGTCGCTTGCATAGCGACAACTGTCGTTTCACCGACACAAACATCATCTGGGCCCACCCATAGTAGGTTCCCCCTAACACACTCTCTACATCTGCCCTCCAGTGATGTGATGGAATGCCTGGCTGCCAAAGATCTGCAACACTGCAGCGACCACTGCCCGGGTCTCCAACCTCTCTAGATCCCCAATGGATATCCGTGTCCTTCTAACTCGGACACCTAGTCGAAAATGTTGATAAACAAACTGCATAATGTTATGCCCCCATGGTAACACTGGCTGCGTATTTCCCACCATCCGTAATGGTGGGAGACTAGTCAAGAAATACAGATCCTAGACCGTCAGATCGATCCTGTGCCCCTGCACTATAAAAACCTCATGATCTGGATCCTAGTAACTGATAATTCAGGCCAACAAGGGCTCTCCAGCCCTCATCAAAGGGTTCTCCAAAAATTTAAGAACCCCATACCTAGCCAGTGCATGACGGACACCCTGATCTGCTTGGATTTCCGTCTGTAATGTACCTAATTCTCTCTCTCTCCACTTGCTCCGTATATATGCCATATCTGCACAAAACCATCATTTTTGTCAGTCTCCAGATCAACAAAACTGCATTAACTTACACCAAAACTGAATCTCAGTCCACAACAGCACTAAAACCTCCCACATCTAACAGGTCGCACTTTTTGGGCAAAACCTGGGCCAGGTCACACCTTTCAGGCCAAAACCTGCATCCTAGGTCGCAGCTTTTGCCCCAAAAAGTGCGATCCGACTGTAATGATGAAGTAGGGGAAGTTATCGAGATTTAAAACCCTAATCTGCAATTTGAATCCATCAAAAACAAAGTGTAGGATTAGGCCTCTTACCTGCAACTGACGGATCACGATTCCACTGGTCGGCTTGTCCGCTACGATCACCGCAAGATTTAGGGCCTTCTCTCCTCTCCACATTCACCACAGCCACACAAGCAAATGAATGATTTTGGAGGGAAACGCCTTATTAGAAGAAAACCCCTATTTTTTCTTTTGCCTGCTGTGACCAAACCGTAGCCTTGTTTGACATACCATCTACACCGTTGGAAACCTCTCACCGAGCACTCAAATGGGTATATGTTAGTTTTTAATGTTTTGATACTTCACCAGGACACATTTTGTCCATGAAGAATCTATTCACCTCTTCTTAAAATCAAATTTCTTCACTTACGACACTTGTACTTGGGGCACCACTTTGCCTCCTTATTCGTCTTCGTTCGTGTTGATTTTTTTCATGAGCTACCCTATTGTACTAATGCTTTTATGGTCCCCCATTAGACCCATACTATGAGGTAGCACCATTGAATCGCCCTTGTTTAGAGCATTCGAGTCGAGTCATCATCACATCCATGGAGTCTATCCTCAGTCCCTTTGTACCCCGCTATAGTCCTCCATCCTTTCTTGCTTGGTCCCTCTCCCTTGTCGCACATTATTTCCTTCAGTACCCTTGTCCCCTATCCCTCATGATATTGTGTTAGTCGTTGCCAAGCCATTCATGCCCTTTATGCTCTAACAAGGGAAGTCGTCCAACCGCTCCTCCGTATCCCTCATTCCATCATCATTATCAGTATCTACTTGTTCATCACTCTACTATTTTCCCTCGCACCTTAATTGGGGTTCCCTTATTGCCTCACCTATGGCGGACCTACTTCTGTCGACGTCAGCTCATTTACTCCAGAATTCAGGTCTAGGGGACAGTGTACCTTGGTTCCAGCTCTTCTCAGCATGATGGTGATCTATACACCTGATGGTCCAGTGATGCAGCAGCAGCTATTGGTGATTCTCGGGCGTGTGTGAGATGTCTCAAACCTCATGAGGGGGTGGCCCTGAAGGTAGCCCCCCACATGCCTGGATGACTTCTTCATTTCCACCCTTGATGTAGCTCCTCTTATTTGATGATATCGGCCTCAACCACTTGTACTGCCTCTTTTATTTGCATGTACAAGTCCGATGTTGTGAGCCCTTCCCTATGTGTAGGGGGAATTTGGGTGCATTTGTATCTCATGTACTAAAATCTTCTTATATAAGTCCTGAAGACTATTCCAGGCATCACATGTATGTGGGATTCATAATTTTGTTTATCTGGCTCATGTTTAGGCTAGCCCATGCTTCATTATTGCGTTCCATGGTTTTTCGGGCGCCTTGTTCTATGTACTATTGTATCGGCGGGCATAGGTGAGCCTCTCCTACCGCCTTTAACACTATTACCACTTCATCACCCAGAGACTTGTTGCACCTGTAAGTCTAGTCTCCTCTGGGTCTAGTCCTTTAGCACATCAGAACTACCTTACATTCCTCTCTCTCACTTCCCCCCTTGATACCTAGTGATTGAGTTCTTACAACGTACTTTGGTCATACGATTTTCTCCTAACACTCGTACGTTGGGGGGCAATCCGTTACACCATTTTTGTGGTCATCTAACTCATTATCATTAGATGAACCCAAGTACACCATGTAAGAACAATTTTACCATAATTAAAATTGCTTTCACCATGTCAAATAACATTTGTTCATATTTCCTGGTCACATTTAACCCAAAACAAGGAAATTAATTAAATAAATCAGTATTTATTTAATTATTTCCTAGGAATAAGTTATTTAAATCATTATTTAATAACATTCCTAGTTAAATTTGACTAAATCATCTTTAAATAATTAAATAAATCATTATTTAATTATATCCCCATCATCTCCCTAAAATAATAATAAATAAATCATTTATTTATTTATTGTTTATAAATAAAGGAATTGACCTAAGTCAAAAGACCTTTTCCCTCCAACAAATATAATAAAATATTCCTAAAGGGTGGTTCTAGAATTTGATTAATAATATTTTATTCATGCAACAAGTTCTAGATAACCCTAATATTTTGTTATAAATAGGAGGGTTTTCCCCATTCATTAGTCACCTTCATTGCATTAGATCACACTGGATCTACTCTTGGTCACCATTTTCCACTTTTGCTTTGTGAGCTCCCATTGAATTCTATGTTTGTCAGGGTTTCCTACCACAATAAGAGAGAGGAATTTTAGATCTGAAACACTGAGGACTTTCAAGAACCCATCCCATTGAAGAGAACCAGAAAACACCTTTCTTGTTTTCCTCTCAGGTGCCCCATTCTTTAATATAATATAAAACATTCTTTTAAACACTTTGTTCTTGTCTTGTCTATTGGATGCATGGAGCCATATTATATTTTATTTTCTTAATGTCTTTTTTTCTTATATTTGGATTTGTGTAGCAGACTTAAAGATATTTTGCAGCCATAATCGATGTTAGGGCTATTTGTTATGCGTAGCTAAAGTGATCTTTTACAACGAAAGATTCATACTAACACTGTGCATGTCAAGTATAAACTATATTTGTCTCTGTTATATTATGTTCTGGACATGCTGTAGAACTATTGAATATTTGTGGACTCTGTAACAAACTATATGAATAAGTTGTAATTATAGTGTTACATGGATTAATCCCTCTTGTGCAAAAGAGCGATCTCCCTTGTACTCAACGAGTAGCTAGAAACAAACGTCCATTTGGAAACCTTTTTCTCTAGATTAATTTCATTTCAGAATTATTATAAGAAAGTAGAGAGGACATGTCCCTACCTTGAAATCCAAATGTTTGATGTAGTCTTTTATCCCTTCACTCCAAAGTGGTTTCTCCAATAAGTAGAACTTTCAATCAAAGACAAGACAAAAGATCAAAGCATCGGCAACATATACTAATAAAGAAAATCTAATCCAACTTAGTGATCAAGGAGTCTAAGTACTGATTTTATTTCAATAAGCATGAGAGCAACTTAATGAGACAAAGAGATCCACATGTATTATCTTGAATAAAAAGAGTAATCTTACAACCTGATGCCTTGATGTCGTACATGTTTCTCCCGGGGTCTTGAACAATCGTTTCTCCTTCAGTTTGATAAGCCTTCCTCTCTGAATACCAACATGATATA
The DNA here is from genome assembly GCA_034641835.2 of Pinus albicaulis. Classification (NCBI taxonomy): domain Eukaryota; kingdom Viridiplantae; phylum Streptophyta; class Pinopsida; order Pinales; family Pinaceae; genus Pinus; species Pinus albicaulis. Next base: position 1,807,253,457 of record CM076578.1, read on the forward strand.
AATTTAAATAGCTTTAATTTAATCATATAAATGGTATTAAGATGGAAAAGATTTACCAGAAAGATGAGTACCATTACCATACTCATGTTAGAGAATAATAAGCTATTTTTCCCATATAATAATTGATTCCTCCCATTTATACTTATTTACACTTAGTTTCAACACTAATAAAATTCCTTTTTTAGAAACTTAATTCTCTATTTTTGTTTTTCAAGAGGAAAAAACAAACATTTTCATTAATGAAATGTTTTACATTTGTTTAAATGTTGTTAACTTTTTACTAGAAAGGCATGGTTTATATCAATATCTTTTGTCTTACCAACAATTTACTCTCCATATTATGAAGAGAAACAGAGAATAAAAATAATCCTACTTATTAGCAAAAACAAAAACCAATCGACTTTTGGCATAGGATTTGGAAAACTAGAGATGTGAGAGCGATTCATTGGGGCATACTTGGAATTTATTATTGGTATGGAACTCATGTTGGAACTTCATCAAGCTACTGATATTCAAGCAGGGGAGTCACCTTCCAATTGATTATTTGATGTGTGGAGTCTCCAAAGCAAAAATAAAGCCAATATGTGCCTAACTGTCTGCTGCTCCCAGACCTTAGAACTAAAGCTTTTTCGTTCTTCCCAGGGAAAATTTACACCTTCAATCCCTGGAAATGACGCCAAAATGTTATCATGATATTAAGTCTTATTGGGCTGCTTAAATGGTCAACTTGGAGTAACTGTTTCATACCACTTGGAACTCGAAATTAGTCTATCTTTTTTGAGAGGGCTCTCTCAAAAGAAGAATAAATGATTTTCAATGAAGTAAAGTATATGGCTAACTCTAATGGTTTCTTCTTTGGGTGTTTATGTGTTCAAAGTAGGTGCACGATACAAGGAATCACTAACAATGGGCATGGAGTCAGTGTAAACCTAAATTACAAGACAACAAATGTCATGGAAGCCAAGGCACTTATATTCTTATCAAATCACACATGAAGGAAAAAACATCAAACTACATGCATATATTAAGTTGGAGCATATTACTAAATTCTAATTGATTACACATGAGTCACTACAAAAATATCAAAAGGGATAAGGTAAACAAGCCCCGATAAGAACATACAATGAATATTGGGTCTGAAACAAGCTACTACAAAAGTATATTATTGATAGCCACAAATTAAAATAGTAGTGCATACATAACATCTCTCAACCCTTTATAACTCTAAAATTCTCTCATTTATAGAGTGAGAACTCATAGAAATGATTTTCCACCTTGCTCACCTTGAATTCCCACCTCAGAGACCTATTTCAAACATGATTCCATCACTTGGAGACTTCCTAGGGATATTTCTGTTTTGCATAGTTTTTGTTTTCTTTGAGTGCACTGGAGTGCTGATGTGTCATTACGCCACATGGATATTGATTTGGACCTCCACCAAGTCGAATTTTACAAATGTTTCATAAATCTGGTTAGTGAAAATTCTGAAAAATAGGCTTCAAAGAAGATTGTATAATTTCCAAACCCTGATGGATTTGTAGAAAATGAAAGAGGTTTTTGTAGATGGACCTGTGATGAAGGAAAAAATCTTTCATATTCACAAAATAATTTTTTATTTTTTCAGAAATAAATCTTGAAGTTGATTTCTAAAACAGTCATGTACAAAAATTTCGTAGTGCTCATTTCGTAGTAACTTTTCGTAGTGCCTCTGTTTTCAACACTTTTGCCAAACCTGTATGAAAATATCTTCTGGACCATATTTAACCTCGACATGTGATAATTTATCCTTGAATGCACCACTTCAAGACAAAATTCCTTCAATATTCAATTGGCTGCCAAAACAGTGGAAAACAAGGAAGTTTCGTAGCAACTTTTGGTAGCAAATTTAATTTACCAATTTCCACCACCTCTTAGCTCTCTTTTATTGCATGGATCTATTTGATATGTTTAAAGAGATAATAAAAAAAAAATTCAAGGTTTAATTCCAAGTTTAATCACCTTTTTTTGACAAAAAATCATCTTCATAAACTCTGCAACGAAAACTCAGCTTCAAGCCTTAGACACACTGTGGAAACACCTAAAGTGTACAAAATTAAAAATTCTCCCTTTTCTTCAAAATTTCACCAGTAGGTCTTCAAATTAATATTATGAAGGATGTTAAGGGAAACTTGGTTCAAAATTCCCCTTAGTCTCTTAAAAATCATCTTTTTCACCTTTAACAAGTTTATTTACCAATAAGGTTCATATATGAGCTCCGAACAAATAAGGTTCGTATATGAGCTCCAAAAAAATAAGGTTCATATATGAGCTCCTATCTCTATATACTTGATAGATGTTTTAAAATAGAAGGAGGCTTTTGTACGTCAGTTCATTCTAAATAAAAACCTCTCTTGGCTTTCTGAAAAATATCTCCATGTGTCTGTTAATTGGATTTTAAAAACGTGTATGAAAATGGAAAAAAAAACACATTTTGAAAATAAAGCCGAAATACATCTCTGAATCTCCCAATTTGTAGAAACTTTGACAAAAGTGAAAGAGTTTAATGTTATTTAATCTATGCTTGACAATAACCTCTCTCAGTTTCTTATAATGCTTCTTTGTTTTCCAAAAAATTTCCCTTGAACTTGATTGCTCAAAAAGTAAAAAAAAAACAGAGAAATCCTTAGATTGGCTACGAAATTGTCGGGTAGTTTCGTAGCGAAATTTTCCTATTTTGCACTCCATTTGCTAAGAAACTATGAGAAACTAGATAAGTGGATATTTTTTTGAATTTGATGACTATGCAAGGGAACCAAAGGTGGATTATTGTGGATATGACCCTGATGACAAGACTAATGAAGTGTCTATTACCTATAATAAACATCATTAATTTAATTTCTCATCAAATGAATGATCTAAAATAATGAGACAAGGTGAATATTATGATAACGTTATAAAAAAAAAAATTTGAAAAGTTGAGAGCGATAAGAGGAATGGTGGAAGAAATGTTACCCTTGTTTTCTTTGGACAACACTTCATGAACCAGAATTGGATGTTGAAGTGGGATAGAAAATTCAGAGGAAACACGGGTTTCCACACAAGTAGAGATTTCACCCAGGCTTGGGAGAAATGATGAACGATGATGAACATCATCCCAATGGATTTCTTCAAGGGAAATAACTTACACGATACTCTCCTTAGTGAGAAATATCTCATCTAGGGGATCATACGAATCCCAAGAACGAAATCAGGGAGACTGTGAATATGTGTGTATATATTAAACCATATTATGATTGGTTTTGACAAGATGATATCATGTTAATAGAGGGGACATTAGGAAGCAGGAGTAGAAAAAATCCCATCATGGATGAGTCTTTGAAAATACCCGAGCTAACGATCTCATAGGGAGTAGAGGTATTCTCAATGTACGAGACATTTATAGTTGAACAATGGGGGGAAAAGTAAGCAAGTTGATCGGTAATGAATATTTTCCCCTCATGAGGAAACCAAAGAACATGGAAAAGTGTAGAGACCATGCAAATCATCGCATGGGTCCAACTACATCTGAGTAGAAGGTTGTAATTGAGGTTGCATCTACCACCTCTAGTTCCAGGTTCATTGTTTTACCCTCCAACTAAATTGTCAAGGATTTTGGAATACCATACGGTAGAGAGCCTCTGTCATCGAAAGCTTCTAGAGTGTTGGGGAACTGAATTAAGGTAGGAGAGTTGATGGTTATAAAGAGTCTCTTAAGATGAGTTCTTTTGAAGCTCTATATGGGCAGTAATGTCATACTCCCATTAATTGGAGCAGTCTTGAAACTAAGTTAATGCTTGGACCAGAAATGTTGGCTAAAATGGAGTCAGAAGTAAAGAAAATCAGACAAAATTTGAAAGTTACACAAGATCGACAGAAGATCTATGCAGATAAGAGGAGGACCTATCAAGAATTTGAAGTGGGTGATCATGTGTATGTGAGGCTTAAACCCAAGAAGAGTACCTTGCGGCGGGGATCTTGTGCCAAGTTGGCTCCCAAGTTCTGTGGACCCTTCCAAATCTTGGAAAGGGTAGGACCTGTGGCTTATCGGTTGACTTTACCCAGCGACATCAAAGTACACAATGTTTTTCATGTGTCCCTGTTAAAGTGATATGTGCATGATTCGAAGCACATTGTAATATTCCCAATTAGTGACAACTAATTGGAATATTCGATTTTGTATAGTTTTTCCGTCTATGGTTTGTAAATAAATAAAAAGTGAGTAAAGAGGGTCTAACTCACTTAAGTAGAATAAGAAATTTTCCTAGTAGCACAAAGTTGTGACTCAAGGGGAGTCAAGGGGGCCAAACACCACTTAGAGGAGGGGAGCCTACGTACACTCTAGAAGCTTCTACGCAGATAAGGATGAGTATGTGGAGGAGAGAGATGATACGTTGGGTTTTGGAGGGAAACCAATGCTATAAAAGATGGAGGAGCCTCCTCATTTGGATCATTTTTGAGTTGATGATTTTGCAGTGGGACTTTTGTCTTCTTGAGCATGCTGGTTGTTTAGCCTGTCTGCAGTACTGTTTAGTGCATTGAGTGTCTCCGGTCGGAGATCTCGACCTTAGCCCTGGGGGAATTTGAGTACCTACTCGGGCAAGGTTTGTTTCTTAGTATTTTGTGAGTCGATTCATTGTTTGGGTTTGCTGCGGAGCTGGAGCTTATAGAGACTGCGCAGTCACTGGGAGAGAGGACGCAGTCCATTGTGGAGGAGCTTCGGTTTGGTGTTTCGACAGGTGATTTCACCAGGATTTTCAGAAGAGGGTTAGCCTTTGCCCATCGGAGGTTTTTGGTGGAGTTTGTGGTAGTATTTCAGCTGTTTCTATCTAGCCACTGCACAGTGCCTTGGAGGCCAGCGTAATTCACTGGGGAGGCAGTTTCTGGTGATTTCTGGGGTTGGCCATTCTTGGAATGGTTTTTGGATCTTGTCTGGGTTGTAAAGGAGAGGATATTTGCCGATTTTCATCTCATTACGGCAAGGGGATCAGTCCCTAATCTTCAATCGATTCTAGCAGTAGCAGATACATGGCATTTTTCCAACAGCTGGGACGCAGTTCATAGAGCAACCATTTCCTATCATTTCTGAGAGTGTTTTCTCACTTGACTTGCACAAGATCGCCTCTTGTACTTCATTACATTTCTTAGATTAATAAAATGGCTCAACATTTTCTCTCTATATTTTCTGGTTGAGTTGCTGTAGTTGTCATTGTTGCCGTAGTTGCTATATTCTCTTTCTATTTCTATTATTGTTTTTGAGCACTCTAGTTCTATACCACTTGGTGTGTTTATCTTTCACTCCTAGACAGAGTCCGGAAAGGGCCAGGTAGCCTCCAGATCTCGTCCTCTTTTAGAGGCGACATATCCATTCCCTCCTAGTCAATCTCTTGTTGGAGTTTGCCGTGTTTTAGAGATATCCCCGAAACCGGATATTACAGTGGTATCACAACATATTTCTGGCTCAGCCTGTGGTCTATGACATCAAGAAAGAGACCATACAGAGGCAGGAAGTATAGAGACCGTGAGCGTAGGTTGGAGGCCACCTACAAAGAGGAAGACTGTGCCCGAGTAGAGAACACAGATCAAGAGAGAGAGCCTATGACGGACATAGATCATGTGGAGCTTGTAGTAGATTTGACAGAGAAAGAGCCGATGGCAAATGACGCAGAGGCCAAATAGTTTGGAGAGGCACTCCTCAAGTCTGTGTAGGATTTATCTAGACAGATTGAGGTGATGGGATAGAGGTTCATAGCTATGGAGGCTAGGCAGCATGAGACTCCATGGGTTTTCCAGTTCAGAGAGGGACCCGATACATCCCATCATTTTCCAGAGTAGGGTGCTGCTCAGCGTGATACTCCTCAGCCAACAGCTTCATGTGCACCTACCCGCTCTACCATGCCCACTTTCTTGGTAGCAGATATAGGGGCAGGACCTTGGCAGGAGGCAGAGACTAGACATTTAAATGATTATTTTACAGAGTATCAGTCCTACGGGCAGGAGTTTAGGGATGCTCTCACATTCAGATATTTTGTGCAGCTCCAGCGGGATAGTAAACCCTGTGACCATCATAGAGGGAACCGACATTACCATGATGGAGATTCCCACCGTGCCTTTAGTAGATTTCATTTTCCTATGTTTGATGGATCATCAAACAGTTCGGAAAAGTCTTGGGTGGAGAAGCTCGATATCTATTTCCAGCTTAACCAGATGTCAGAGATGGAGGCCATCAAGGTGGTGAAATTACATTTGGATGGTGAGGCCCAGGACTGGTAGTTCCATGGGATGGTGACACTCGAGCATTCCACAGTGATGACATATGCCAAGTTTACCAGGAGATTGATAGAGCATTTTGACTGGAGGGATCCAGAACAAAATGTTGTTGAGTTGACAAAGCTCAAATAGACAGGGAGCCTAGAGACATACATTGCAGATTTCTTGAGGGTTTCGGTGATGGTGCCAGATCTATCCGCGACACAGATGATCTATATGTTTTTGGAGGGATTGGAAGAGCCACTTCAAGGTCTAGTCAGATCCACTAGACCAGCTACATTGCAGGATGCTATCAGTAGGACTAGGGATTTACAGGATGCATTGCCTAGGACGTGGAGGAGTTCCTAAATATTTGACGCTGCACATACGTGGGATAGTATGTGGCCAGCGAGTATCAGTCTTGGTTGACAATGGGGCAACCCACAACTTCATTGATGCACAGATGGTCGAGCGGAGGGGTATACCGACCGAGAGTTTTGACAGGTTTTCAGTCTTGGTCCTCGGAGCCCAGACGATGCAGTGTGCCCCGTATGTTCCAGAGTTAGCAGTGACAATGGGTACTTTCACCGTGACTGATCACTTTTTTGTGGTCAACATACAAGATACCAATGTGGTATTGGGTGTTCAGTGGCTGATTACTCTGGTGAAGGTCACCAGAGATTGGGAGGCCTTAGAAATGGAATGAGATGACAAGAAGACCTGGAAGCATGAGAAGATCTGCGGGATGCATAATTACCCACCTCAGACAATGTCGACACACTGGATGGAGGCAGACTTCCGAAAGGGAGACATAGAGTGGGCGGTTGAGTTTCGGGCATCAGAGGTAGAGACCACCGGTCGAGCAGTTCATCCAGAGCTATAGGCCATCCTTGACAGGCATGAGGTAGTGTTTGGGGATATACCACCAGGTCACCCACCGGATAGAGGGTTTGAGCATACCATCGAGCTTGAGCAAGGTATCCAGACGGTGATCACTACACCCTATAGGCATCCCAAAGCCCATCGGGATGAGATTGAGTGGGCCATCCAGGAGTTGTTGGCTCTTGGACACATCAGATCGAGCACGAGTCTGTTTGCTTCTTCTGTAGTGCTGGTGAAGAAGAAGGACGACACCTTGAGGATGTGTATTGACTACATGGCCCTGAACAAGAAGACTCTGAAGAACATATACACTATACCTAGAATCGATGAGATGATGTATGAGCTAAGAGGAGCTAAGTTCTTCTCAAATATTGATTCGAGATCAGGGTACCATCAGATTCGCGTGAGGGAACAGGACATTCCCAAGATTGCCTTCAAGTGTCACTATGGGCACTTTGAGTTTTTGGTTATGCATTTTGGGCTGACCAATGCGCTAGCTACCTTTTAGTCTTGCATGAACCATATCTTCCGCAATCATCTGAGGACATTTATATTGGTTTTATTTGATGACATACGCATATATAGTAGGACGTGGGAGGAGCATCTCCAGCATATAGAGGCAGTGCTACGCATCTTGGAAGAGCAACAGTTCTATGCTAAGCTCTCCAAGTGTGAGTTTGGAATGACAGAGATGCTATATTTGGATCACATCATTGGAGTGAATGGAGTGAGGGTCCATGAGGAGAATATTAGAGCCATCAGAGATTGGCCGGAGCCGAAGAATGTGATGGAACTTCGAGGGTTCATTGGGATATGTACCTACTACAAGAAGTTTGTCAGAGGGTTCTCACAGCTTGCTGCACCCCTTATATATTTGATGAAGAAAGGGGCATTTGGTTGGACAGATACAACGCAGCAAGCCTTTGATAGGCTCAAGGAGGTGATGAGTAGCTACCCAGTGCTTGCGTTGCTAGATTTTATGCAGCCATTTGTCTTGAAGTGTGATGCGTCGGGAGAGGGGATCGACGTAGTATTGATGCAAGGGGGACACCCTATAGATTTTGAGAGCCAGAAGCTCCTTCCACATGAGAGGTTGTATTCCATATATAACAAGGATATGTTGGCCATCATGCATGCATTGGCCAAATTCTCGCAGTATCTGGTAGGGAACAGATTCAGCGTGAGGACTGACCACAACAACCTCAGGTTCTTTTTGGAGCAGAAGCAGCTACAGGAGAGGCAGCAGAAGTGGATCAGTAAGATCCAAGCATATGAATTTGACATTGAGTATGTCAAGGGTAAGAATAATGTGATAGCAGATGCCCTTTCTTGTAGAGCAGCCACGTTATCTCTTATGAGCTTGGATACATATTGGAGGGCTCGACTTTTAGTTGAGTACTCTAAGGACAAGTTTGCATGTGAGGTGTTGGATGGACAGGTGGCGGATGACAGGTACAGGGTGGTCGACGAGATCATCTATTACAGGGACAGGATCTTCTTAACTAAGGGATCTTAGCTTAAGAAGAAGATACTCTAGGCATCACATGATTCTCCATTGGGAGGCCATCAGGGGTTTACCAAAACCTACAGGGCCATTAGAGAGAGGTTCTCATGGGAGGGCCTCAAGGAGGACGTACTCCAGTACATCACGGAGTGAAATGTTTGTCAGAGGAACAAGGGGGAGATGAGCCATCCCGCAGGGTTGTTGCAGCCTCTTCCCATTCCAGAGGGGAAATGGGAGAGAATATCTATGGATTTCATCACAAGGTTGCCCATGGTGTAGGGCAAGGATTATATCTTTCTCATCGTTGACCTACTAACAAATTATGCACACTTTTTTGCCATATCCGCGCATTACACCGCAGCACAAGTGGCTGAGCTATTCTTCCGAGAGATTTTCAGGTTGCATGGTCTTCCTAAGACCATCATCAGTGACAGGGATAGCTGCTTCATGGGCAGATTTTGGCAGGAGATTTTCCGGCTAGTGGGGATGGAGTTGACACTGAGTACCAGTTACCACCCACAAACGGATGGACAAACGGAGATAGTTAACAAGTGGCTGGAGGGCTACTTGTGTAACTATGTCAGTGGGCAGCAACGAGCATGGTTGAGGTGGTTGCATTTGGGGGAGTATTGTTACAACTCGACACATCACATGTCTATTGATAAGTCACCATTTTATGCTTTGTATGGGTACCATCCTTTATCATTTGCTGATGTGATGTTCAGTGCGAGTAAGGCTCCCAGAGCCAAGATGTGGATCCAAGAGAGTCAGGACATCCTCTGGGCTCTCAAGGACAATATGGCTATAGCGCAGAACCAGCAGAAGTTGTATGCCGACAGAGGTCGGGTGGAGCGATAGTTTGAGGTAGGGACTTGGTCTACCTATGCTTATAGCCATACCGACAGTCATCGCTGAAACAGAAGGGAGCTGAGAAGCTCAAGCCTCATTTCTACAGGACATACAGGGTGATACGTAGGATTGGGCAGGTTGCATATGAGTTGGAGCTGCCCCAAGGCAGCAAGATCCACAACATTTTCCATGTATCATGCCCGAAGAAGGCGCTGGGACAACAGGTGATGGTGACAGAGGAGCTACCGCCTACAGATGATGAGGGGCACTTGGTGTTGCAGCTTCAGGCCATTATTGATACCAGGGAAAGGTGATTACGGAGCAGAACGGTCCGATAATTCTTGGTGAGGTGGAAGAATTTGCCGGATGAGGATGCCACTTGGGAGAGCGAGAAGATTTTGCAGCATCCATCACTTCAGTTGCTTGAGGACAAGCAACATTTTTCCGGGGGGGACTGTAATATTCCTAATTAGCGACAGCTAATTGGAATATTTGATTTCGTATAGTTTTTCCGTCTATGGTTTGTAAATAAATAAAAAGTGAGTAAAGAGGGTCTAACTCACTTAAGTAGAATAAGACATCCGCCTAGTAGCACAAAGTTGTGACTCAAGGGGACTCAAGGGGGCCAAACACCACGTAGAGGAGGGGGGCCTACGTACACTCTAGAAGTTTCTGCACAGATAAGGATGAGTATGTGGAGGAGAGAGAGGCTACGTTGGGTTTTGGAGGGAAACCAATGCTATAAAATATGGAGGAGCCTCCTCATTTGGATCATTCTTGAGTTGATGATTTTGGAGTGAGACTTTTGTCTTCTTGAGCATGCTGGCTGTTTAGCTGCATTGAGTGTCTCCGGTCGGAGATCTCGGCCTTAGCCTTGGGGGACTTTGAGTACCTACTCGGGCAAGGTTTATTTTTCATTATTTTTTGAGTCGATTCATTGTTTGGTTTTGTTGCAGAGCTGGAGCTTATAGAGACTGTGCAGTCACTGGGAGAGAGGATGCCGTCCATTTTGGAGGAGCTTCGGTTTGGGGTTTCGACAGGTGATTTCTCTGGGATTTTGAGCAGAGGGTCAGCCTTTTCCCATCGAAGGTTTTTGGCGAAGTTTGTGGCAGTATTTCAGCTGTTTCTATCTAGCCACTGTGCAGTGCCTTGGAGGCTAGTGTAATTCACTGGGGAGGCAATTTCTAGTGATTTTTGGGGTTGGTCATTCTTGGAATGGTTTTTGGATCTTGTCTGGGTTGTCGAGGAGAGGAGGTTTTCCTATTCTCATCTCATTACGGCAAGGGGATCAACCCCTAATCTTCAGATGATTCTAGCAGTAGCAGCTACATGGCATTTTTCCAGCAGTTGGGACGTAGTTCATAGAGCAGCCATTTCCTGTCATTTCTGAGAGTGTTTTCTCACTTGCCTTGCACGAGATCACCTCTTGTACTTCATTAAATTTCTCAGATTAATAAAATGGCCCATCATTTTATCTCTATGTTTTCTGGTTGGGTTGTTGTAGTTGCCATAGTTGTTGTATTCTCTTTCTATTTCTATTATTGGTTTTGAGCACTCTAGTTCTATATCACTTGGTGTGTTTATCTTTCACTCCTAGATAGAGTTCGGAAAGGGCCAGGTAGCCTCCGGATCTCATCCTCTTTTAGAGGTGACATATCCATGCTCTCCCAGTCAATCTCTGGTTGGAGTTTATCGTGTTTTACAGATATCCACGAAATGGGATATTACACACCTAATTCGTTGTCAAAATATTCAGGTAGGATACAATTAAAAATCCTAACTTGAAATATAATTTCTTTGTGAAAATTTGAGAAGAAACATTGTTGATTGCAGGTAGATTTGGATGGCGAGTTTTTGGTTGAGCCTCAATGTATACTTGACAGGAGAGAATTTTTTCTCCGGAAGCGAGTCATCACCCAGGTTAAAGTGTAGCGAAAGAAATTTAGCCCAAATGAGGCTACTTGGGAGGATGAAGGATTTGTGTGCGAGGCTTACCGAGAGCTATTTTATGAGTTGGAGTGAAACACTGAGGACAATGTTACTTCCAGGGGGGAAGTTGTGACAACTACATTTAATGTTAACTAGTTAAATAACATTTTATTATTTGTTTCAAGGAAAGACTAAGGCACTCATGTTTTTATGGAATGTTTATTTTTCTTTAGTACTATTATGAAAGATAAAATTAGTTATGGAAATTAGTTCGATAAAAATTAAAAAGGCTATGGTAAATTTTTTCCAAGAACTTAAACATGGTTGGACAGTTTGAACAGTTACATGTTCCTTTGGGGATAAGCAATTGAACCCAGTGAGAAATAGGGGTTTTTTTAACATACTAAGGAAGAGAGTGGAACATTTTTCCTGAGCTGGTAGAGACCAGTGGAAAATCTCTCAGTTATACTCAAATATTTTGGTACTGACTAGAGTTGGGGTCCTGAGGTCACAACAGAAAAATCCACTATCAACCTGTACCTTTCAGGAATAGAGAACGGGGGCAAGAGGAGGACGTAATCGCCTCTCTTGAAGGTTGGGTGGACACCAACAACAAAATACATTTTTGGATAAGTGACTATTTGTTTTAATATTGTTTAGACAGTAAGATTGTTTTCAAGTTGTTATTCACAGATATTTGTTATTTAATTTCAAGAGAAATGTTATATTTCCTTCGAAACCTTTCTTATGTTAGAAAAGGATAAGTTATGATAATTTAATAACTCATCAAATACTTGCAGGGCTCTGTGTGTTACTATCGTACAATTTATAGATTAAACTTGTGAACATTATATATTAGCTGAAGCATATATGGAAAATACAACCGATGTTTTTTGGGAGTAAACCTGGTTAATCATAAGATAGTTAACTGTACACAGTAATTTATTGCAGGAGTTCTGTAATCCGTCATGATGCATTTAGAAGGAACTATGAAAAAGATGTATAAATGGAAAATAAGTAAATACTATAATTATAAACTACTGTGAAAATTAAAAAAAAAATGAACTAGAAGGATTACTGTCTATTTAAGCAAATGCGGGGTCAGCCATTGGTACTGGGCATGAGGGTGAAACCCCAACCCAATACTCATCGCTACCCCTATTTTCTATAGACGGACTGGATTTTAGGTGGTCCGGTCACCAAGAAGGTAGTGAGAAAATTATGAATAATAGACAAATCTAGTATCTTTAAAAAAAATAGGAGTAATGCTAAAGATTAAAATTATATTAAAGACAGGTACAAATTATCCAAATCAGAGTTTAAATCTCGAATATTAAGCATATAAACAAGAAATTAAATGAATAGTGATACATGCTTAAATGCAAATTAAAATTAATAACTAAATCGAACCATTCACATATTACAGACTTCACATTTTACAGAAGTAGTGTGAATAAAATACCGTGCTTAAATTTGTAATTATGCTTGGACCATATGAGGAAGTCCCAAAATAAATAATACAACATTAGCCATTTCCTTCATGGAGAAAATGAGTTCAAGAGTTAAGTACAAAATAAATGTAGCCTTTAGAAAATCATAACAAAAAATATTAGTATGAAAATCTCACAGTACAAAGAGTACGAGAAAAGCTTAACCGAGGCCTATGATTCTGGGTGGAAAAATGTTAGTATCATATAGAGAAGTTAGATGATTCAAAACATAAAATAACCCAAATAAATAAGCAAGGATTGTCAGTTAAACCCTTAAACTCAACTGGACGAAAGAATTTTGATATGAAGTGAGATCCTTAAGAGTACCTGTAAGGAGAATCGAATGTATCAGTAGGAATTCTAAGAAGTCCAGTAAGCGACATGCAATTTTGGGTGCAGAAGACTCTGCCATAGAGTAGAAGGAAAACTGACTTGCGAAAATTGAAAACATGGAACAGGTTCTTTGAGTTAAGTTTTAAGGCGCAAAATATATAAACAAGAGTAAAGGAACAATACAAAAAATGTGGAATTAGTGAGGAGATAACCTGTAAAAGAAGTTTCCCTCAATTGTTCTCATCTTCAAACTAGAATTCATGTAAATATAAAAGAGCTAAGAACTTAATACTGAAATCTTCTAGAAGAAAAAAAATCCCAAATTCGGTAAAACAAATGGTAGAAAACCAAAATTTCAATGGGAACGGAATGATTTACCTAGCTATGTATTGTGAGACGCATAGGAACTGGAGTAGAAGGAATAACCATGGTGGTAGAGGACAAACTGTAGTAGAAGCTCATCACTGTTCGCAATGGAACCTTCCCTCCACCATGCTGCAAGATTATGGAGCGTTACACCTCTAATAACCTCACAAACCAAGTTGAAACTCATTTTTGTCAGAGCCAAAGTTCAAATTTGCCGTGGTATCAAACCCTCAGAGCAGAAAAAACAAAGCTCGAAGACGTTGCGAAACAAACTCTCAAAGCAAAAGAAGCTTCTCGACGAAGACACAGTGACAAATGACATTGCCAGCGAGGGTTGGCAAGGTTTAAAGAGTCATTTCCCACCGGAAATGTTAACCATTGATCTCCCATAAATCAACGGTGAAGATCTAAAGCAAGGACCAACGAAACCCGCAAAGAATCAAGTTTAATTATCAATACTTACTGCACCTCAGAAGTATCAATAATATTGATGATTCAATTGGTGGGTTGGAAAACGTTAAAAACTATATTATAATAGTAAAATTAGCACCGGGGAAAATTACATAAGTCCTTTAATATGATATATATAATGCGATGAAGTATTCCATGGCAAATGGAATTATTTGTGGGAGTTTAGTACAATCATATAACGATTAAGGCTTAGAAATTTCATATAAGCCTTAGTTAGGTCATTGAAATTATGTGATAGACTAACCATAGATGAGGTAAATTTAGTTTGACGTGAAGCAATATTGTTAGTATATTATCCTCAGGGTAAAAAATAAAAATAAAAATTTAGTAGGTATGTTACATTAAAATATTTATAAGATATTTTGAGTATGAAATGGGAATAGTTTTTGGGCATTTTGTATTGATGAGCCATAGTTAAACATATTGTTAGATTGCAAGTTTTTGTGTTTATTAATTAAATTCAAATATAGTAACATAATCATTATTGTATTTTATAAGGTAAAATGGATCTTAACTTATTTTCGCTACTTATACATTTTAATGTAATATGTATATTTTATTAGTAAAAAAAATTTACAATATAACAAGTTCAAATTTTATTATTTTTATTACATTCAACTACTCACACTACAATATCTCCCTTAAGCTCCATATTAATTTTAAACAACATGTAAGTATTTACCAATTTAAATATTCTAAATTGGACATATTAATATAATTTCAACATATTAAACCCAAATATAAAAAAATTTACAAACTTTTTATATTACACTACACATTACCCCTATACTAGAATAATGTTCATAAAAAACAAAACATAATCCTATAACAGTTAGCACTTGACATTGTCTACATAAATCCCCGACACAATGTTAACAATATAAATATCTACATATATATTACACTACGCATTACCCCTATACTAAAATAATGTTCATAGAAAAACAAAACATATTAAATACAAATATAAAAAAGTTTACGAACTTTTTTATATTACACTACACATTACCCCTATTACCCCTATACTAGAATAATGTTCATAAAAAAACAAAACATAATCCTATAACAGTTAACACTTGACACTGTCTACATAAATCCCCGACACAATGTTAACAATATAAATCTCTACATAAATATCTACTGTGAAGCATGTGATAGTATTTGCAAGCCTTCTTCTCGACCAAATATCGTTTTACCTCTTCGTTTCCGCCCCTTTCCACTGAGCGAACAACTGAGTACTTCTTTCTCTGAACGAAACTGGAGTCCTCTTATTGGCTCATAATAAAACTGCAAATAAAGAGCATGGTGAGACTCAGGTTACAGAGAATAATTGAAAATAATCATATAATTCAAAGTGTGATCAACTCAATCATTTAAGAATTCTTTTTCATTATACTTAGAATGTGTTTGAGTGAGCTTACCTTGAATTATATTATTATTTTCCATTCTTCGTTGTAAATTTGAAAGTCCGAATGCTGCTTCATTTAAACTTCTATTATGAGTCATTGAAAGGAATACAGTTTAGGTCACAGAATGAGGTACTCAATTTTCTAAAACCAGCAAACTCTTACATGGATTTGAAAAGAAATTCATGGTGTAAAAATAATTTAGTTAATTCAGCCAACCTTATACATTATAACGTGTAGTAGCGAAATTTCCTCGCTAGTCGAGTATGTAGAAGTATACAGAAGTATTATATGTATAGGAAAGTTTAGTAGAGACTCGTTAGAAATGTACAGAAGTGTTATATGTATATTAAAGACTGGTAGCAGTTTGTTATAAATTACCAAACATGTTGTGAGCTTTATGAGGAACTAGCTCATTTCATTTTAATTTAATTTAATTTTTTTTTTTCTTTAGAACCTTCAAAGTTATTTTATTTATTAAAGTGAAATATAAGGTAATTTTAATTTGCTAATGAGAAATTTCATAATTTTTGATAATTCTAATACTCAAATGAAAGTAAATGCCAAGAACTTTTTCCAAAACAAATGTCTATCATGGGGAAATCAGAATTTGGTAGTTGTAATACTCAAACGAACATTCCCAGAGCTTATGCTTAAGCTTGTTTTTGAATAAAGTCCATACCTAGAAGGTGGCCTAAATATGCATAATTAAATTTATCCATCCCAAGGAGACAGCTTAAACAAGGCATGACATAACAAAATTTACTGAGATAAATTTAAATCACTTTAATTTAGTCATATAAATGATATTAAGATGGAAAAGCTTTATTCATAGGAGTTCAACCATGAGCATACCTATGTTATAGAAGGACAAGCTATTTTTCCCATATAATAATTTATTCTTCCTATTTACACTCACCTTCAAATCTAATCAAAATTCTTTTTTTAGAAGCATAATTCTAAATTTTTGTTTTTGAAGAGGAAAAAACAAAAAATTTTCATTTATTAAATGTTTTACATTTGTTTACATCTCATTGATTTTTTTAAAAAACATGGTTCATATAAGTATATTTTGACTTACTAACAATTTACTCTCCATATTATCAACAAAAAAAACACAAGGAAAAAATTCCTACTACTCAAGAGGGAATATGGATATGACGTTTTATCCCTAATCAAATTCTTTTTTAGAAAATTCATTCTGGATTTTTGTTTTTCAAGAGGAAAGAAAATAACATTTTTATTAATGAAATGTTTTATATCCATTTACATATTGTTCACTTTGTACTGAAAAAATGGTTCATATATTCTCACTTACCAGCAACTTACTCTACATATTATCAACAAAAACAGAGAAGAAAAATAATTAGACTTCTAAAAAGAGAAGATGGACATGACCAAAAACACAATGAGAGAAGTTGCAAAAGAAGTTGAGCACATCTTGATCTCCTACTACTCAAATAGAGAAATATCAAACATGAAGCTTTTCGAGATTGATCATCTATTGACCCTATTATACCATTTGCTAACCAAAAAAATCAATTACGACTTAAATTACATCATAAAGGAAAATGCCCTAGATGTACCAAGTGTAGAGAGGGGTCAAATCTCTTTCCAGTCTAAAAAGAGATTTGCATCTCAAGAAATTTGATCTCTCTCTTAGCATCTACAATAAATTCGATCCTCTACGAACTTGGTAGATCTGAAGATAAGATGGATGAGTGTTGGTTTAATTCACCCCTTTAAATAGGCTATATTCCACATGAATACCATGGACCAATACAATGGACCCATGGTATTGAGAAACAATGGTTTTGACCTTTGGTATTAATGTAAAATATATATTATTTAAAGGGGGGAAATTAAACCAACCTAGATCCAAATCACTTTTAGAGTGTGTCCACGTGAATAAAATGAGTCAATAATGTGGTTCATTTTTATAGTTATAGTCATTTTATTTTTACAAAGTTATATTTTAAATTTTTACAAAAAGTACATTACATTATTATTTTTGTTTATTTATTCTAATTTTAATTTTATTTTTATGTAATTTACTATTTTTGAAATGTTAAAAAATACATTACGTTACATCACCTTTCAACCTAATAATACAAATTTAAAGCCTTCAAATAGAGAAAAATAACATGTCAAAAATGGATTGTCAAAACTTTCAAAGATCTCTTCCATATAGGGTTTGAGAGCACCTCTCCAAGCGATGAAATATTATGTAGTGTCATGTAAACATTCTAAGTGAGACAAATTAAAATTAAAATAATTTATTAATTTATTAATTTTCAATAATTATTACCTTGGTTTTTGAGCTTTGTTGACCCACCTTATTCATGTGGAATATAACATTTTTCTAGGGGAGAATTAAACTAGGGTAGATCCATCTTAACTATGGATCTTCCAAGAGCCTACACATGAATCTAGGCTAGTTTAAGTATAAAAAAGGAATAAACTAAATCTATTTATAAAAATTATTTACAAAAATATAATTTATTGTTTATTTATTTTAAAAATTATTTACAAATATTTATTGAAATGATTGAATGATTACAATTTTCCCTATCTACAAGCCTAGATGCATCTTAACATAGGTTCTATCGAGCTCTAAGAGGGATAAAATATATCAAGGTGAAAACCTCTTTTTTGAGTGTAAAATGATCAAATATCTCAAGGTACAAACCTCTTTTCTGAGTTAAAACTTGAAGAAAGGTTTGCACCTGGAGAAATTTCAAGCTCTGAGAGGGATCAAATCTCTCAAGGTGCAAACCTCTTTTTTGAGTGAACAATTTCAATAAAAGATTCCACCTCAAGAAATTTTATTTCTCTGAGGGCTTGATAGATTCAGAATTAAGCTGGATCTAGGCTAGTTTAATTACCAGCCTAGATCCATATTAACTCTCGATCTATCAAGCGTGAAGAGGGATAAAATATCTCGAGGTGCAAACCTATTTTTTGAGTGCAAAACTTGAGGAAAGGTTTGCACCTCTAGATATTTGATCCCTCTCTGATCTTGATAGATCTGGCATTAAGATGGATCTAGGTTTCATTCATGTGCGTCCAAGGAAAATATATTAAACATATGATTAATTTTATCAATAATATGTAAATACATCTAATATTAATATAATAATTTTATATATGTGCAACATGTCTCATATTTATCATTTTATATATGCTCAATATGTCACATATTTGTGTGGTCATTTTAATTTTAAATTTTCTTAGTTACCTTAGATTGTTGAGATGATAAATATTTTTAATAAACTTATTGATGAAATAGAAATTTTGAATGCAAAGCAACAATGTAAAATACTATTTAATGATTGAAAATGTAAATAATGAGAATGCATCCAATTACAAAGAGTATCCACTGTGACAATCTCAAACTATTTTCTTCTAATTTTCTTACTGTCACCCTTGTTAGTTTTGTCATATTTTCATATGGATTATATGAAAACGATACTTGAAATCCTAAACCATTTAAATATTTAGCAAGAAATGTTGTACTAACATCATACATTGTCTCGCTTTCTCTCCAATATTAATAGGTTGAATTACTATAAAACAAAAATCAATGTACATTGACAATATTTTTTTGTTCTTACACTCAAATCCATGGACACTATTAATCCAATCACTTTAAAATTAATGTACCATCATACGTCCAATTGTATAAAACTAGAAATCAACGTCTACACTCAAATTCATGCATCTAATGCAAGCAATCAAATAATATTAGAAAAGACCATCTACACTGAAATAAATGCATCTAATGAAAATCAAAAGGATTAGAAATCAACATCTACAATAAAATAAATGTATCTAGTGCAAGTAAGCAAATAAGATTACAAACTAACATTTACACTGAAATCAATGCATCTAGTGCAAGCAATAAAATAGGATTAGAAACCATCTTCTACATAGAAATTAATGCATTTAGTGCAAGTAATAAAATAGAAAGATAAATAATCTACATTGAAATCAATGCATCTAGGGCAAGCAATCAAATATAATTAGAAATCAACATCTACACTGAAATTAATTTATCTAGTGGAAGCAACTAAATAGCATTATAAATCACCACCTACACTGAAATCAATTCATTTAGTGTGATCAATCATATATGATTATAAATCACCTACATTGAAATCAATGCATCTAGTGCAAGCATTTAAATATCATTACAAATCAACATTTACACTAAAATCAATATATCTAGTACAAACAATCAAATATGATTAGAAATCACCCTCTACACTGAAATCAATGCCTCTAGTGCAAGAAACATTCTTCCCTCTCTCAACCCTCCAACTTGGTCTCTCCTTCCCTCCCTCTCTCCACCCTGTAATATCGTATCTCTTCCTTCTTCTCTATCACTTTATTTCCCACCTCTCTCTCTCTCTCTTTCTCTCTCTTCGCCCTCCAACTATGTTACTATATCCCTCTTTCTCTCCTTTTCTCCTCTGTTTTCTCCTCACTCTCCTTCTTTGTATCCTTATCTCACCCCAAAACATACACACTCTCTCTCCATCTCTCCCTTGTCACTCCCTCTCTCTCTCTCCACTTCTCACTCTATGTCTTTATTATTCCCTCCCTCACTCCCCCTCCAAATTCATCTATCTATCCCTCCATCTCTCCTCTCATATTCCTTCCTTTATACTCTCTCTCATCCTTCATATCTCTCCTTTTCTCTCTACCCCCCCCCCCTCTCTCTCTTTTTCCTCCAGTTTTGTCTCATCCCCCACCACTCTCTTCATCTCTCTCCCTTTATTTCCCACCTCTCTCTCTCTATCTCTCTCTCTCTCTTTGCCATCTAATCCTCTTTCTCTCTCTCTTCCGTCTAATTATCTCTCTCTCTCTCTCTCTCTCTCTCTCTCTCTCTCTAAATCTACACTAAAATCAATGCATACAGTGCAAGGAATAAAATAGGATTAGAAATCACCAGCCACACTCAAGTCAATGCATTTAGTGTAAGAAATATTCTTCCCTTTCTACCCCCTCCAACTTCATCTCTCTTTCCCTCCCTCTCTCCACTCTCTCACATCCTCTCTGTCTTCCTTCCTCTCTCTCTTTCTCTCCCACCTCTCTCTCTCTCTCCCTCCCTCCCTCTCTCTCTCTCTTCACCCTCCAAGTCTGTTACTATATCCATCTCTCTCTCCTTCTCCACCCTTACCTCTACCTCTCCTTATCATTATCTTTATCTCACCCCCAAACATACACACTCTCCACTTATCCCTTGTCTCTCCCTCTCTCTCTCCACTTCTCACTCTCTATGTATTTCTTATTCCCTCCCTCTCTCCCCCTCCAACGCAATCTCTTTATCCCTCCCTCTCTCCTCCTTTCTCTAAAGTCCTCTATATCGTCATTCCTCTCTCTCCCTTCATCTCCTAACTCCCTCTCTCTTACCCCATCTCTCTCTCCCTTTCTCTCCTACCCATATTTCTCTCTCTCTCCCCAACTATGTTACTAGATCCCTCCTGTTATCCTTCTCTCTCTTCCCCACCTCCCCTCTATCCATCTCTCCTTTGTCTCTTTATCTCACCCGAAATATACAAACTCTTTGTCCATATCTTACTTGTAACTTCCTCTCTCTCTCTCCACTTATCACTCTCTATGTCTTTAATATTCCCTTCGTATAGCCCCCTCCGATTCCATCTCTCTATCCCTTCCTCTCCCTCAAGTCCTCTTTGTCTTCCTTCCTCTCTCTCCCTTTCTATCCTACCTCCCTGCCCCCCCTCTCTCTCTCCTATAGTCATATTACTATTGCCCTCCCTCTCTCTCTATATTCCTTCCTCCTCTCCCCTATCCTTTAGTTTATCCCCATCTCTCCATTTTCATCCCCACTATGTCTCCACCTCTAGGTCTTTGTTTATTTAATATTACATAATAAGAATATATTTTATATTCCAATGATGATGATAATTGTTAAGAAAAAAAAAACTACCTGTTAGAGCACACTCATATATGTAAAGGACTAAAGGACCCCAATTCTCCTTCACATGCTCTATTTTCTGTACATTAAAAATTATGCACAATAAAACCAGATTACTACATCGTTCATGAGTGTCACAACACTCACTATCCAATATCCAAAAGACATGAATTCTACGACACATACTCCATCCTCAAGGAAACAAAACACAGTAATATGAATTTTATATTTTTAACCATTCATTTTAACCAGCAAAGACTTTGACTGGGGTGGGGAGGGACAACTGGAAAGTTGCTTGAAAAAAGCAGAAATTGTTAAAGTTTGCATTGAGAAGGAATAAAAAACAGAGAAATGGTTGAAAGTCTTCTTCAAGAACGAATGAAAAAACATACAATTTTTTTTTTGATATCATAAACATTACAAGGAAAGCGCCTTAATTAATTCAACTGACCCATCCTCACACGGTGCAGCCCGTCGCATGCGGCGGCGCATTCACTTGCCCTGGCACTATGGAATTTCTTATAAATTAAACGTCTGCCAGTAGATTGTCATGTCTCTCAATTCCTGTGAGGTAAAGATTCAGTGTATTTCAATCTCGTGCTCAATTCTCGCGTGTAAGTTAGCATTACTCAACATTGTTACACTGATTCAAGGTACATGTTAACCCGACATCTTCGAGGTTTTCACTCTCGCACTTCTGGAAATTTGGCCGTTTACTTACGTAATTACCATCACCTTCTCTTACCCTTGCAATTATTCTGTAGTCTGGAAATTTCATCACTACCGACTACCGAGGCGACCATTCTGGTTTTCTTTCTCCTACTTCCCACTACTTCCCACGTGAGTTTCAATTATGGTGCAAATTTCCATGCTTGTGGCCATTGTTCTTCCACGCTCTCCAGACCTAATATCTTACCTGATTTCATCCTGTATCTTGATTTGGCTGTAAACTGTATACCCAATGCCACGTAATAGGTATATATATACAAGTGTTTGTATACCTGCAATGATTTTTCTTAAACGCGAGTTAATTAATTTTTTTTTGGTTACATATTCCCTATTTGATGATATTTGGAATTGGTTTGCGGGCATAAATGCTACCGCTTCCCCGGTTCTGGTCCTGTGAGGTATTTCAAGCTTTGCCAGGTCGATGGTCTTGTGCCTCCCAAGTTGCACCTCTTTTTACTCGGTCGGTTGCGAGCTAATTGTTTGGATCCAATGAGTTATTTGGTCGTAATTTGGAGTTTTATGTATATCTAAATCCTTAATTTAGAAATTCTTCAGTATTTTGGGTCTAGATATCTAATATGTGGACCTTTTGTATTTATTTACACCTATTTGGAAGTGTTAGTCCCCGACTATCCCGCTCAACTATATGACTGTTGTCATTTAATGTATGTTTGGAAAATTAAATTAACTTAATAGTACAGTTTACTTTCTTTCACCTCAGTTAGATGCATGTTTATTTTCTATTTATAAATCCATTTAACTGTGGAGTTCTTTGGTGTCTTTTCTCATTTGTAGTAAGCCTTAATCTTGCACCAATTCCTGCTATTGGGGTCATATGTTTTGTAGGTATCCTTGTATGACATATATGTCTTGTAATTATCCTTGTATGATCTACGCAGTTTGATTTACAACAACATACCGAGTAATAAATAACGGTGCTTTTTGATCCAATCATGCATAATTCCGATTTACTGGGTTTATCTATTATTATAGGTGAGGTAAATTTAATTTGATGTGAAGCAATTTGGTTAGTATATTATCCTTAGAGTTAAAAAAAATAAAATTTACTAAGTATGTTACATTAAAATATTTTTAAGATATCTTGAGTGTGAAATGAGAGATGGTTTTTGGGCATTTTGTATTGATGAGCCATAGTTAAAAATATAATTAGATTGCAAGTTTTTGTGTTTATTAATTAAATTCAAATATAGTAACATAATCATTATTGTATTTTATAAGTAAAATAGATCTGAACTTTTTTTTTATACTAATACATTTTAATGTAATATGTGCATTTTATTAATAATTTTTTTTTACAATATAACAAATTTGAATTTTATTATTTATATTACTTTCAACTATTACACTACAACATCTTCCTTAGGCTCTATAATAATTTTAAACAACATGTAAGTATTTACCAATTTACATATTCTAAATTAGACATATTAATATAAATTCAACCTATTAAACCCAAATATAAAAAAAAATTACAAACTTTTTTATATTACACTACACGTTACACCTATACTAAAATAATGTTAAAAAAAAACAAAACATAATCCTACTACATAAATCCCCCACACAATGTTAACTATATAAATATCTACATAAATATGTTAACAATATAAATATCTACACAAATATCTACTGTGAAGCATGTGATAGTATTTGCAAGCCTTCTTCTCGACCAAATATCGTTTTACCTCTTCGTTTCCGCCCCTTTCCATTGAGCGAAAAACTGAGTACTTCTTTCTCTGAACTAAACTGGAGTCCTCTTATTGGCTCATAATAAAACTGCAAATAATTAGCATTGTGAGACTCATGTTACAGAGAAGAATTGAAAATAATAATATAATTTAAAGTAAGCACAACTCAATCATTTAAGAATTCTGATTCATTATAGTTATGAGAATGTGTTTGAGTGATGCTTACCTTGAATTATATTATTATTTTTCATTCTTCGTTGTAAATTTGAAAGTCCGAATGCTGCTTCATTTGAACTTCTATTATTATTACGAGTCATTGAAAGGAATACAGTTTAGGTCAGAGAATGAGGTACTCAACTTTCTAAAACCAGAAAGAGGCGCAAACTCTTTCATGTATTTGAAAAGAAATTCATGGCCTAAAAATAATTTAGTTAATTCAGCCAACTTTATACATTATAACGGGGAGCAGCTAAATTTCCTCGCTAGAGTATGTAGAAGTATACAAAAGTGTTATATGTATATGTCGCTAGAGTATGTAGAAGTATACAAAAGTGTTATATGTATATGAAAGTTTGGTAGAGACTTGTTAGAAATATACATAAGTGTTATATGTATATTAAAGACTAGTAGAGGTGTGTTAGAAATTTCCAAGTTGCTAGTATTATAAGGAACTAGTTCATTTCATTTTAATTTAGTTTATTTCTTTTTATTTGGAACTTTAAAAGTTATTTTATTTATTAAAGTGAAATATAAGGTCATTTTAATTTGTCAATGTCATAAAAACCATTTAGAAATTTGATAATTTTTGATAATTCTAATACTCAAATGAAACTAAATGCCAATAACTTTTGCCAAAACAAATGTCTATCATGAGGAAATTAGAATTTGGCAGTTGTAATACTCAAACGAATATTCCAAGAGCTTGTGCATGAGAGGGAAATTGTTTGGCACACCATCTTAAGGTTGTTGTTGAATAAATTCCATCCCTAAGAGGCTCCCTAAATATGCATAATTAAATTTATCCATCCCAAGGAGATAGCTTAAACAAAGCATGATATACCAAAATTTACTAAGATAAATTTAAATCACTTTAATTTAACCATATAAATGATATTAAGATGGAAAAGCTTTGTTCATAGGAGTTCAACCATGACCATACCTATGTTATACTATTTTTCCCATATAATAATTTATTATTCCTATTTACACTCACCTTCAACTTTAATCAAATTCTTTTTTAGAAACATAATTCTAAATTTTTGTTTTTAAAGAAGAAAAAACAAAACATTTTCATTAATTAAATGTTATACATTTGTTTAAATCTCATTGATTTTTTTTTTTAAATATGGTTCATATAACTATATTTTAACTTACCAACAATTTACTATCCATATTATCAACAAAAAAAAACACAAGAAAAAGAATCCTACTACTCAAGAGAGAATATGGATATGACGTTTCAAGCCTAATCAAATTCTTTTTTTAGAAACTTAATTTTGGATTTTTGTTTTTCAAGAGGAAAGAAAATAAAATTTTCATTAATGAAATGTTTTACATATGTTTACATATTGTTCACTTTGTACTCAAAAAAATGGTTAATATATTCTCACTTACCAGCAACTTACTCTAAATATTATCAATAAAAACAGGGAAGAAAAATAATAAGACTTCTCAAGAGAAGATGGATATGACCAAAACCACAACGAGAGAAGTAGCAAAAGAATTTGAGCACATCTTGATCTCCTAATACTTAAATAGAGAAATATAAAACATGAAGCTCTTCGAGATTGATCATCTATTGACCTTATTATACCATTTGCTAACCAAAAAAAGCAATTAAGACTTCAATTACATAATAAAGAAAAATGCTCTGGATCTACGAAGTGTAGAGAGGGACCAAATCTCTTTTTAGTCTAAAAAGAGATTTGTTTCTCAAGAAATTTGATCTCTTTCTCAGGGGCTACAATAAATCCGATCCTCTGCGAACTTGGTAGATATGAAGATAAGATGGATGAGTGTTGGTTTAATTCACCCCTTTAAATAGGTTATATTCCACATGAATACCATGGTATTGACCCATGGTCTTGAGAAACAATGGTTTTAACCTTTGGTATTAATGTAAAATATATATTATTTAAAGGAGGGAAATTAAACCAACCTAGATCCAAATCACTTTTAGAGTGTATCCACGTGAATAAAATGAGAAATCTCTTTCAGAGTGCATCCACGTGAATAAAATGAGTCAATAATGTGGGTCATTTTTATTATTATAGTCATTTTATTTTTACAAAGTTATTTTAAATTTTTACAAAAAGTTAAAATGTTTACATTACATTATTATTTTTATTTATTTATTCTAATTTTAATTTTATTTTTATGTAATTTACTAATTTAAAATGCTAAAATATACATTAGGTTACATCAACTTTCAACCTAATAATACGAATTTAATGCCTTCAAATAGAGAAAAGTAACATGCTAAAAATGGATTGTCAAAACTTTCAAAGATCTCTCCCATATTGGGTTTGAGAGAAACTCTCCAAGCAATGAAATATTTTGTAGTGTCATGTAAACATTCTAAGTGAGTCAAATTAAAATTAAGGTAAATTATTAATATATTAATTTTCAATAATTATTACCTTAGTTTTCGAGCTTTGAACCCATGTTGTTGACCCACCGTATTCATGTGGAATATAACATATTTGTAGGGGAGAATTAAACTAGGGTAGATCCTTCTTAACTACAGATCTTCCAAGAGCCTACACATGAATCTAGGCTAGTTTAAGTATAAAAAAGGAATAAACTAAAGCTATTTATAAGCATTTACTACAAAAATATAATTTATTGTTTATTTATCTTAAAAATTATTTACAAATATTTATTGAAATGATTGAATGATTACAATTTTCTGAGCCTAGATCCATCTTAACATAGGGTCTATCAACCTCTGAGAGGGATCAAATATATCAAGGTGCAAACCTCTTTTCTGAGTGTAAAATGGTCAAATATATCAAGGTACAAACCTCTTTTCTGAGTTAAAACTTGAAGAAAGGTTTCCACCTCTAGAAATATCAAGCTGTGAGAGAGATCAAATCTCTGAAGGTGCAAACCTCTTTTTTGAGTCAAAAATTTCAATAAAGGATTGCACCTCAAGAAATTTTATTCCTCTGAGGGCTTGATAGGTTCAGAATTAAGCTAGATCTAGGCTGATTTAATTACCAACCTAGATCCATCTTAACTGTGGATCTATAAAGGGTGAAGAGGGATAAAATATCTCAAGGTGAAAACCTATTTTTTGAGTGCAAAACTTGAGGAAAGGTTCCCACCTCTAGAGATTTGATCCCTCTTTGTGCTTGATAGATCTGACATTAAGATAGATCTAGGTTGGTTTCATTCATGTGTGTCCAAGGAAAATATATCAGACATATCATTAATTTTATCAATAATATGTAAATACATCTAATATTAATATAATCATTTTATATATGTGCAATATGTTTCACATTTATCTGGTCATTTTAATTAATTTTATCAATAATATGTAAATAAATCTAATATTCATATAATCATTTTATATATGCTCTATATGTCACATATTTCTGTGGTCATTTTAATTTTAAATGTTCTTAGTTACCTTAAATTGTTGAGATGATAAATATTTTTAAGAAACTTATTGATGAAATAAAAAATTTGAATGCAAAGCGACAATGTAAAATATTGTTTAATGATTGAAAATGTAAATAATGAGAATGCATCCAACTACAAAGAGTATTCATTGTGACAATCTCAAACTATTTTCTTCTAATTTTCTTACTGTCACCCTTGTTAGTTTTGTCATATTTTCATATGGATTATATGAAAACGATACTTGAAATCCTAAACCATTTAAATATTTAGCAAGAAATGTTGTACTAAACATCATACATTGTCTCTCTTTCTCTCCAATATTAATAGGTTGAATTACTATAAAACAAAAATCAATGTACATTGTCAATATTTTTTTGTTCTTACACTCAAATCCATGCACACTGTTAATCCAATCACTTTAAAATTAATGTACCATCATACGTCCAATTATATAAAACTAGAAATCAACCTCTACACTCAAATGAATGCATCTAATGCAAGCAATCAAATAAGATTAGAAAACAACATCTACACTGAAATAAATGAATCTAATGAAAATCAAATAGGATTAGAAATCAACATCTACAATAAAATAAATGCATCTAGTGAAAATAGGAAAATAAGATTACAAACCAACATTTACACTGAAATCAATGCATTAGTGCAAGCAATCAAATAGGATTAGAAACCACCATCTACAAAGAAATTAATGCATTTAGTGCAAGTAATACAATAGAAAGAGAAATCATCTACATTGAAATCAACGCATCTACTCGCAAGCAGTCAAATATAATTAGAAAACAACATCTACACTGAAATTAATGTATCTAGTGCAAGCAATGAAATAGAATTAGAAATCACCACCTACATTGAAATCAATTCATTTAGTGTGAGAAATCATATATGATTATATTTCACCTACATTGAAATCAATGCATCTAGGGCAAGCATTTAAATATCATTACAAATCAAAATTTACACTAAATTCAATGCATCTAGTACAAACAATCAAATACGATTAGAAATCACCCTCTACACTAAAATCAATGCATCTAGTGCAAGAAACATTCTTCCCTCTCTCACCCCTCCAACTTCATTTCTCTTTTCATCCCTCTCTCCACCCGCTCACATCATCTCTCTTCCTTCTTCTCTATGACTTTATTTCCCACCTCTCTCTCTCTCTCTCTCTTTCTCTCTCTTCTCCCTCCAACTATGTTACCATATCCCTCCTTCTCTCCTTTTGTCCTTCGTTTTCTCGATACTCTCCTTCTTTGTCTCCTTATCTCACCCCAAAACATACACACTCTCTCTCCATCTCTCCCTTGTCACTCTCTCTCTCTCTCTCTCTCTCTCTCTCTCTCTCACTCTCTATGTCTTTATTCTTCCCTCCCGCACTCCGCCTCCAAATACATCTATCTATCCCTCCCTCTCTCCTCCTCTATTCCTCCCTTTATACTCCTCTCTCTCGTCCTTCATATCTCTCCTTTTCTCTCTACCTCCCTCTCTCTCTCTCTCTCTTTTCCCTCCATTTTTGTCTCATCGCCCACCACTCTCTTCTGCTCTCTCATGTCATATCTCTCACTTTATTTTCCACCTCTCTCTCTCTCTCTTTGCTATCTAATCCTCTCTCTCTCTCCCTCTCCCTCTTCTCTCTATCTCTTTCTCTCTCTCTCTCAAAATCTACACTAAAATCAATGCTTATAGTGCAAGAAAGAAAATAGGATTAGAAATCACCAGCCACACTCAAATCAATGCATCTAGTGTAATAAATATTCTTCCCTCCCCCCCCCTCCAAATTCATCACTCTTTCCCTCCCTCCAACATCCTATCTCTCTCCCTTTCTCTCCCACCTCTCTCTTTCTCTCCCTCCAACATCCTATCTCTCTCCCTTTCTCTCGCACCTCTCTCTCTCCCTCCCTTCCTCTCTCTCTCTCTCTCTTCACCCTCCAACTTTGTTACTATATCCATCCCTCTCTTCTTCTCCCCCGTTACCTCTACCTCTCCTTATTATTATCTTTATCTCACCCCCAAACATACACACTCTCCATTTATCCCTTGTCTCTCCCTCTCTATCTCCACTTCTCACTCTCTATGTATTTCTTATTCCCTCCCTCTCTCCCCCTCCAACACAATCTCTTTATCCCTCCCTCCCTGTCTCCTCCTTTCTCTAAATTCCTCTATATCATCATTCCTCTCTCTTCCTTTCTCTCCTACCTCCCTCTCTCTTACCCCATCTCTCTCTCTCTCTCTCTCTCTCTCTCTCTCTTTTCCATCAAATCGTCTCTCTCCCTTTCTCTCCTACCCATATTTCTCTCTCTCTCCCAGACTATGTTACTATATCCCTCCTTTTATCCTTCTCTCTCTTCCCCCTCGCCCCTTTCTATCCATCTCTCCTTTGTCTCTTTATCTCACCCAAAATATACACACTCTTTGTCCATCTCTTCCTTGTAACTCCCTCTCTCTCTCTCCACTTATCACTCTCTATATATTTAATATTCCCTTCGTATAGCCCCCTCCAACTCCATCTCTCTATCCCTTCCTCTCCCTCAAGTCCTCTCTCTCCTTCTTCCTCTCTCTCCCTTTCTCTCCTAGCTCCCTCCCCCCCCCCTCTCTCTCTCCTATATTGATCTCACTATCGCCCTCCCTCTCTCCTCCTCTCCCCTATCCTTCAGTTTATCCCCATCTCTCCCTTTTCATCCTCCCTATCTCTCCACCTATAGGTCTTTGTTTATTTAATATTTCATAATAAGAATATATTTTATAGTCCAACGATGATGATAATTGTTAAAAAAAAAAAGACACTATGTGTTAGAGCACACTCATATATGTAAAGGACCCCAATTCTCCTTCACATGTTTTCTGCACATTAAAAATTATGCACAATAAAACCATATTACTACATCGTTCATGAGTGTCATAACACTCACTATCCAATATCCAAAAAACATGAGTTCTACTACAAATACTCCATCCTTAGCACAAGGAAACAAAAACACAGTAATATGAATTTGATATTTTTAACCATTCATTTTAACCAGCAAAGACTCTGACTGGGGTGGGAAGGGACAACTGGAAAGTTTCCGAAAAAACCAGAAATTGTTCAACGTTTTCATTGAGAAGGAATAAAAAACAGAGAAATGGTTGAAAGTCTGCTTTTATCAGGAATGCAAGGAAAGCGCCTTAATTAATTCAACCGACCCATCCTCACACGGTGCAGCCTGTTGCATGCGGCGAAGCATTCACTTGCCCTGGCACTATGGAACTTCTTATAAATTGAACGTCTGCCAGTAGATTTTCATGTCTCTCAATTCGTGTGAGGTAAAGATCATGCTGATTTAGTGTATTTCAATCTCGTGTTCAATTCCCGCGGGTAAGTTAGCATTACTCAACATTTTTATACCGATCTAAGGTACATGTTAACCCGAAATCTTCCAGGTTTTCGTTCTCGCACTTACGGAAATTTGGGCGTTTACTTATGTAATTACCATCGCCTTCTCTTACCCTTGCAATTATTCTGTAGTCCGGAAATTTCATCACCACTGACTACCGAGGCGACGTTTCTGGTTTTCTTTCTCCTACTTCCCACTACATCCCAGGTGAATTTCAATTATGGTATAAATTTCCATGCTTTTGGCCATTGTTCTTCCAGCCTCTGGAGACCTAATATCTTACCTAGTTTCGTCTTGTATCTTGATTTGGCTGAAAACTGTATACCCAATGCCACGTAATAGGTATATATATACAAGTGTTTGTATACCTGCAATGATTTTTCTTAAACGCTAATTAATTAAAATTTTCAATTAAATTTTTTTGTTATATCTTCCCTATTTGACGATACTTGGAATTGGTTTGCAGGCATATATGCTACAGCTTCCCCTATTCTAGTCCTGTGAGGTATTTCAAGCTTTGCCAAGTCGATGGTCTTGTGCCTTGCAAGTTGCACCTCCTGTTACTCGATCGGTTGCTAGCTAATTGTTTGGATGCAATAAGTTATTTGGCCTTAATTTGGAGTTAATGCACAAGTGTTTCTTTTCTTATATCTAAACCCTTTATTTAGAAATTCTTCAGTATTTTGGGTCTATACATCTAATATGTCGACCTTTTGTATTTATTTACACATATTTTGAAGTGTTAGTCCCTTACCATCCCGCACAACTATATGACTGTTTTCATTTAGCGTATGATTGGAAAATTCAATTAACTTAATAATACAGTTTACTTTCTTTCACCTCGGTTAGATGCATGTCTATTTTCTATTTATAAATCCACTAAACTGCGTATTTCTTCGGTGTATTTTCTTATCTGTACTAAGCCTTAATCTTGCACCAATTCCTGCTATTGGGTTCATATGTTTTATAATTATCCTTATATGATCTACTCAGTTTGATTTATAACATACCAAGTAATAAATAACGGTGCTTTTTGATCCATTCATGCATAATTCCGATTTACTGGGTCAAAATCAGATTAGTGTTAGCTGGACTTTGCTTTTATCTATTATTTATCTAATCTAGCACTATATCTTTTCTTATGTTTTGGAGTAGTTTTCGCAAAGAAATTATTTCCATTAAACATGGTTTAATAAAACGGTTGTATAATTATGCACCTTGTATTCACGACTATAAATTGTTTCCTTGTTTTATTCCAAGGTCCTTCCTGTGTAATGATTCCATATCATCTGCTCTTCCTGTGTAATGATTCCATATCGTTTGCTTTGTTTACGGATTTTCCAATGATATGGTTAGTGTAGGCACGCAACTTCAAGTATTGTTCAGCATGTTCACCATTATTGTATCAATTTAACGTTGTAAGACTATTAGGTTATATCAAATTACTTTAAGAAAAATGGTGCATGTTTTCACAGTTCTAAGTTAACCCCTTTATTTAAAACCGAATTTGGTAATACCATAAAGTCAAGTTGGAATGTTATACTATTATACTTTCAATTTTCTTTATTTAATTAAACCATAATATTTACTTCTTATTATTAACCCAGGGATATTGGCAACAGTAACAAGTTCGCAGTAAAACTATTTTGAAGAAACCAACCATGTTATTGAGCAGAAAGACTCAATCTACAACCAAGTATGACCCGATGTCAAGTATGACATGTCCTTAAAAAACAATAAATTTTGTTTTTGCTAAGGTCGGCCAAATAATTAACCTAATATTTAATTTTATATAACTTGAATATTTAAATTATATATAACTTTTTTATATAACTTGAATATTTAAATTATATATAACTTTTTTAACCTATTAATGGAGTGAGATTAATTACTAAAATACAACTATGTATTATTTATATAATTTGAATGGATAGTAAATTATCTCACCCATTTAATAATTTCTTTATTATATAAGTGAATTTGAATGGACCATAAATTTACCTTTAACCAAAAAAATTACTACATTGAATTTCCAGATTAAGTTAAATTTTAAACATCTTTACTCCTTACTAAAGTCAATACCATTTCCTAAATCAAAGGAAAAGAGTTAATTCAACACAAACAATGAAAATCCAAAATATTTTAATATTTCTTTTAATTAAATATTTGTAAAATCAATCTTTAAAAAGAAAACTCATATTGTATGGATAAATTAAAATCTTTAAAGATATAAATATTTCGTCATCAAAATTGGAATATTTCAAAATTTAAATAAATAAAAATTTAAATTAACCGGAGGTATGGTAAATAAATACAACTTATTTTTATACTTACTCTATATATATAAACTAGATATATGGTAAATAAATAAAAACTTCTTTTTATATTTACTCCATAAACTTTTTTATATTTAAAAAAACTCAAAAAGCGAGGTTTTATTTAGATGAAGCCTATCGGACAAATTAATATTGATACCATGGACTAAATACCATGGGCCAAATACCATATTTATAAAATATGTATGATAAATAAACAAATACAAAAATGTATAACGAGGTATGATATATAAATAAATATAAAATAGGGATAAAGAGGTATGGTAAATAAATAAATATAAAAGAGGAATAAAGAGGTATGGTAAATAAATAAATATAAAAGAGGTATAAATAAGTAAGGTAAATAAATAAAAATATATCAATGATTTAAATAAAAATCTAACTATAACAAGCCTATGGGCCAAATACCATAGTAAATAAAAGTGGTATGGTAAATAAATAACAATATAAATAAACCAGAGGTATGGTAAGTAAATAAAACCTCTTTTCATATTCACCCCATAAACTGCTTTATATTTATGAACTCTCAAAAAATAGGTTTTATTTAGGTGAAGCCTATAGTCCAAATACCATGGGCTAAATTATTATTAAGACCATGCAAAAAAAATATATTATTAACCCTAAGATAATATTAAAGGATTATTATTATTATTATTATTATTAAATCTAACACTCATATTAATATATTATAATATTAATATTGTTAAATTTATTAACTTTCGATTAATACAGTATTAACTTTATTATTTTATAATATATATAAATGTATAATGATATATATTAACTCTAGATATATAATGGGAGGGAAGAACAAAGATATAGAGTGATAGAGGAGAGATGGAGATAAACTAAAGGAAAGGGGAGAGGAGGAATGAAGAGGGAGACACAAATATGGAGGAGGGATAGAGAGAAGGAGAGGGGGAGGGAATGGAAATTAATAATATAATTCAACGTAAGCATCACTCAAGCAAATAATAGTTCCTATTCACCATCCTAGCTCCATATTAACTATGGACCTATCAAGTGCCAAGAGGGATCAAATTTCTTTAGATATGATTAATTTTATCAAATTTTAAATATGTTAAATATTTCTGAGATTAATTTGGTCATTTTAATTTTAAATTTTCTTAGTTACCACAGTTTGTTGTTGAGATGATAAATATTGTTAATAACTTTAATGATGAAAAATGATAGAAATATTTTTTTTTAAATGCAAAGTGACAATAATAATGTTGAAAAATAGAAAATGTGAATAAGGAGAATGTACTCATGTTACAAATAGTCTTCAGTGTGATCAATCTAAAACTATTTTTCTACTATTATTATTTTCAACCTTGTTAATTTTGTCATCTTTTCATATCGATTATATGAAAAAGAAAATTTAAATCTTAAATAATATAACTCTTTAGCTGGAGCTGTTGTAGTAAACATGATACTTGTCTCTCTTTCTCTCCAATATTAATATGTTAAATTACTATAACACAAAAATCAATATGCATTGTCAATATCATTTTGTGCTTACAATAAAATCAATGCACGTTGTTAATCCAATCACTTTAAAATTAATGTACCATCATATATCCAATTACATCAAATCAGAAATCAACATCTACATTGAAATCAATGCATTTAATGCAAGCAATCAAACAAGATTAGAAAATAACTTCTACACTAAAATCAATGCATTTAGTGCAAACAATCAAATAGGATTAGGAATCATCTACATTGAAATCAATGCATATAGTGCAAGAAATCAAATATAGTTATAAATCAACACATCCAGTGCAAGAAATCAAATAGTATTATAAATCACCACCTACACTGAAATCAATGCATCTAGTGCAAGTAATCAAATATCATTAGAAAAAAATATCTACACTAAAATTGATGAATCTAGTGAAAAAAATCAAATAGGATTGGAAATCACCATCTCAACTTAAATCTATCCATGTAGTGCAAGAAATATTCTTCCCTCTCTCCACCCTCCATCCATATCTATATTCCCGTCCATTTCTTATTTTTTTGTCTCTCTATCTCACCCCCCCTAAACACACATGCTATCGCACTACATATCTATCAATCTCTTTGTCACTCCCTCCCTCTCCCCATCTCTCTCTTCTTCCCTCTCCTCACCTTCCATCTATATCTCTATCTTCCCCTTCTCTCCCTCCTCCGCGCTAATATATCTCTTTCCTGCTTCTGTCCTCTCTCCCTCTCTCTCCATCTTCCTTCTCTCTCTCTCTCTCTCTCTCTATTTATTTCTTATTACATCACTCTCTCTCCCCCTCCAAGTCCAACTCTCTTTCCCTCCCTCTCTCCTTATCTCTCATTCTCTCCCCCCTTATCTCCATCTCTCCTTATTTGTCTCTTTATCTCACCCCTAGACATACATGCTCTCTCTCTACCTCTCCCTTGTCACTCCTTCTCTCACTCCACTTCTCACTCTCTATATTTATTATTTCCAACCTCTCTCCCCCTCCAACTCCATCTGTCTATCTGTCCCTCTCTCCTCCTCTCTCTCAAGTCCTCTCTCTGGTCCTTCCAATCTCTCCCTTTCTCTCTTACCTCCCTCTCTCTTCTGCCATCTCTCTCCCCCTTTATCTCTTACACCCCTCTCTCTTATTCCATCTCTGTCTCCTCTAATCATATAACTATCTCCCTCCCCCTCTCCCTCTCTCTCTCCCTCCTCCATATTTGTTTCTCCCTCTCTCGCTCTTCATTCCTCCTCTCCCCTTTCCTTTAGTTTATCTCCATCTCTCCTATATCACTCTATATCTTTTTAGAGTTAATATATATCATGCTACATTTATATATATTATAAAATAATAATTTAATATTAATATTTCCTGTTTTTTGAGTGTTCAGAAATATAAAGCAGATTATGTAGTAAATATGAAAAGAGGTTTTATTTACTTACCATACCTCTGGTTTATTTATATTTTTATTTATTTACCATACCTCTTTTATTTACTATGGTATTTGGCCCATAGGCTTATTATATAGTTGGTTTTTAATTTCAATGATATTTGATATATTTTTAATCCTATTTTATACCTCTTTATACCTATTTTATATTTATTTATTTATCATATCTCTTTATACCTTTTTTTATTTGTTTATTTACCATACTCCTTTTATAAATATGGTATTTGGCCCATGGTATTTAGACTATGGTATCAATATTAATTTGTCCCATGGTATTCGTCCCATAGGCTTCATCTAAATAAAACCTCGCTTTTTGAGTTCTTTTAAATATAAAAAGGTTTATGAAATAAATATAAAAAGAAGTTTTTATTTATTTACCATACATATAGTTTATATATATTTTTATTTATTTACCATACCTCTAGAGTAAGTATAAAAATAGGTTTTATCTATTTACCATACCTCTGGTTTATTTAAATTTTTATTTATTTAAATTTTAAAATATTGCAATTTTGATGCGGAAATATTTATATCTTTAAAGATTTTAATTTATCCATACAACATGGGTTTTCTTTTTAAAGATTCATTTTACAAATATTTAATTAAAAGAAATATTAAAATATTTTGGACTTTCATTGTTTATGTTGAATTAATTCTTTTCCATTGATTTAGGAAATGGTATTGACTTTAGTAAAGAGTAAAGATGTTTAAAATTTTACTTAATTTGGAAATTCATTGTGGTAATTTTTTTCATTAAAAATAAATTTATGATCCATTCAAACTCACTTATATAATAAAGCAATTACTAAATGGGTGAGATAATTTACTATCCATTCAAATTATATAAATAATACATAGTTGTATTTTAGTAATAAATCTCACTCCATTAATAAGTTAAAAAAGTTATATATAATCTAAATATTCAAGTTATATAAAATTAAAGTTTAGGTTAATGCTTTGGCCGACATTAACAAAAACAATTTTTTTTTTTTTTTTTAAGGATGTGACATACTTGACATCAAGGTCACACTAGGCTATAGATTGTGCCTCTCGGCTCAATTAACATACCGAAAATGTCTTCTGAATCTACTACTTCTTTAAGACTGTTAAGATCCAGACAATAGTTATTTGTTAGAATTATTCAATTTTCTGCTACACAATGGAGTTATTTGGAGGCCCTAAAATGCTTTCATATTCTATTATTTCTATAGCGATTTATAATAGTATTCGTTCCAAAGGTAGACATTCAATTGTCTAACATCAAAATAAGCAGTACACAATGGTACAAGTGGCAGTTGAGTAGAGTTGTTTTCAAATAGGGACACTTTACATCGTAAATATAAAAAGGTTTATGGAGTAAATATAAAAAGAGTTTTTATTTATTTATCATGCCTCTTTTATTTACCATGGGATATGAATCATAGGCTTGGTATATAATTAGATGTTGATTTCTAATCCTATTTGATATATTTTTATATATTTATCATGCTTCTTTGTACATCTTTTATAATGATTTAGTTACCATAACTCTTTCATAAATATGGTATTTGGCCCAGGGTATTTCGCTCATGGTATTAATAATAATATGTCCCATGGTATTTAGGGAATACAACTTATGTTTTGAGTTTCTGTAAATATAAAGAGGTTTATGGAGTAAATATAAAAATAAGTTTTATTTATTTACAATATCTCTAGTTCATTTATATTTTTATTTATTTATCATACCTAAACCTTTTTATAGTTTAAATTTATATTGTATTTATACATAATAATAATTAAGTTTATTTTTAAATAGAACGACATTGGATAAAAAATGTTAATGTTAAAAATTACACTTACATTGAATTTTTGATAAAAAATATTAATGTTAAACATACATTACACTTACGTTTACCTTTACATATTTAGTTGTTTACTTTCAAGTACAAACACTACAACATCTCCCTTGAACTCTATATTAATTTTAAACAACATATAAGTATTTATACATATAAATTATACATATTAATATAAATTCATATTAAATCCAAATATAAAAATATTTACAAACTTTCCTATATTACACTGCCCATTACCTCTATACTAAAATATTATTCATAAAAACAAAACATGATCCTATAATACTTAACACTCGACACTGTATACATGAATCCCCAACACAATGTTAACCATATAAATTTATACATAAATATGTTGGAACATTCCTCCTAAGATAATCTAATATTGGAATCCATCCATCGACTCTCGGGCATGCGAAAGTTTTTTCAAGCTTTCTTCTCCACCAAATATCGTTTTACCTCTTCGTTTGCGCCCCTTTCCACTGAGCGAAAAACTGAGTACTTCTTTCTCTGAGCTAAAATGGAGTCTTCTTATTGGCTTATATTAAAACTAAAAATAAAGAGTATTGTGAGAATCAGGTTTACCCAGAAGAATGGAAAATAATAATATAATTCAAGGTAAGCACCACTCAAGTACTTAACAGTTCTTATTCATGATAGTTAGGAGAATGTGTTTGAGTCATGCGTATTTCGAATTATATTATTATTTCACACTCATTGCAGTAAATATGAGGGTCTGAATGCTGCTTTATTTGAAGTTCTATTATAAGCCATCAAGAAGAATACAGTTTAGATCCAAGAGAAAGTACTCAATTTTCTAAAAACCAGAAAGGGATGCAAACTCTGGCAGGAATTTGAAAATAATTTCATGACTTAAAAATATTTAAGTAGTTAATCCATTTAAGGCATGGTGTCATTCTTATGAGGAAGTAGTTCATATCATTTTAATTTACTTTATCTATTTTTATTTGGAATCTTCAAAGTTATTTTATTTATTGTGGGAATGCTTTTTTTTTGTGGTTTATTAGTGAGCTTAAGGATATTGAGGAGAATTGACCCATGACCTCTTTTAAGCGAGGCTTTTTAGCCACTAGAACTCTACCAATTAAACTACCCCTAAAAACAATTTATTGTGGAAAATTTATCAATACACTATTGAATATATACTATGAATATAAAATCTAGTTGTCTTTAATGATATTTTTCGAATAATTTCTCTAAAATCCTATAGGAATTTAGTGAAATCACAAGCTTGATGGGTAATCCCTACACAATGGAAGTGCGTATGGGTTTTTCACATCGTGAATCCATATATATACAATCAAAAAAACAATTTAAATAAAACAACTAAAGATTTCACCTCAAAATTTTCGGCCAAATTCGAGAACTAAAAAATCCAAAAAGTCACACTACACACAACCCCAAATATAAAATATTATTTACATGTATCTAAAATAAATCTAAAATTATATATCAAAAATATGTGAAATATATATATATTATTCTTTCATTTCATTCAATGACCATTAAATTAATGCATATATATATCCCAAATAATTTGGGATTTGTAGTACTAAAAGGAATATTCTAAGAACTTATGCATGTTAGGGCAACTGTTGGGCACACCAACTTAAATTTGTTGTTGAATAAATTCCATCGTGAACTGAATTTATTCATCCCAACGAAAAATTTAGTGAGATAAATTTTAATCTCTTTAATTTAATCATATAAATGATATTAAGATGGAAAATATTTATTCACAGGAGTACTACCATGACCATACCTATGTTATAGAAGAATAAGTTATTTTTTCCATATAATAATTTAATCTTCATTTACTCTCTTTTTTTAGAAACATAATTCTAGATTTTTGTTTTTAAAGAGGGAAAAACAAAATTTCTTCATTAATTAAATGTTTTATATTTGTTTACATCTCATTATCTTTTAAAAAAAACATGGTTCATATAAGTATCTTTTCACTTACCAGCAACTTAATTTTTTTTTTTAGAAACTTAATTTTGGATTTTTGTTTTCCAAGAGGTAAAAGCATAACATTTTCATTAATGAAATGTTTTACATTGTGTACATATTGTTCACCTTTTACTGAAAAAAAATGGTTCATATCTTCTCACTTACCAGCAACTTACTCTCCATATTAATGCAGGAGCATCCAAAGCAAATTTTCATTATTCAAATATGTAATAAGGGGGGGTGAGATATTTTAATTATTTTATTTAGTAAATTGATTATTTTTAATAAATTAAGAGAAAATTATAAATGTGATGATTTTTTTGTAAATATTCTTTAATAATTAAAGGATATGAGTGGAGTGGAATTAGGTAGATAATATAGGGAGTAGGAATTCCATTTACAGGACTTTGTTGAGTCCAAAACTATAATAAATTTAAATTAGATTTAAGTTGAGATTTGTGTGGAGGAATTTATGGAGGGAAATAAATTCATTATTTATGTATATATAGGAGGGTTTTGTGAGGATGAGAGACAACTGAGTGTAGTGAGAAGTACAGTGAGAGTGAGATATGGTTTGATCGGTCGAGAGCCATGAGGTCGCCCAATGTAATATTTGGCCAAAGAGTTTTATGTTTTATTATCAGTATTTTTTTGTGGCTCTCTTTCCTTCATGTGCATTTTTGAGCTGAATATTTTTATGATTTTAATGAATAATTATTGAGAGTTTTCATGTTGAAGAAGGAGTGTGTTTTTTATATGCTAGGATTCAGATTTAACCCAGAATTCCTGCATCATTTGGTATCAAAGCTGAAAGATGTATGTTCTACATTTTGTTTGAATCTGAAATTTATATATATATGTTACATGTATATTTGTTGGAGTGTGTGAAATGCAAAAGAATGCCATCAAAACAAGGGAGGATAGTCATGAAAAGAGCAAGTTGAATATATGTTCTGCGCTAGCAAAGAGAATTGTTGTGGATGTAGCTGGAGTCACATTCCGCAGAGCAAACATGCATTTGATTGGGGCATTGTACATCTTTGTCGCATGGCTGATACCCTGCACCTTGTTCATGTTGTTCCCAATTCAGATAACGAGGTGCTGTTAGGAACCATAGAAGATCTAATGGAAAGGCTTGCAATAGAAGTATATGAAGTTGCCATGGTGCAAAAAGTCGGTAGGATTATGAA
This sequence comes from Pinus albicaulis, assembly GCA_034641835.2. Classification (NCBI taxonomy): domain Eukaryota; kingdom Viridiplantae; phylum Streptophyta; class Pinopsida; order Pinales; family Pinaceae; genus Pinus; species Pinus albicaulis. The sequence goes on from CM076578.1 coordinate 1,807,294,606, forward strand.
GGATGGCTTAGAAAATGGCGAGTTCTGCAGTGTAGAATAATAGTAGTTGTTACGGTGCGATGAAATAGATGATTTGATTGGGTTTTCATGTCCTCGAAGAGGCCGCTATTGGGAAATAAAAATCAGTGAGGCTTGTGCATTGGATGCTGGTGTGGCAGCCTGTGACTGCCAGAAATATTCATTCTGGCATCGATGGATAGATGATGAAAGGCATGTGGAGTTTAATTTTTTTGATACCTATCTCAACAAACTATCCCACAAGTTGAATGATGCATTTCAGAATTTCTAGTGCTATTCGTGGATGAGAATGTGAAGAAAATTATTGCGTAACAAAGATGTATATGTGAACAAGTGTTGTCCAACACATTAAAAAGTTTCACTTGGAGAAATGCATGAAAATTGAAGAATGCTAGAGCCAAGTGTTGTTATAAATTTGTTCAAGTGGTGTGCATAAGGAACATGTTATCAACCTATAAGAGTTTGTGTGCGTTTGAAATTTGAGGTGTGGTTGCTGGGATTCTGGAGTAATCCAAGCTTCCAATATGGGATGAGCATCAGTAGGAGGGTGGACCACAGAAATTATTAATTCCTGTTAATAGTTTTGTTTGGCCTTAGTTCAATGGAAAACTGTTGTGCATAGACATAGCCATTTGCAGAGGCTTGGGCATTTAACGAAATTCAAACGGTGGAATGGAAATGCTGCTGATTCATGGTTGTTAATGTGGTGTTTTGTGGCATTTTAGACATGTTCCACACAACCAATATTTTTATTTATAAGGGCTGAGAGTGTGAATATGGATTGTTGCTCGCAAAGGTGGTTGTCTTGAAATTCTGCGTATGACTGCGCGTTTTGATAAGTGGAAAGCTAAGTTTGTTTCTATACCAAGGCATGAAATTGTTGATCGTGAGTGAAGGGCCACTTTTGAAAATCTATTATCATAGTTGTAAGGGGATGTGTGAGACACCGTGAGGTGAATTTCTGCTTCTATTTTCGTAAATAATTCATATATGAGTCAGATTTTTTATTTTGGAAACCAATGACAAAGATTTTGGACATGTGAAAGAATTATACATATGAATACCTGAGAAGAATAACTTCAAAAGAATCAACTCACCGAGGCAACTCAACTCATGTGGAACGTGATTAAAAAATAAAGGCAATTCACCGAGAGAGGTTGAGGTGGAATGGCATTGCAGAAAGCTAAAAATTGAGAAGAACATGTGAATGATTAAAAGAAAGTGTGGAGCATAGTATGAAAACAGTGCCGCTGGTCAACCTGGTGACGAAGGGTTGTTTTTTTTATGGAGGTATGTTTCTTGATTGTGTTTCTAACTTGCTTGTTTGACTTCGTGGAAAAGTGACCCGTGATATGAATCTTAGAGCCACTAAAAATGTGTGATATGTGTTGCGTTCTTGTTATGAGAGGATGTGATTGTTGTGCTATACGTGTTCTAGTGGAATGACTCATGTAATTCAAAAAGGTATTTTATATATCTTTCATTCAACATGATTATGATAGTAGATACGAAATGTTGGTATAAAAAAGAGATTGATTGAGATAAAGGAACTTGGCTTAAGCTAAGAGGGGAGATTGTTCGTACTTTGAAGGTTTCTAACATTTGTTTGCTGGGAAAGATTTATGTTAGAAGATTTCTGGGAAGAGAATTATTTTCTGGGGATAAAATGGACCTTGCGCGTTCAAAGTAATTCTGTAGAGGCTTGAATGTATTCCTAAGAGAATACATGAGAGAAGGGTTGGATCATTTCAACCACAAGAAGATTCAAGTGCTCATTGAATGAATCAATATTCATTGAGTAGAGGTATTTTAAAACCTGGATGATTAAATTTCCTTGCCATACTTGAGAAGATGATATTTTGTAGATGTTATGGAAGTGTCGAAATTTTGAAAATGCGGAGGTATAAATTAATGGGAAAATCTACTAATCCTGGGTGATACGAAGGAAAACATGCATGTTTATATGAGGAGTTTATTATGCATAGTGTGATGATTTATTATGCATAATGTGGATTCTTCACAGTTTTGGTTAAGTCATTTTGGACCAAAGCCTGTAGTTGGGAAAAGAAGAATTCTTTTGATTGGTGATTGAAAATATAATTTCTTAATGTTGTAAACCTTTGTTTTTACCATCATGTGACGACATTTAAGGAGGTGATATTCAGGATGAACACAATGTATGGGTTTTACATCGAAGAGGTTGCTTGTTCTTTGCACACAGGTAAAGAGATGTGAATTGATGTTGCATGTTGTATATAAGTGCAGGGAAATGTTTTCATTAAGATGACAATATTATGGGCATGTGAGTGTTTACAGTGACAAAGACAACACATAAGAGTGGAAACCAAAGAGTTAAGACTACAGAGAGAAAGGTTTATCAATAACCTTAACAGGAGCACGAGATATGATACTTCACGAAGGTATTTTTGAACATTGAAAAGTGAATGGTTTATTTATTTTCACCTTAAAATAAATCTTGAAAAAACCTGAATTTGATTTCGACTAAAGACTTTAGTATCATGTGAAATGATAACGACAATTGATTATTTTTCATAATAATGAAGTATGAAAGAGAGTGAAGATTTTACATCCTAAAAATGTATTAGGGGTGTATGTTTGTTGGAGGATTGTATAACTTGAATTAAGCCAAAACATCCATTGCCAAAATTATTGGGTCGAGTCTTGAAGTAAAAACAGATGTTAGAGTCAAACGAAAGTTTGGCTAGTTTGAGTTAAGATTGAGTATTCTCATCCAAGATGAAAAATTAGTGTAAGTATGAAGTCAAAGAGTCGTAAGCTAAGTCAAGAGTCTGAATGTAATGGGGTGCATGATCGGCGGAGCCCGACACCCAAATAATTGGTCATTGTAACACATGCGTTGCTAAAGTGGTGTTTGCAGCAAAGTGAAGCAAGAGAGTTACCAGAGACTAGTTCCAAGACAGAGAACCAAGAGAAGCCAAGGGTAGGAGGAGAACTTGCATTTTGATGAATGGCAAGTGTGAAGGATTGATAAGAAGTTGATTAAATGAAGTACACACATGAACAGATGCATTTCACAAAGAAGGGGAAGATGGTTGTTGATAGACATTTTCGAAGATCTGATGAAGACCACATAAGAGGGAAGAAGAAGGAAAATTTCAAGGTAAGTGGCATATGTAAACAGTTAACAGATGAAGAGTATGACCAGGAGAAGGTTGAGATAACAATTCATCTTGAATTGTTAATGGAGCTGTTACAAGAAAATATGGAAAAACAGACACATGGTTGGACCATGAGAAAGGAGGTAAAGTGGCAGAAGCTACACACAAAGAGGGAAAATTAGGTAAACATACAGTTGGAAGAAGATCTGAAGAAGCTCGAACATATGTTGAGTTGTGAATAACTCAGAGAGGCTAAGTTAAAAATGGATGTTTCCATTTGTGGCCCAGAACAGGGTGAAAGTCTGGGTGAAGAGATCAGTGAGGAAGATCTCATGAACTATTTGGATAGTTTATAAGCATCTGAAGATGTGTTGGTGACAGAAATAGATGAGGCCATGAAGCCTTACATTTTTTCTCATAGTTTATGTATGTTTGCAAGATGTGCGAAAGATGGTGAGCAGTCTGATGGAACTGTCACAAAGGAGAATTAAACTCTTGAGGTAAAGTCTAGTAGAGAACTCTTTCAGTGAAGGAAGGTATTGATTTTTTACAACAGGAAGAAATCATAGATGAATTCTAGTTTGGGATAAGACAACAAGTCGAAGCTGTTATGGAGTAGGAGCAAAATGGAAATGTCAAAGAATAATTCCAAGGAGGTAAACAAATGTATTTGTTTAATGAAATTGTTGATGAAATTTTACAATGTAATGGTGTTGAAACCAGGACAACTCAGGAATATTTCCAGAGGATGAGTGAAGGTAGTGGTGAAGTGCTGGAAAGATTTCATATGGAAATCGAGTTTTTGAAACAGTGGCTGAAGGAACCTGATGGTGAAGAAAATCTTGTAGAACATGATCCAGAAGAAATTACAGTTACTATGCATGATAGAGATGAAATATTTTTAACATTTATGGAGTTGAATGAATGTTATAAATTTTCAAATAATGATGTAACTGTAGGTATAGAAAATGACATTAATAGATATGATGTCGAAATCATAGAAATCGAGTATAAGTTATTTGGCATTGAGATGGAATATTAGAAGCAGCGAGGGAGTTATGTCTGTAGGGACATAAAGGAAATAGTGAATCAGCAGGATGAAGATGGAAGAAACCAGCAGTTCGGAAAAGAATCTATTGAAGTCCAGAAAGTTGATGATGAGAAATTGATGGCTGAAGCATCAAAAGAGACCGACTGGTCTTAAATTTTAAAACTAACAGTTTGTTGGTGAATGCAGGTACAGTACCAGACGAGATGGTTGTTGCTATAAAATATTGTAATCAAGAAGGAGTTCTTGATTATTTTCTATTTCAGGAAGTTGAGTATTTAGCTCAGTTGGAGACAAAAGAGTTCATCAAAGAAGTATCAATCCGAAGAATTGATGAAAGAAAGTGTTGGAGAAGCTGATGAAATCTGATCGACGGAGTGGATGATGCATTATCAAATCAAGTTGATACTTTGAAGGACCAGTGACAAAACAGAGTATGGAATCTTGGAGGGAGCAAGTCATCAGGACTTGTGGCTGTCCCATTGTTACAGAAAAGCGAAAAACCTCATAGACAGGAGTCTATGAAAACTTCTCTACATGGGGAGTGTGATGCAGGAGCATCCAAAGAAAATTTTCATTATTCAATTATGTAATAAGGGGGGGTGAGATATTTTAATTATTTTATTTATTAAATTGTTTATTTTTAATAAATTAAGAGAAAATTATAAATGTGAGGATTTTTTGTAAATATTATTTAATAATTAAAGAATATGAATGGAGTGGAATTAGGTAGATAATATAGGGAGTAGGAATTCCATTTATCGGACTTTGTTGAGTACAAAACTAGAATAAATTTAAATTATATTTAAGTTGAGATTTGTGTGGAGGAATTTATGGAGGGAAATAAATTCATTATTTATGTATATATAGGAGGGTTTTGTGAGGATGAGAGACCACTGAGAGTAGTGAGAGATGGTTTGATGGGCAGAGAGCCAAGAGGCCACCCAATGTAATATTTGGCCTAAGATTTTTATGTTTTATTATTAGTATTTTTTTGTGGCTCTCTTTCCTTCATGTGCATTTTTGAGGTGAATATTTTTATGATTTTAATGAAGAATTATTGAGAGTTTTCATGCTGAAGAAGGAGTGTGTTTTTTATATGCTAGGATTCTGATTTAACCCAGAATTCCTGCATCACATATTATCAACAAAAAGAGAGAAGAAAAATAATGGGTCTTCTCATGAGAGGATATGGATATGACAAAAAACACTATTCACTTTTTACTAAAAAAAATGGTTCATATCTTCTCACTTACCAACATCTTACTCTCCATATTATCAAAAAAAAGAGAGAAGAAAAATAATGGGACTTCAAATGAGAGGATATGGATATGACAAAAAACACAACCAGAGAAATAACAAAAGAAGCTCAGCAGATGTTGATCTCCTACTATTGAAATAGAGAAATATAAAACATGAAGCTCTCTAGATTGATCATCTGTTGATCCTATTATAGTCATTGATAACCCAAAAAACACAATCACGACATCAATTACATCATAAAGAAAAATTCCCTAGAGGGACCAAATCTTTTTTCAGTCTAAAAAGAGATTTGAGTCTCAAGAAATTTGATATCTCTCTTAGTTGTTACAAGAAATTTGATCCTCTCTGAACTTGGTAGATCTCAAGATAATATGGATCAGTGCTATTTTAATTCACCTCTTTAAATAAGGTATATTCCACATGATTATCTTGGACAAATACTATGGATGCATGGTATTGAAAAAAAATCATTTTGATTTTTGGTATTAATGTAGAATATATATTATTTAAAGGGGGGGGGGGGGAATTAAACCAACCTAGATCCAAATCTCTTTTAGAGTGTATCCACATGAATAAAATGAGTAAATAATGTGGGTCATTTTTATTGTTATCGTCATTTTAATTTTACAAAGTGATTTTTATTTTTTACAAAATTAAAATGTTTACATTACATTATTATTTTTGTTTATTTATTCTAATTTTAATTTTATTTTTATGTAATTTACTAATTTAACATGTTAAATTAGACATTACTTTACATCTCTAAGATACTAGGCTAGAGAGCACCTTTCAACCTAATAATAGGAATATAATGCCTTCAAATAGAGAAAAATAACATGGGAAAAACGGATTGTCAAAACCTAGAATAATATATATATATATATATATATATATATATATATATATATATAATTTTTACATGATATGACAACATGTTATTAATTTTTTTATTATTTTTTTGAAATTTTATTTCAAAACTTTCAAAGATATTACAAGATCTCTTCCATATTGGGTTTGAGAGCACCTCTCCAAGCAATGCAATATTATGTAGTGTCATGTAAACATTTTAAGTGAGTCAAATTAAAATTAAAATAATTTATTAATTTATTAATTTTTAAGAATTATTAGCTTGGTTTTTGAGCTTTGAAGACATGGTGTTGACCCACCCTATTGATGTGGAATATAACATATTTCAAGGGGGGAATTAAACGAGGGTAGATCCATCTTAACTACGGATCTACTAAGAGCCTACACATGAATATAGGCTAGTTTAAGTAGAAAAGATGAATAAACTAAAGCTATTCATAAACATTTAATACAAAAATATAGCTTATTGTTTATTTATTTTAAACAATTATTTACAAATATTTTTTGAAATGTTTGAATGATTGAAATTATCCCTATCTACGAGCCTAGATCCATCTTAACTTAGAATCTATAGAGCTATGAGAGGGATCAAATTTCTCAAGGTGAAAAACCTCTATTGTAAAACGATCAAATATCTCAAGGTGCAAAACTTTTTTATGAGTGCAAAACTTGAAGAAAGGTTTTCACCTCGAGAAATATCAAGCTGTGAAAGGGATCAAATCTCTCAAGGTGCAAATCTATTTTCTGAGTGAAAAAATTTATTAAAGGATTGCCCCTCGAGAAATTTGATCCCTCTTAGGGCTTGATAGGTTCATAATTAAAATGGATCTAGGCTTGTTTAATTATTAATTTTGATTTTTTAGTTTAATTTTAATTTTTATATAATTTCATTTAGTCAAAATGTTTTAGTTAATAAATTTATTTTTTATTTTTATGAAAATTGACCTAGTCAAAATGTTTAGAGAAAATAAAAAAATGGGCAGTACACCAACTCTTCCATATTGGGATAGAAAGTTGGTTTAATGCAGCTTACAGATTCAGATAAGGACAATGGTACAAACACTGAAGAAAACTAGCTCGCCCTTATCACTTCCACACCAACACAAGGTGCTTCGTGGAAGGTCGAAAAGAGGAAAGGAAGAAAAACTTAATAACAAACTCTCTGTCCTAATGTTTCCTTCTGAAAACACTTCATGAACCAGAATGGGATGTTGAAGTGGGCTAGTAAATTAGGAAGAAACATGGGTTTCCACAAAAGTAGAGATTTCACCTAGGCTTGGAAGAAATGAGGAACAATGATGCCCATCATCCTAAGGGCTTTCTTCAAGAGACATAACTTAAACGATACTCTCGTCAATGGGAAATATCTCATCGAAGGGATCATCTGAATCCCAAGAATGAAACTAGGGAGAATGTGAACACGTGTCTAGATATGAAACCATATTATGATTTTTTTCGAAAGAAACCCTATTAGATAGAAGAATGATTTGATACATTTGTTCTACAGGGTTGAGAGGAATAGTGTCACCAAAACTGTCAAGCTCGTCAGGACTAGGAACAATCCATGGATCTTGACCATATGATATCATGTTAATAGAGTGGACATTAGGAAGTGAGAGTAGAACAAATCCCATCATGGACGAGTCTTTGAAAAGACCCAAGCCAACGTTCTCATAGGTAGTAGAGGTATTCTTAATGTACGAGACATTTACAGCTAAGAATTGGGGGAAAAGTAAGAAAGTCGATCGACGGTGAATATCTTCCCCTGATGAGGAAACTGAAGAACATGGAAGAGGGTAGAGACCATGAAAATCATCGCATGGGTCCAACTACGTTCGAGTAGAACGTTGTAATTGAGTTTGGCATCTATCACCTCTATTTCCAGGTTCACCATTTTACCCTCCAATAGAATTGTCAATGATTTTGGAATACCATACGGTCGAGAGCCTCTGTCGTTCAATCCTTATAGAATATTAGGGGGATGAATTAAGGTAGGAGATTTGATGACTTTCCAACATGCAACAACCACGATGTAAGTAGAAGAACCTTCATCAACAACAGTCTGATGAATGGTTCTACCCATCATAATGACTTGGATAAGGAAAGCTACTTGTGATGGGAGCCGAGGAAAATGATTCTCTAGGTCAAAAGTAATAAGATTTGAATATGCGAGATCAATCCCTCTGATAGCAGACAATAGCACCTTCTATTTTGATGGGCATGACTGAGGGTCTTCTGAGGCCGACATCAATGATGGCAGTGGAGATAGATCCTCTGTGATGTTATACTGCTGGGCAGCTCACACATTTTGATTGTAAGTAATAAGATTTGAACCTGTGGGATCAATACCTCTAATAGCATAAAATAGTGCCTTTCATTTTGAGGGGCATGTCTGAAGGTCTTCCAAGGCCGACATTGACAATGGCACTTGAGCTGGATCCTCCACTATGTTATAGTGTTGGGAAGATCACACATTTGGATTGTAAAATGATTTTCGAAGAACACCCTTGGGTTTATCACGGTGCTAAATCCATATATACAATAAAAAAACCTATTTAAATAACATAAATCAAGATTTCACCTCAAATGTTTATGAAAGATTCCATAATGAAAAAAATCAAAAAGTAACACTAAATAAAACCCCAAACATAAAACATTATTCACATATCTATAAAATTAATCCCAATTTATATATCAAAAATATATAAAAAAAAATATTTTTTTTATTCTTTAATTTCATTTAATGACCATTAAATTAATAGAAATATATATATATATATATATATATATATATATATATATATATATATATATATATATATATATATATATATATTCGAAATGATCATTTAAACTCAAATATTAGAAACATATTATTTAAGTATTAATAAGGTGAAATCTAAAGTAAACTTAATTTATTGATGTCATAGAAACCACCCAAAAATCAGAATGTTATTGTTCTAATACTCGAGAAAATTAAATTCCAAAATCTTTTTCCAACACAAATGTATAATACTCAAATGAAATTAAATTCCAAGTGCTTTCCCATGTTGGAGAAAATGCTGCAAAAACCAACTTCAACTTGTTATTGAAGAAATTCCATATAGAGGAGGCGACCAAAATATGTCATAACTAAATTTATTCATTGCAAGAAGGCCGCCTATATATGGCATAGTAAAATTTACTCATATAAATTTAAATAGCTTTAATTTAATCATATAAATGGTATTAAGATGGAAAAGCTTTATTGCCAAGAGTAAAAATTAGTACCATTACCATATTCATGTTAGAGAAGAATAAGCTATTTTTCCCATATAATAATTGATTCTTCCCATTTACACTTATTTACACTTAGTTTCAACACTAATAAAATTATTTTTTTAGAAACCTATTTTGAATTTTTGTTTTTCAAGAGGAAGAAAAAAACATTTTCATTAATGAAATGTTTTACATTTGTTTACATATTGTTATCTTTTTACTGGAAAAACATATTTTATATTTTGATTTACCAGCAATTTACACAGAAAAGAGAATAAAAATAATATGGTCATGATGGTTCACCCCTAATCAAATTCATTTTTTAGAAAATTAATTATGGATTTTAGTCTTTAAAGAGGAAAAACCATAACATTTTCATTAATGAAATGTTTTACACATATTTACATTTTGTTCACATTTTACTGAAAAATATGACCAAAAACAAATGTTGATCTTGTACTACTCAAATAGAGAAATATCAAATAAACTAATTTTTACGTGATATAATCAAATCTAACTAATTTTATTATTAGTTTTTAGAAATATTATTTGAAAAGTTTTAGAGACATTAAGAGATCTCTTGCATATTAAGTTTGAGATCACCTCTCCAACAAATACAATATTATGTAGTGTCATGTAAACATTCTATGTGATTCAAATTAAAATTAAAATAAATTATTAGTTTTCAAAAATTATTACCTTGGCCTTTGATCTTTTAACCTATGGTGTTGACACATTCTATTCATGTGGAATATAACATATTTCTAGGGGGGAATTAAATGAGGGTAGATCCATATTATATATGGATATACCAAGAGCCTACACATGAATTTAGGCTAGTTTAAGTATAAAAAATGAATAAACTAAAACTGTTTTTAAAAAATTAATAAAAAAACTAATTTATTATTTATTTATTTTAAAAGAATATTTAAAATATTTGTTGGAATAATTGAATGATTATAATTTTTCTTATCTACTAGCCTATATCCATCAAGCATAGAGAGGGATCAAATTTATTAAGGTGCAAACGTCTTTTATTTTGATGTAATTTTGACTAAGTCAAAATGATTAGAGAACATAATGTAAATGGACATTAGAAGAATTCTTCTATATCGGGATAGAGAGTTTTTCTTAGCCCAAAAATGTGATAAATTAATAAAAAAAAAATATTTATAAAATATTTTGATTGAGAAATGAGTGATGAATTTTGGGTAGGTGGTATTGATGAGCCATGATACTGGCCCATTGTATAGTATGCTTAATAATATCCATGGTAAAGTGGGGTGAGTACCGATTGTTAAAATCCTTCTTAATTGTAACTACTATTTTGATTGTGAAATGAGGGATGGTTTTTGCCCATGTGGTATTGATGAGCCATCCTATTTGCCCATGATATGGTATGGTTAATAATATCCATGATAAAGTGATGTTGAATATCTATAGTTAAAAATATTGTTATATTGTAAGGATTAACTTCTTTATGCTTATTAATGAAATTTAGATATGGCTATAAAATTATTATTTTTAAGTTATATGGTTAAATGGTCCTTAATTTATAGCTTCTATTTATATATTATTTATTTTCACGTGATAGAGGGTAGATATATCTGAAAAGAAATTATAATAATTTTTCTTTTAGATTTTAAAAAAAATGTTATAAAATTAAATTCATTATAATATTTATAAGATATTTTCAGTGCGGAATGAGAGATAGTTTTTGGTCATATTATATTGATGAGCCATAGATAAATATATTGTTAAATTGCAAGTTTTTTTATTTATTAATTAAATCCAAATATAGTAACATAATCATTATTCTATTTTATAAAGTAAAATGAATCTTAACTTATTGTTGCTAATTATATATTTTAATGTAATATGTATATTTTATTAATAAAAAAAAAATTAAATATAACAAATTTAAATTTTATTATTTTTATCACCGCAACATCTCCCTTAGGCTCTATATTAATTTTTTAACATGTAAGTATTTACCAATTTATATTTTTTAAATTAAACACATGAATATAATTCAATATATTAAATATAAATATAAAAGTATTTACAAAATTTCTTGTATTACACTACACATTACCCCTATACTAAAGTAACATTCATAAAAAAAACAAAACATAATCCTATAACACTTAACACTTACATAAATACCCCACACAATATTAACAATATAAATGTCAACATAAATATGTTGAAACATTCCCCTAAGATAATCAAATATTGGAATCCATCTATCCACTCTGCGGTATGTGAAAGTATTTGCAAGCCTTCTTCTCCACCAAATATCGTTTTACCTCTTCGTTTGATGCCTTTCCCCTCAGCCAAAAACTGCGTACTTTTTTCTCTGAGCTAAACTGGAGTTCTTTTATTGGCTCATAATAAAACTGCAAATAAAGAGCGTTGTGAAACTCAGGTTTACCGAGAAGAGTTGAAAATAATAATATAATTTAAAGTAAGCACCCCTCAAGCATTTAAGAGTTCTTATTCATGATAGTTATGAGAATGTGTTTGCGTCCTGCTTACTTTGAATTATATTATTATTTTCAATACTTTGTTGTAAATCTGAACGTCCGAATGTTGGTTTATTTTAACTTCTATTATGATCCATTGACAGGAATACAGTTTAGGTCAAAGAATGAGGTACTCAATCTTCTAAAACAAGAAAGCCACGTAAGCTCTTGCATACCTTTGAAAAGAAATTTATGGGCTAAAAATATTTTAGTTAATTCATCTAAAAAGCATGGTTGGTTTATATCAGTATCTTTTGACTTATCAGCAATTTACACACTATATTATCAATAGAAACAAAGAATAAAAATAATCCTACTCCTAGTTAGAGAATATGGACATGATGGTTAAACTCTAATCAAATTCTTTTCTGGAAACTTAATTCTGGATTTTAGTTTTTAAAGAGGAAAAACCATAACATTTTCATTAATGAAATGTTTTACATATGTTTATATCTTGTTCACTTTTTACTGAAAAACATGATAAAAAACACAACCAAAGAAATATAAAAAAAAATATGAGCAAATGTTGATCTTGCACTACTCAAATAGAGAAATATCAAACAAACTAATTTTTACATAATATGACAAAATCTTACTAATTTTATTATTAGGTTTTAGAAATTTTATTTGAAAACTTTGAGAGAGATTACAAGATTTCTTGGATATTGAGTTTGAGATCACCTCTCCAAGCAATGCAATATTATGTAGTGTCATGTAAACATTCTATGTGAGTCAAATTAAAATTAAAATAAATTATTAATTTTCAAAAATTATTACCTTGGCCTTTGAGCTTTGAACCTATGGTGTTGACACATTGTATTAATGTGGAATATAACATATTTCAAGCGGGGAAATAAATGAGGGTAGATCCATATTATCTATAGATCTACCAAGAGCCTACATAGATCCCTGGTAACTCGGGATCTATCAAGCCCCAAGAGGGATCGAATCTCTGAAGGTGCAAAACATCTTCTATTTTTATGTAATTTTACTAAGTCTAAATGATTAGAGAACATAATGTAAATGACCATTACAACGATTCTTCTATATTGGGATAGAGAGTGTCTGTTAGCCAAAAAATATAATAAAATTAATTAAAAAAATATTATTTATAAAATATTTTGATTGAGAAATGAGAGATGAATTTTGGGTAGGTGGTATTGATGAGCCATGATACTCACCCATGTTATAGTCTGATTAATAATATCCATGTTAAAGTTGGGTGAGTATCCATTGCTAAAATCCTTGTTAATTGTAACTATTGTTTTGATTGTGAAACGAGGGATGATTTTTGGTCATGTGGTATTGATGAGCCAACATATTTGCCCATGGTATAGTATGGTTAATAATATCCATGATAAAGTGCTGGTGAATATCCATAGTTAAAAATATTGTTATATTGCAATGATTAAATTTTTTGTGCTTATGAATGAAATTTAAATATGGTTACAAAATTATTATTTTTAATTTATATGGTGAAGTGGATCTTAATCTAAAGATACTATTTATATCTTATATATTTTCATGTGATAGAGGGTAGATATATCTCAAAAGAAATTATAAGATTTTTTCTTTTAAATTTAATAAAAAAAGGCTATAAAATTAAATTCATTAAAATATTTAGAAGATATTTTGAATGTGAAATGAGAGATGGTTTTTGGGCATGTTGTGTTGAACCGTCATAGTTAAACATATTGTTAGATTGCAAGTTTTTTTGTTTATTAATTAAATACAAATATAGTAACATATTAATTATTGTATTTTATAAGATAAAATGAATCTTAACTTATTTTTGCTACTTATACATTTTAATGTAATATGTATATTTTATTAATAAAAAAATTTACAATACAGCAAATTTGAATCTTATTATTTTTATTACTTTCAACTACTACTTTTGAGCTTTATATTAATTTTAAACATGTAATTATTTACCAATTTAAGTATTCTAAATTAAACATATTAATACAAATTCAACATATTAAACTCAAATATAAAAAAAATTACAAACTTTATTATATTACACGACACATTACCCCTATACTAAACCCTATACTAAGATAACGTTAAAAAAAAACAAAACATAATCCTATGACACTTATGACACTTAACACTTGACACTGTCTACCTAAATCCCCGACACAATGTTAACAATATAAATATCTACTGTGCGGCATGTGAAAGTATTTGCAAGCCTTCTTCTCGACCAAATATCGTTTTACCTCCTCGTTTGCCCCTCTTTCCATTGAGCGAAAAACTGAGTACTTATTTCTCTGAGCTAAACTGTATTCCTCTTATTGGCTCATAATAAAACTGCAAATAAAGAGCACTGTGAGACTCAGGTTTACTAAGAAGAATTGAGAATAATAATAAGCACCGCTCAAGCATTTAAGAGTTCTTATTAGTCCCTGCCGCCTGCGGCATGGCAAGGACTATTGTAATCGAAATGTATTTTTTCATTAGTCTCTTCCGCAAACAGAAGTTTATAAACTTAATTTAGAACAATGTTTTTCAATCTAGCTCATTTTCACCGTTTGGTCAACCTATGAGCTTCTTCCTGCCGTTATTTCAGCGAATAGGAAAGTTTGAGGTCTTATTTGGCCTTATATCGAGACAAATTCATATGAAACTTAGGTTAAATAGTGAATGATCTTGAGAGTTGAATTTTCAACCAAGTAATGCTGACATTAATTTGGTAACATTTTATGTTTACAATCTTCTACCACCTGCGTCCAATTAGCTACCACCTGCATGTAAGCAACGTGGCTGTGCATTTAAACAACGTGGCTTGACCAGTGTAAGACACAGACAAGAGATGTTGGCTTCTTCATCGCCGATATACTAGAACTCTGGGCATTATTCCATGGTTTCTTCATAGCCGATATACTAAAACTCTGGGCATTAATCCATTTTCTTGACAGTGGGATGATAGAGAAAGGGGCATTATTCCATTTTCTTGGCAGTCGGATGACAGAGAAAGAAATTCTGCAGCAGAACTAATTTGCAGCAGAACTGATTTGCGTTGCGGTATGAATTTGCAGGGCTTTGCTCCAATCCCTGCCAATTCAATCCATCAGATTGATCTGCGCGCATGTTTCCACTTAAACGAGATTCCACTTAAACGGGAAATCGACAAGCCTGCAATCAACTGAACAAAAGGCCCTTTACTAATGTGTCGCACTGTGTGCATGTTTCCACTTCAACGGAAAATCGACAAGCCTGCGATCAACTGAACAAAAGGCCCTTTACTAATGTGTCACACTGTGGAGAAAACGAATGCACTGTAATCCTGCAATCAACGATTTTAGGTCATCTATATAAGGTAATTTTCGTGACTGTAACATGTTCACCTTGTGTTTTAATGTTTTAAAAAGTGTGAGGACAGGTTCTTAGTCAAGTGACAAGGGTCAATTACGTTCAAGATCATTATAACTTTTATGGGCACTCTGTTTGGCATGCAACTTACATAACTACAGAGCTAGCCTAGGTTTGAACCAGCTATGTCATAACAATTGCCTTGACAGTACTCTTTACTATCAGCTAATTTTACATCCTAGGAACCATAATTTTTTTGACTGAAAAGAGCCATATGTTTCAAGACTGAAAATCCATTCAATTTTCAGCTCATGTGGTTTCCTGGAGAAAACACTGTGAACAAAATGACTGTAAAAATTCAAATGCCAGAGCTGGCAAGTGGGGAAAGGATTATTTCTTGCAATCATGGTTTACAATTGTAATTACGTCCCATTTAAATGCACCACGCAAATAGAGGCATATTTTACTATGCAGGGGAGGGTGGTTTAATCAATCAAGTACTTGTGTGTATTTATTGTGTCCATTCAACAGTGTTTTGAATATAGACGGTGCATTGAATGAATTAAACATGGACAATAGCACAGACCCATCAAAATTCGGGTCTCAGATCTGAGAATGCATACCTAGAATTCATAAGACTTAGAGACCTGAAATACTGAAACTAAAGATTTGCATCTTCGAGTTTTGCAACCTCAATGTACATCTTAGCCCTCGCAGTTGGATGCATCTGCGTAAGTTATAGAACAAATAAGAGAAAATAGAGAAATGAACCAGAAACGAGCTTTCAAGAAACACATTTAGAATCAAAAGAAAACAGAATACTCGAAAAAATTGAAGCTGAAAACATCTATAGCTGGAGGCAAGTCCAAAAATGACAGAAAGAAAGGTCGGTGGAACCAAAAATTAGAACCAGCGACACCAAATATAATAAGGCGAACCTGAAATTATAAACTAAATATCATCGCATCAATTAAAATGAAAAAGAAGAAAAATATGTTATAAATCACATTTTTTAGTACTCTTTCAGGATATCAAAACTGTTGAAAAAAATGAAAACCCCAAACACCTTTAATTTCTTTAACTGTTTGAAGAATGAAAACCCCAATCACCTTTAATTTCTTGCTCATCGGAGAGGGCCAACGCCATAGTCATTTTGCCAACGCCCCCATACCTTGCACCCCAACAATGGACACATCTCTCTGAAGCAGAATTCTCTTCAAATTCCAAATATTTTCTTCCAACTGCAAGACAAAATCAGACTTCGCCAAGCTACATGCAGGAGCTTCTTCCAAATCTGCGTCAAGCATATCATCTGAACCCATTTGTTGTAGCATCATGGCATTCTTTAGGGGATCATTAGAGAGCTTGGGCACGATTGTTTCATTTACCTTTTTCTCATCCACGGACTGGTCGCTCAGTTGGCGAATGCGCTTCATCTCTGTTACAAGATTTGTAACATCAACACTTAATTGGACAGGCATCTGGTACTGAATCAAGTCACGGATCTCCCTTTGCAGCTGGTGGATTTGAGATGCATATCTGAGTTTCTGGAAAACGTTAAAACGACTGGTATTCTCACACTTTTTAAATCGAGTATTCTCCCTTGTCCTGAAATCGAGTTTTTTGCATGTAGTTTTGAGCATGTGCTACAAATGTCAAGTGTCTTCGTGGTTGTCATAGAAACCTAACCATGTGGGTTCTCGGGTTGGGAAGTTGAATAAATTTAAATTACTTATCGCAATAAAACAGTGGCCAAGTATAATAAATGAATTATGAAAGTAATCAAGCAAGTTGCCTATTGACAAATGTTACTTTTATGTACCCCAGATTTTTGAATATGCGACGGGGAGTAACTATTATCGAGAACTTTCTTATCGCTATGATTTTTTCCACCTAGCAAACCCGGTGGGTCCCACCACATTATGTAATATCCCTGCCACAAACAAAGATGGTTTGATTTGGATAGAAACCTACCTTATTCTATTTTTATATGTTCCTTACCCTTTCTTGTTTATTAAGAGATCAAAAATGTAAAACATCAAAAATATAAGTTGCGTCTGGAGATTTTGAGCTGTATTCAGAGATCGAGTGTTGGGTTAAGATAAATTAAACTGGGTGGTATTCAGAACCTTATTAGTAGGACAATGAACATTGAATTGGCGAACATGGAGTGCATATATAAGTATATTCAATTAAATAAATATATACTTACTGCAAAGCACACAAACAAGACATTTGATATCATCATCACAGTTATGGGAGTAACCCAATACAGCTATATATATAGAATATATATTCTAATTTTGCTATTTATTTGTTTTTTTCTGAAATAAAGAAATCTGGCTTGGAGTAACTCTGAGGGTTACATCATCTTATTTGGAATTTGACAGGGAGAATTGGGAGAGACCACAGCGTCCAGAACGCTGAGCTTATTAAACCAAACACACTGAAACAAACCGGCCAACAGAAAGAGATGAAATTATTATACCAATAATTCTACTGCTACTACTCCCCTCTGGCAAAGTATTCAACAGGGAAAGTCTTGGTGAGGCCACCAATGCTTCTGATATACAACTTGTCAGGATTTTTCTCGTCCACCTCAATTTCATTAACAGGCACCCAGAATATCATATCCCTAACCTTCACACCCTTGATATTCTTCATCTTCATCTTCTCTATCTTGCAAGTTATATTCGATGAGAACCTGACACGCCTATCTGCTTTCTTGTAGTAGTGTTGGGACTCACTTTTCTGCTTTATCCAAACTTGGCCGCTCTCCTCCACGATCCCCGCTTCCAACACGTCTGTCACTGCCATGAGACCGCCTGGAAGACTATACGATTCCATGATATCTATGCCTTTCTCCAACGCCTCGTCTCCTGAAGCAACAATAGCGTTTTTCTTTATGTCAGATTCAACGAGAGCCAATCTCACGATTCTAAAATACTTGATATCACAATATTCCAAATGCGAGAGTTGATGGAAAGGTGGGTCACCTGGTACCTAAATTTTCCATAATGAGCATTATTTATGAGAGTTTGTTTCACTTTTGTTTCTGAATTGGAGACCTCGAAGGAGCCGCCCAAATTAACGTGTACGCTGAACTATCCACCTGTAGCAACCTTCTTGTCTCGTCGTTATTGTTATGGGATGATATCTTCCAACGAAGCCTCCCTGTTGGGCAAAGGTAAATCTGAATGCTCTAAGTACCGACCCATACCCATGAAATCTCAGAAGTTAAGGCAATGGTTTATAAGTAAGCAAGTAAGGCAATTCCAACAATCCCAAAACTGAGTTGTCAAACACTTCCATCCAGTAAGATGAGGTAATAGAATGGCCTAAGTGCCATACCAAGTAGGATTATTTCATCAAGTGTTTTCGAACGCTGCTGCAATGCTGTATCAAATGCCCGCCAGGATGTTGTGTTTTACAGATCTCATTTCTGAGTAACCAGCTCTGAGCGCAGGCTTCATAGGATTACTGGGTTTATTGGATCCTGTTTTCCAACCGTACACAATCAGAAGAGTAGGGTAAGTGTCTTTCTATATAAGTATCCCTCTGCGATTTTTGTTTTTCCTATTTTTTTTTTGGGACCCTGAGTGATATAGCATTTATTGACGTGGCAATACCTAACTGCAGAGTAATCAAGAATATATCAGACAACGTTGTAGCGCTAATTGTCCAAAAAGGTAAAGATCAGATCAGATCTTAAAGCTGCCTAGTAGAAAAATCGTTTTTCCTATTATTATAATCTGGCTCATTTGAAAATTGCGATCTGAATATTATATTTTGTCAGGAGCCCACCATGGGGATTTTTGTTTCTCGACAAGTGAAGACCCTGACTGGCTGGTACAGCAGCGCAGGCAAGAGGTTGAGCTTATTGAAAACTGGTTGCAGAAATACTACTACCATTGATTGCCTCTGGAATAATTATGCATTTATAAACTAGCACAACCACATTAGTAAAAACTAATGTGGTTGATATACGCCGATAGGCGTATATAAAATAGATTTACAACCACATTTACCAATGTGGTTGATATACGCCGATAGGCCTATATCCACTACCCATCACATTAATTTATATATGAATAAATACTAGCACAACCACATTAGTAAAAACTAATGTGGTTGATATACGCCGATAGGCGTATATAAAATAGATTTACAACCACATTTACCAATGTGGTTGATATACGCCGATAGGCCTCTATCCACTACCCATCACATTAATTTATATATGAATAAATAAATATTATATATAATAAATTTATTATATTAATTTGAAAAATATATATTTTATATTAATAAGAATAATAATATATACATACTATAAATTATGATTAACTATATACATACTATAAATTAACTTGAAATATATATAATATATATTAATAAAAAAAAATAGTAATAATATATAATAATTTAATATATCATACATGGCTATACTATTAATAAAGCAAAAGAACTAATAATATATTAATAATATATATTATATCATAGTTGATTATATTATTATTAATATATATTAATAATATTATAATATTACTAATAATCATTATTAATAAATATTAGAATATTTATTTACAATGATTATTAGTAATATTATAATATTATTAATATTACTAAATAAATATTATAGTATTGTTAATATATATTATTAATAATATATATTAATAATATTATAATATTACAAATAATCATTATTAATAAATATTTGTATATTTATTTATAATGAATATTAGTAATATTATAATATTATTAATATATACAAAAATATTATATATATATTTTTAATATTATAATAAGTATTAATAATATATATTAAAAATATTTATTAATATATTAATAATATTAACTATATACATACTATAAATTAACTTGAAATATATATATAATATATTAATAATATTTATAAATATAAAAATAAAAAAAATAATATTTAATATTTTCATATTTATTTATATATTAATATCATAGATGGTTATATTATTAATAAACCAAAAGAACTAATAATATATTAATATTATTATAATAATATTATAATATTACTAATAATCATTATTAATAAATATTTGAATATTTATTGATAATATATATTAATATATTAATAATATTAAACTCAAGAGAATAATAAACCATATGAAACAATATTTAAAAACAAAAAAACCTAAGAGATTAATAAATCCAAGGGATAATTAATAATACAAACCCAATGTCATCATAAACCAAAAGTTTAAATATTATAAACCATAGGAATTGGTGAACCCAAGGGATAAATATTATAAACATAAGGGATCAATGTTAAAAACACAAGAGATTAATAAACCGTAAGAATTGATATTTTAAACTAAAAACCCTAATAAATTAATAATCCATAAGAATTAATATTTTAAACATAAGATATTAATAAACGAATGAGATTATTAACATTATAAACCAAAATAACTAATAAACCCAAGGGTTTAATATTATAAACCAAAGGCATTGGTGAACCCAAGGTAAAACCATTACCGAACAAATTATAAACCAAAGGAATTGGTGAACCCAAGGGAATTCATTTAAACATTGAGACAATTGTTGTCATTATTCATATTATAAACCAAAAGAACTAATAAACCCAAGGGTTTAATATCATAAACCAAAAAAATTGGTGAACCCAAGGGAAAACCATTACCCAACAAATTATAAACCAAAGGAATTGGTGAACCCAAGGGAATTGATTTAAACATGGATGACATTGATCGATTATTTATATTATAAACCAAAGAATCCATTAAACATGGTATTGATGATGATAAACTAAAGAGTCAGAATCCAGTGGAATTGATTGAATTGCGGAACCTAAGGAATTGATTTGAAACATCGAGACAATTGTCATTTTAATGCGACGCTTGGACTAACTATGACTATGGTCGCATACGTGGTGATTTCACATTGGAGACAACGTGGTGTCGGACGACATTTGATCATGGATGATGATTGATCGACATTATACAAAACCAAAAGAAGTAATAAACCCAAGGGTTTATTATTATAAACCAAAGGAATTGGTGAACCCAAGGGAAAACCATTACCCAACAAATTATAAACCAAAGGAATTGGTGAACCCAAGGGAATTCATTTAAACATTGAGACAATTGCTGTCATTATTCATATTATAAACCAAAAGAACTAATAAACCCAAGGGTTTAATATTATAAACCAAAAGAATTGGTGAACCCAAGGGAAAACCATTACCCAACAAATTATAAACCAAAGGAATTGGTGAACCCAAGGGAATTAATTTAAACATGGATGACATTGATCGATTATTTATATTATAAACCAAAAGAACTAATAAACACAAGGATTTAATATTAACCAAAGACTGTGAACCTATGGAATTCATTTAAATATCAAGACAATTGTTGGTTTATTGTTCATTAGAACTAAAGAACTACTAAACCTGCTAGTTTAATATTACAAACCACTGGTGAACCAAGGAAACCATTACCTAACAAATTATAAACCAAAGGACTGTGTGGAACCTGCTGGAATTGACTGATTTAAACATGGATGATACATTCATCGATTATTTATATTATAAACCAAAAGAACTAATAAAACAATAAAGGGTTTAATATTATAAACTAAAGGAGTTGCGCAACCTATGGAAACCACAATCTCATTAAAATTAAACTAAAGGAATTGTTGAACCTAAGGGAATTGATTTAAAGATCGAGACAATCATGGTCAATGCTGACGTCAATTAACTATGATCAACAATTGCACATGGTGATTTTTCATATTGAGACAATGTTCGTCGAACGTGACATTCGATCATGGATACATTGGATCGATTATTTATATTATAAACCAAAAGAACTAATAAACCCAAGGGTTTAATATTATAAACCAAAGGAATTGGTGAACCCAAGGGAAAACCATTACCTAACAAATTATAAACCAAAGGAATTGCTGAACCCAAGGGAATTCATTTAAACATTGAGACAATTGTTGTCATTATTCATATTATAAACCAAAAGAACTAATAAACCCAAGGGTTTAATATTATACACCAAAAGAATTGGTGAACCCAAGGGAAAACCATTACCCAACAAATTATAAACCAAAGGAATTGGTGAACCCAAGGGAATTGATTTAAACATGGATGATATTGATCGATTATTTATATTATAAACCAAAAGAACTAATAAACACAAGGGTTTAATATTATAAACCAAAGGAGTTGGTGAACTCAAGGGAAAACCATTACCTAACAAATTATAAACCAAAGGAATTGGTGAACCCAAGGGAATTGATTTAAAGATTGAGACAATTGTTGTCAACAGATGCTCTAATTGCACCATGACTATGAAGGCTGCGGGTGATTTAGTATTTATATAAATGTTTGGTTTAATGTAAATTAGGGTCATGGATGATGACTGATCTATTATTTATATTATAAACCAGCGGAACTACAAACCTATATTTAATAGGTAAACTATGAATTGTAGAACCTGAAGGGGAAACGACAATTAACAAATTATAAACCAAAGGAATTGGTGAACCCAAGGAATTCATTTAAACATTGAGACAAATTGTCATATTATTCATACTATAAATCAAAGTAAACTTAAATAAACCCAAGGGATTAATATAAACCAAAGAATTGGTGAACCCAAGGGAAAACCAGTCTAACAAATTATAAACCAAATGAATCATTAACCTAAGGAATTGATTTGATCATGGATGACATTGATTGATTATTCATATTATAAACCAAAAGAACTAATAAACCCAAGGGTTTAATATTATAAACCAAAGGAATTGGTGAACCCAAGTGAAAACCATTACCCAAACAATTATAAACCAAAGGAATTGTTGAACCCAAGGGAATTGATTTAAACATTGAGACAATTGTTGTCACAATGCGACGTTGAACCAACTATGACCAGCTGGTCACAGGTGGATTGTTAATTGTATTGTATTATTTGTCAGAATGTGACATTTGATCATGGATGACATTGATCGATTATTCATATTATAAACTAAAAGAACTAATAAACCCAAGGGTTTAATATTATAAACCAAAGGAATTGGTGAACCCAAGGGAATTGATTTGAACATTGAGACAATTGTTGTCACAATGCGACGTTGGATCAACTATGACCATGGTTGGCCATGGGTGATTTTCATACTGAAACAATATTTGTCAGAATGCGACATTTGATCATGGATGACATTGATCAATTCTTCATATTATAAACAAAAAGAACTAATAAACCCAAGGGTTTAATATTATAAACCAAAGGAATTGGTGAACCCAAGGGAAAACCATTACCCAACAAATTATAAACCAAAGGAATTGGTGAACCCAAGGGAATTCATTTAAACATTGAGACAATTGTTGTCATAATGCGACGTTGGACCAACTATGACCATGGTTGGCCATGGGTATTTCCATATTGAGACAATATTTGTCAGAATGTGACATTTGATCGTGGATGACATTGATCGATTATTCATATTATAAACCAAAAGAACTAATAAACCCAAGGGTTTAATATTATAAACCAAAGGAATTGGTGAACCCAAGGGAATTGATTTAAATTATTTGTTTTGTTTAGGGAATGAAACATTTTAGAATAATATATATATATATATATATATTAAAAATGAGAAATATAAGTTTTTTTTCTCTTCTTCCATCAAAATATGTTATTGATGGTTGAGGGTGAGAATGAAATATCTTAACCACGAGTCCTTCATAGTCAGTTGTAATTTCAAGAACAAAGTGAATAAGTGCAATAATAATGGATTGTTCATGTTTTATAATTTTTTTAATTAATTTTGACCAAATATGTATAGTTGTTTAATTATAGCTCACATTATTTTTTAGTTAGATATTATTTTATTTGACATGCCAACTAAGATTGAGAACAAAAGGAATTAGATATCTCTATCATATAGAGTTTTATAATGCATCTATTGGTCCAATAATGTTTTTAATTAAAATTAACCAAACATATGTAATTTTTTTTATTCTCATTATGGTTGACATTATTTCTTAATTTAATGAACATTTTATTTTTACTTTAGGAAAGATGTGTCAAAGCTAGAGTAAGCATAAAAAGAATTATACATCTCATACACTTTTAGATAATAAAAATTGTATTACTTATACTACCAAATTTATATTTTAAAACCTTTTTAATGTTTTATTTTCCTAAATTAATATTTAAAACACATGATATAAAAAATTTAATTTTTTTAAGTAAACTTCAAGTTTTATTTTTATTATTAATTTCATTTTATTTTTTTTTGATTATAAAAAAATTAATAATGATAATTAATAATAATGATTAGTGTTTATTAAAATTTATCTTGAAATTAAAAAAAAAATAGAATTTGTTCAAATTTTATATGTAAAAAAAAAAACACTCCAAAATTACTATATAAAAAAATTATCTTCTTTTGTACTTCAAACATAGTTCTCTGCTATATCCATCATTATGTTTTCTTTATGATATCTAAAGGTTTTATTCTAATCTTTTTTTTGGTTTCTCATCTTGTGATTCACATCCACTCTCTGAAGGTTATTATGCCATATAATATTGAAAAAGCCCTATTGTCATACTGGACACTATTCCTTAGTAAACATAGTCAAAAGGTGAATGTGTCATTTCCTTGCCTTGCCATACCCCAACGTCACTGTATTTAAGTCAAGAATACAGTCACTGCCATATTTCCATATTACTTTCATCATGCCATCACTGATTGCAAGATTGTTGCCAACATTTATATCAGATTCCTGCTCAGTCTTATATGACTTCATTCTCTTCCAATCATATAAAGCTCATCATGAGAATTTCAGACTCTCAAAGAATCATTTGAAATGGGCACTATAAGGAACCAAATGTTCTTATTACTTATTTCTTACACTCTTCTGCACTTGGTCAATCTAATTTATGCTACTTAAAATAATGGTTGGTCACTATTTTATTCAACAATACTTTTTTCCTCTACAACCCTTTGCTTGTTTGGAAAGTAAATTGAAGGGGTTAGTTTGATTGTCAATGGAATTTTCCACAAGCCATAATACCCACTCTACACCCCCTCATTCTACATCAGCTAGTGGAGATAAAGGAAACACAACTTTGTCTAGATAAGATGATGATTAATGATGATGATGAAAATTGCGATCTGAATATTATATTTTGTCAGGAGCCCACCATGGGGATTTTCGTTTCTCGACAAGTGAAGACCCTGACTGGCTGGTACAGCAACGGAGGCAAGAGGTTGAGCTTATTGAAAACTGGTTGCAGAAATACTACTACCATTGTTTGCCTCTGGAATAATTATGCATTTATAAATTATTATGGCGTTCACATCCATTTTCTCGGGTAACCTGATTTATAAGATATTATTGTTATAATTGTAAGTCAAAATTTCCATCGTGGAATTGGTTATCCAAAGGTCTCTAATGCGTTGTAATTGTAATTCAAAATTTCCATAATCGAATTTGTTAACCAAAGGTCTTGAATTTACTGCTTCCTCCTCTCTCAACTCGTTATCCTAGAAGTTTCATCAAAGTTAAGCTTCTCGTTAAATTTGCAGATAAATACCTTCCATTGAGATTTCAAAATTTTAAAATCCATATTTCTCTGTTCACTATACACATAAATGATAATACTGGCAGGTAGATTCCTCTTCGTATACATGTGAAGTGACGAGCAAAGCTGATAGTATATAAATGTTAAATGTGCATTTGTCCTGTAACGTTACAATGAGACAAGAAAAGAGTGCCTTACAAAACAACATTGCAATAACGCTACAGGGAAGAACCACTCCATAACGCTACAGGGAAGACTAACTAGACTAGTAAGCCACAGAACATTAATGTTTTCAAGAAATGCCAATTACTGGGTTGCTTGGATATGGTCAATCTGAACTAACGCAATGCTGACTTGTAGGTAAACAAAAAAATACCTCAGAGAAATAGATATTTCTCTCCAGATTGAACTTACATCCTTAACGCAATGCTGACTTGCGGGTGAACAAAAAAATACCTCAGAGAAACAGATATTTCTCTCCAGATTGAACAGTATGCAACATCAATTTTGTCTTTATCAAGATATGCCATGAATATAAGTCCATGTACCCATTTCCTTTCGGTGTGAGCAGATATTTGATGCAGAAAATCAAGAAAATAAAAACGATCAATCTGGATACATTTCCTTTCGGTGTGAGCACATATTTGATGCAGAAAATCAAGAAAAGAAAAATTATCATTCTGGAGAACAAAAGGGTTCTTGGCTCAAGGCAGGGACTAGCTGCCTTGCAGCCATACTTGTTCATTATAGTTATGAGAATGTGTTTGACTCATGTTTAACTTGAATTATATTATTATTAAGTTCGAATGCTGCTTCATTTGAATTTTTATTATGAGTCATTGAAAGGAATGTAGTTTAGGTCAAAGAATGAGGTACTCAATTTTCTAAAACTAGAAAGAGACGCCAACTCTGGCATGCATTTGAAAAGAAATTCATGGCGTAAAAATAATTTAGTTAATTCACTCAACTTTATACATTATAACTTGGAGTAGCCAAATTTCCTACTAGTTGATTATGTAGAAGTATACAAAAGTGTTATATGTATGTGGAAGTTTAGTAGACACTTGTTAGAAATATACAGAAGCGTTATATGTATATTAAAGTCTCTTCCAAGCATGTTGTCACTCCTATGAGAAAGTAGTTCATTTCATTTTAATTTTTTTTATTTTTTTTATTTGGAACCTTCAAAGTTATTTTATTTATTAAAGTGAAATATAAGGTAAGTTTAATTTGTTAATGTCATAGAAACTATCGAGAAATTCGACAATTCTAATACTCAAATGAAATTAAATCTCAAGAAATTTTGCCAAAACAAATTTCTATCATGAGGAAATCAGAATTTGGCAGTTGTAATACTCCATCTAATATGCCAAGAGCTTGATCAGCCATCATATTGCCCCATGGTATGATATGGTTAATAATATTCATGGTAAAGAGGTGCTAAATATCCATAATTCAAAAGATTTTTATATTGTAAGGATTAAGGTTTTTTTGTGCTTATTAATGAAATTTAAATATGGTTACAAAATTATAGTATAACACATTTGAATTTTATTATTTTTATTACTCTCAACTATGGACACTACAACATCTCCCTTGGGCTCTATATTAATTTTAAACTACATGTAAATGTTTACCAATTTACAAATTATAAATTAGACATATTAATATAAATTCAACATATTAAGCAGACATGTAATTTTTTTTTACAAACATTCTTGAATTACATCTACACATTACCCCTACAATGGGGTAATTTCCATAAAAATAAAACATGATCCTATGAAACCTCACACTTAACATTGTCTACATAAATTCCTGCCACAATGTTAAAAAGGTAGATATCTACATAAATCTATTGGAACATTCCTCGTAAGATAATATAATAAGCTATTAAGCTATCTAATAGAATCTATATATCGAATCTACGACAGGAAAAAGTATTTGCAAGCCTTCTACTCCACTAGATATCACGAGTCCTCTTATTGGCTCATAATAAAACTACAAACAAAGAGCATTGTGAGACTCATATTTATGAGGAAGAATTGAAGATAATAATATAATTCAAAGTAAGCACCACTCAAACACTTAAGAGTTCCTATTCATGACAGTTGGGAGAATGTGCTTGAGTTGTGCTTACCTTGAATTATATTATTATTTTCAATTCTTCTCTGTAAATTTGAGCATCATAATGCGGCGTTATTTGTATGTTCCTAATTGCGAGGAGGGTAGTGTGCCTGATTGAAGATGCTCCTTATGAGGAGGGAGGAGAAAAAATCATACAGATTGAGAGTAACTTGGAGGGTCTGAATAGTTTCATTTCAGAATACACGAATTTTGATGACATACTGATGCGATTTCAGATGCCCACCCTAGGAGTCTTCGACATACTTCATCAATTATTATGGCGAGTAATATGGGCAGTCACTTGCTACCATGAGCAACACATGGGCAGATAGATACCTTTAGTTTATTTTCTGCACTAATGTAGCCTCGTACAACCATTGATCTATTAAAGGAGTTGGTTAGTTGTATTTATGACAAGCCCAATTTATATCACGATAATCAACACAAACTCGAATGGTCCCTTACTTTTTGGTAACATGAACAACATTAGAGACCGAATCCACCAATAGTATAGGATAGATGAAACCATCATTTAGAATTTTTTTGACCTCTCCCTTAATGGAAGCAACCTTTCTTGGGTGTATAGGGTGAATCCGTTTATGAACATTCTTTGAGTCCAGATATGCAGGAATTGTGTGCACCACAATACTAGGGTCTATTCTAGGAATTTATTCATAAGACCATGTGAAGGCACCACAAAATTCTTTGAAAAGAGCGGTGTAGGTCGTAACCTCATCACGAGAAAAGATGCATCGATATGGAAATTCTAGACAACCTCTAGTTTAACAGAGATGTCGATCGGAATGGTGGTAGAAATGTCACCCATAAACCTGCAGACAACACTTCATGAACCAGAATGGGATGTTGAAGCGGGCTAGAAAATTCAGATGAAACATAGGTTTTCATAGAAGTAGAGATTTCACCCAGGCTCGTGAGAAATAAGGAATGATGATGACCATCATCTCAAGGGACTTCTTCAAGATATATAACTTACGCAATACTCTCGTCAATGGGAAATATCTCATCCAAGGTATCATCTGAATCCCAAGAATGAAACCAAGGATACTGTGAATATGTGTCTAGATATGAAACAATATTATGATTGGTTTCGAAAGTAGCCCTAGAAGCTAGAAGAATGCTTCGATACATTTTCTCTACAGGGTTTAGAGGCATAGTGTCACCAAAACTGTCAAGTTGGTCAGGACTAGGAACAATCCATGGATCTTGACAAGATGATATCATGTTAATAGAGGGGACATTAGGAAGTGGGAGTAGAAAAACTCCCATCCTGGATGAGTCTTTGAAAATACCCAAGCTAACGATCTTACAGGGAGTAGAGGTATTCTCAATGTATGAGACATTTACAGTTGAAGAATCAGATGAAAAGTAAGGAAGTTGATCAATAGTGAATATCTTCCCCTAAAGAGGAAACCATAGAACATGAAAGAGGGTAGAGACCATGAAAATAGTTGCATGGGTCCAACTACGTCTGAGTAGAAAGTTGTAATTGAGGTTAGCATTTAACACCTCTAGTTCCAAGTTCACTGTTTTACCCTCCAACTGAATTGCCAAGGATTTTGGAATACCATACAATAGAGAGCATCTCTCATTGAAAGCTTCCAGAGTGTTGGGGTACTGAATTAAGGTATGAGATTTGATGGGTTTCCAACATGCAACAACCATGATTCAAGTAGAAGAACCTTCATAAAAAACAGTCTGATGAATGGTTTTACCAATCATAATGACTTGGATAAGGAAATATACTCATGATGGGAGCCGAGGAACATGATTCTCTAGATCAAAAGTAATAATATTTGAATATGCAGGATCAATCCCTCCGATAGCAAACAATAGCGCCTTCAATTTTGATGGGCATGAGTGTCTTCTAAGGCCGACATCGATGATGTTGGTTGAGATACATCCTTAGTGATGTTATAGTGCTGGGAATCTCACCCTTTTGGATTGTAAGGAATAATATTTCAATATGCGGGATCAATCCCTTTGATAGCAGACAAGAGTGCCTTCCGTTTTGATGCGCACAGCTGAAGGTCTTCCAAGGCCGACATCGACAATGGCACTTGACCTAGATCCTCTACAATGTTATAGTGTTGGGCAACTCATGCATTTATATAATAATATTATTTCCAAACAACACCCTTCGGTTTATCACAGTGCTAAATCTATATATACAATTAAAAGAAAAAATTAAATAAAAAATATCAAGATTTCACCTCAACTTTTTCTACAAGATTCCATAACCAGAAAATTCAAACAATAACACTAAAGACAACCCCAAATATAAAATATTGTTCACATATCTATAAAATTAATCCCAATTTATATATAAAAAATATATAGAAAAAATATATATATTTTTTTCTATATATTTTTTATTCTTTCATTTCATTTAATGACCATTAAATTAATTGCAATTCAAATATATATATATATATATATATATATATTCCAAATGATCATTTGAACTCAAATATTAAAACATATTATTTAAGTATTAATAAGGTGAAATCTAAAGTAAGATTAATTTATTGATGTCGTAGAAACCACCCAAAAATCAGAGTTTTATTATTCTAATACTCAAATAAAATTAAATTCCAAAAACCTTTGCGATAAAAATTGTCTGCCATGCCTAAATAGAGTTTCGCAGTTCTAATACTCAAATGAAATTAAATTCCAAGAGCTTTCCCTTGTGAGATAAATTGTTGCAAAAATCAACTTAAACTTGTTTTCAAAGAAATTCCATCTAGCCAAAATATGTCATAACAAAATTTATTCATCGCAAGGAGGCCGCATAAACATGGCATAGTAAAATTTACTCATATAAATTTAAATAGCTTTAATTTAATCATATAAATGGTATTAAGATGGAAAAGCTTTACTAGAAAAAGTATTACCATTACCATACTCATGTTAGAGAATAATAAGCTATTTTTCACATATAATACTTGATTCCACCCATTTGTACTTATTTGCACTTAGATTCAACACTATTAAAATGCTTTAATTTAATCATATAAATGGTATTAAGATGGAAAAGCTTTACTAGAAAAAGTATTACCATTACCATACTCATGTTAGAGAAGAATAAGCTATTTTTAACATATAATACTTGATTCCACCCATTTGTACTTATTTGCACTTAGATTCAACACTATTAAAATTCCTTTTTTAGAAACTTAATTCAGGATTTTTGTTTTTCAAGAGGAAAAAATAAACATTTCATTAATGAAATGTTTTACATTTGTTTAAATCTTAACTTTTTACTGAAAAGGCATGGTTTATATCAGTATCTTTTGTCTTACCAGCAATTTACTCTCCATATTATCAACAAAAATAGAGAATAAAAATAATCCTACTTATCAACAGAAATAGAAACCAATCAATTTTTTGCATAGGATTTGAAAAACCATGGATGTGAGACCGATTCATCGGGGCATACCTGGCATTTATTCTTGGAATGGAACTCATCTTGGAACTTCATCAAGATATTGATATTCAAGTAGGGGAGTCACCTTCCAATTGATTATTTGATGTGTGGAGTCGCCAAAGCAGAAATACAACCAATATGTGCCTTACTGTTTGGTGCTCTTAGACCTTAGAACTGAAGCTTTTTCGTTCTTCCCAGGGAAAATTTACACCTTCAATCCCCGGCAATGACACCAAAATGTTATCATGAAATTGGTATTATTAGGTTGCTTCAATGGTCAACTTGGAGTAACTATTTCAAACCACTTGGAATTGGAAATTAGCATAACCCTTCTGATGAATGGTTTTACCCATCATAATGACTTGGATAAGGAAAGCTACTTGTGATGGGAGCAAAGGAACATGATTCTCTAGGTAGAAAGTAATAAGATTTGAATGTGCGAGATTAATCCCTCTGATAGCAAACAATAGCAACTTCTGTTTTGATGGGCACGACTTAAGGTCTTTTCAGGCTGACATCGACGATGGCAGTTGAGATAGATCCTCTGTGATGTTATAGTGCCGGGCATCTCACGCATTTTGATTGCAAGTAATAAGGTTTGAATCTGCGGACGGGTTCAATCCCTATGATAGCATAAAATAGTGCCTTATGTTTTGAGGGGCATGACTGAAGGTCTTCCAAGGCCGACATCGACGATGGCACTTGAGCTAGATCCTCCACTATGTTATAGTGCTTGGTAGCTCACGCGTTTGAATTGTAAGATTATTTTCGAAGAACACCCTTGGGTTTACACCATGCTAAATCCATATATACAATAAAAAAACCAATTTAAATAACATAAATCAAGATTTCACCTGAAATGTTTCCACAAGATTCCAGAAAATCAAAAGGTAACACTAAAGAAAACCCCAAATATAAAATATTATTCACATATCTATAAAATTAATCCCAATTTATATATAAAAAATATATACGAAATTTCTTTTTTTTTATTCATTAATTTCATTCAATGACCATTAAATTAATAGAAATTCATATATATATATATATATATATATATATATATATATATATATTCAAAATGATCATTTGAACTCAAATATTACAAACATATTATTTAAGTATTAATAAGGTGAAATCTAAAGTAAACTTAATTTATTGATGTCATAGAAACCACCCAAAAATCAGATTTTTATTGTTCTAATACTCGAATAAAATTAAATTCCAAAATCCTTTGCCAAAACAAATGTATACCATGATTAAATAGAGTTTGGAAATTCTAATTCTCAAATGAAATTAAACTCCAAAGCTTGCCCATGTCAGAGAAAATGCTGCAAAAACCAACTTAAACTTGTTATTAAAGAAATTCCATCTAGAGGAGGCGACCAAAACATGTCATAACTAAATTTATTCATTGCAAGGAGGCCGCCTAAATATGGCATAGTAAAATTTACTCATATAAATTTAAATAGCTTTAATTTAATCATATAAATGGTATTAAGATGGAAAAGCTTTACTGGCAAGAGTAAAGAGTAGTACCATTACCATATTCATGTTAGAGAAGAATAAGCTATTTTTCCCATATAATAATTGATTCCTCCCATTTGCACTTACTTACACTTTGTTTCAACATTTATAAAATTCTTTTTTTTAGAAACTTAATTCTGAATTTTTGTTTTTCAAGAGGAAAAAAAAAACATTTTCATTAATGATATGTTTTACATTTGTTTATATATTGTTAACTTTTTACTGAAAAAGCATAGTTTATCTTTTGACTTACCAGCAATTTACTCTCCATATTATCAACAGAACAGAGAACAAAAATAATTTGGACATGATGGTTGAACCCTAATCAAATTCCTTTTTAGAAGCTTAATTATGGATATTAGTTTTTAAAGAGGAAAAACTATAATATTTTCATTAATGAAATATTTTACATATATTTACATCTTGTTCACTTTTTACTCAAAAACATGACCAAAAACAAATGTTTATTTTGTACTACCCAAATAGAGAAATATCAAACAAACTAATTTTTACATGATATAAACAAGTCTAACTAATTTTATTATTAGTTTTTAGAAATTTTATTTGAAAAATTTGAGAGACATTACAATATCTCTTGCATATTAAGTTTGAGGTCATCTCTCCAACAAATACAATATTATATGGTTTCATGTAAACATTCTATGTGAGTCAAATTAAAAACAAAATAATTTATTAATTTTCAAAAATTATTACCTTGGCCTTTGAGCTTTGAACCTATGGTTTTGACACATTCTATTCATGTGGAATATAACATATTTCAAGAGAGGGATTAAATTAGGGTAGATCCATATAATATATGGATATACTAAGAGCCTACACATGAATCTAGGCTAGTTTATGTATACAAAATGAATAAACAAAAACTATTTGTAAAAAAATAATAAAAAAACTAATTTATTATTTATTTATTTTAAAAAATATTTAAAAATATTTTTTGGAATGATTGAATTATTATAATTTTCCTTATCTACCAACCTATATCCATCAAGCATCGAGAGGGATGAAATTTATTTAGGTGCAAACCTCTTTTATTTTGATGTACTTTTTACTAAGTCAAAATGATTAGAGAACATAATGTAAATGGACATTAAAAGAATTCTTTTATATTGGGATAGAGAGTGTCTCTTAGCCCAAAAATGTAATAAATTCATAAAAGAAAAAATATTTATAAAATATTTTGATTGAGAAATGAGTGATGAATTTTGGGTAGGTCGTATTGATGAGCCATGATACTAGCCCAATGTATAGTATGCTTAATAATATCCATGGTAAAGTGGGGTGAGTATCCATTGTTAAAATCCTTGTTAATTGTAACTACTATTTTGATTGTAAAATGAGGGATGGTTTTTGCCCATGTGGTACTTATGAACCATCCTATTTGCCCACGGTATGGTATGGTTAATAATATCCATCATAAAGTGTTGGTGAATATCCATAGTTAAAAATATTGTTTTATTGTAAGGATTAACTTCTTTGTGCTTACTAATAAAATTTAGATATGGTTATAAAATTATTATTTTTAATTTATATGGTAAAATGGTTCTTAATTTATAGCTACTATTTATATCTTATATATTTTCATGTGATAGAGGGTAGATATATCTCAAAAGAAATTATAATATTTTTTCTTTTAGATTTAATAAAAAAATGTTATAAAGTTAATTTCGTTATAATATTTATAAGATATTTTGAGTGTGAAATGAGAGATGGTTTTTGGCAATATTATATTGATGAGCCACAATTAAACATATTGTTACATTGCATGTTTTTGTGTTTATTAATTAAATTCAAATATAGTAACATAATCATTGTTCTATTTTATAAATTAAAATGAATTTTAACTTATTGTTGCTAATTATATATTTTAATGTAATATGTATATTTTATTAATAAGAAAAATTTACAATATAACAAATTTGAATTTTATTATTTTTATTACTTTTAACTACCTGCATTGCAACATCTCCCTTGAGCTCTATATTAATTTTAAACATGTAAGTATTTACAAATTTATATATTCTAAATTAAACATATTAATATAATTCAATATATTAAACATAAATATAAAAATATTTACAAAATTTCTTATGTTACACTACACATTAACCCTATACTAAGGGAATGTTCATGAAAAACAAAACATAATCCTATAACACTAAACACCTACATAAATACCCCACTCAATATTTTTTTTTTTTTTTTGTAACTAGGAGAATGGGCAACTACAACGGTATCGTACTCGCGTTACACGGGGTTGAATCCCGCTGGCTACCCCTATACTCCTAGGAGGAACTGCTGAGCCCGCCACAATAGTCCCTCGAGTAAGACTGGATTCTAGCTTGCCACTAGACCAAACCCCAACGGACGTAATACCCCACTCAATATTAACAATATAAATGTCTACATAAATATGTTCAAACATTCCTACTAAGATAATCTAATAATCTAATATTGGAATCCATCTATCGACTCTGCGGCATGTGAAAGTATTTGCAAGCCTTCTTCTCCACCAAATATCGTTTAAGGCCTTTCCCCTCAGCCAAAAACTGAGTACTTTTTTCTCCGAGCTAAACTAGAGTCTTTTTATTGGCTCATAATAAAACTGCCAATAAAACTGGTAATAAAGAGCATTGTGAGACTCAGGTTTACCGAGAAGAATTGAAAATAATAATATAATTTAAAGTAAGCAGCACTCGAGCATTTAAGAGTTCTTATTCATACTAGTTATGAGAACGTGTTTGAGTCCTGCTTACTTTGAATTATATTATTATTTCCAATACTTCGTTGTAAATCTGAACGTCCGAATGCTGGTTTATTTTAACTTCTATTGTTATCTATTGAGAGGAGTACAGTTTAGGTTAAAGAATGAAGTACTCAATCTTCTAAAAGAAAGCCACGCAAAAATTATTTTAGGTGAATATCAATATCTTTTGACTTATCAGCAATTTACTCTCCATATTATTAACATAAATAGAGAATAAAAATAATCATACTCCTAGCTAGAGACTATGGACATGACGGTTCAACTCTAATCAAATTCATTTTTAGAAACTTAATTTTTTATTTTAGTTTTTAAAGAGGAAAAACCATAACATTTTTATTAATGAAATATTTTATATATGTTTACATCTTATTTACTTTTTACTGAAAAAAATGACCAAAAACACAAATAGAGAAATATAAAAAAAAAAAACTGAGCAAATGTTGATCTTGTACTACTTAGAGAAATATCAAACAAACTATTTTTTACATGATATGACAAAATATTACTAATTTTATTATTAGTTTTTAGAAATTTTATTTGAAAACTTTGAGAGAGATTACAAGATTTCTTGGATATTGAATTTGAGACCACCTCTCCAAGCAATGCAATATTATGTAGTGTCATGTAAACATTCTATGTGAGTCAAACTAAAATTAAAATAAATTATTAATTTTCAAAAATTATTACCTTGACGTTTGAGCTTTGAACCTATGGTGTTGACACATTCAATTAATGTGGAATATAACATATTTCAAGGGGGGAGAATAAATGAGGGTAAATCCATATTATCTACAAATCTACCAAGAGGCTAAACAAGAATCTATATTAGTTTAAGTATAAAAAATGAATAACCTAATTTTTAAAAATTAAAAAAAAAAATAAAAATTATTATTTATTTATTTCAAATAAATATTTACAAATATTTGTTGGAATGATTGAATGATTACAATTTTCCTTATCTACCAGCCTAGATCCCTGGTAACTCAGGATCTATCAAGATCTATCAAGCCCTGAGATGGATCAAATCTCTCAAGGTGCAAAACCTGTTTTATTTTTATGTAATTTTTCTTAGTCTAAATGATCAGAGAACATAATGTAAATGTCAGTTACAATGATTCTTCTATATTGGGATAGAGAGTGTCTCTTAGCCCAAAGATCTAATAAAATTAATTAAAAAAAAATATTTATAAAATATTTTGATTTAGAAATGAGAGATGAATTTTGGATAGGTGGTATAAATGAGCCATGATACTGGCCCATGTTATAGTCTGATTAATAATATTTATGGTAGAGTGGAGTAAGTATCCATTTCTAAAATCTTTCTTAATTGTATCCATATAACAAATTTGAATCGTATTATTCTTATTACTTTCAACTACTACTCTTAGATTCTTTATTAATTTTAAACATATAAATATTTACCAATTTACATATTCACATACTCATATAAATTCAACATATTAAATTTAAATATTAAAAAAAATTACAAACTTTATTATATTACACTACACATTACCCCTATACTAAAATAATGTTAAAAAAACAAACATAATCCTATGACACTTAACACTTGACACTGTCTACATAAATCCCCGACACAATGTTAACAATATAAATATCTACTGTGCGGCATGTGAAAGTATTTGCAAGCCTTCTTCTCGACCAAATATCTGTTTACCTCTTCGTTTGCGCCCCTTTCCATTGAGCGAAAAACTGAGTACTTATTTCTCTGAGCTAAACTGTAGTCCTCTTATTGGCTCATAATAAAACTGCAAATAAAGAGCATTGTGAGAGTCAGGTTTATCAAGAAGAATTGAAAATGAAAATAATAATATAATTTAAAGTAAGCGTCACTCAAGCATTTAAGAGTTCTTATTCATTATAGTTATGAGAATGTGTTTGAGTCATGTTTACGTTGAATTATATTATTATTTTCATTTCTTTGTTGTAAATTTGCACGTCCGAAGCCTCATTTGAACTTTTATTATGAGTCATTGAAAAGAATACAGTTTAGGTCAGAATGAAGTACTCAATTGCAATGTATTTGAAAAGAAATTTATGGCGTAAAAATAATTTAGTTAATTCACTCAACTTTATACATCTTTATATATTATAACTTGGAGTAGCCAAATTTCCTGGTTAGTCGATTATGTAGAAGTATACAGAAGTGTTATATGTATCTGGAAATTCGGTAGAAACTTGTTAGAAATATAGAGGTATTATATGTATATTAAAGTCTAGTAGAGATTTGTTAGAAATTTCCAAGCATGTTGTCACTCCGATAAGGAAGTAGCTGATTTCATTTTAATTTACTTTATTTTTTTTTTATTTGGAACCCTCAAAGTTATTTTATTTATTAAAGTGAAATATAAGGTAAGTTTAATTTGTTAATGTCATAAAAATCATCTAGAAATTTGATAATTTTAATACTCAAATGAAATTAAATTCTAAGAACTTTTGCCAAAACAAATGTCTATCATAGGGAAAGCAGAATTCGGCAGTTGTAATACTCAAACGAATATGCCAAGAGCTTGATCAACCATCATATTTCCCCTTGGTATGATATGGTTAATAATATTCATGGTAAAGAGGTTGTGAATATCCATAGTTTAAAATATTGTTATATTGTAAGGATTAAGTTTTTTTTGTGCTTATTAACGAAATTTAAATACGGTTACAAAATTACAATATGACAAATTTGAATTTTATTATTTTTATTACTCTCAACTACGGACACTACAAAATCTCCCTTGGGATCTATATTAATTTTAAACTACATGTAAATGTTTACCAATTTACATATTATAAATTAGACATATTAATATAAATTCAACATATTAAGCAGACATGTAAATTTTTTTTACAAACATTCTTACATTACATCTACACATTACCCCTATAATAGGGTAATGTCCATAACAATAGAACATGATCCTATGACACTTCACACCTATGACACCTCACACTTAACATTGTCTACATAAATTCCTACCACAATGTTAAAACGGTAGATATCTACATAAATCTATTGGAACATTCCTAGTAAGATAATATAATAAGCTATTAAGCTATATAATGGAATATATATATCAAATCTACAACATGCAAAAGTATTTGCAAGCCTTCTTCTCCACCAGATATGTGAGTCCTCTTATTGGTTCATAATAAAACTACAAATAAAGAGCATTGTGAGACTGAGATTTACAAGGAACAATTGAAGATAATAATATAATTCAAAGTAAGCACCACTCGAACACTTAAGAGTTCTTATTCATGATAGTTAGGAGAATGTTTTTGAGTCATGCTTACCTTGAATTATATTATTATTTTCAATTCTTCCTTGTAAATCTGAGCATCATAATGTTGCTTTATTTGTATGTTCTCAATTGCGAGGAGGGTAGCATGCCAGATTGAGGATGCTCATTATGAGGAGGGAGGAGAAAAAATCATACAGATTTAGAGTAACCTGGAGGGTCTGAATAGTTTCATTCCATAATACATGAATTTTTATGACATACCGATGTGCTTTCAGATGTACACCGTAGGATTCTTCGACATACTTCATTGGTTATTATGGTGAGTAATATGGGCGGTCAGTTGCTACCATGAGCACCACATGGGTAGATAGATACCTTTCGCTTATTTTTTGCATCGATGTAACCTCGTAGATCCATTGATCTATTGAAGGAGTGGGGTAGTTGTATTTATGACAAGCCTAATTTATATCACGATAATCAACACAAACTTGAATGGTCCCTTGCTTTTTGGTAACACAAACGATATTAGAGACCTAATCCACCAATGGTATAGGATAGATGAAAACATCCCTTAGAATTTTTTCGACCTCTCCCTTAATGGAAACAACCTTTCTTAGGTGTACAAGATGAATCCGTTTACGAACATGCTCTGAGTCCAGATATGTAGGAGTTGGGTGCACCACAATACTAGGGTCTACGCTATGAAACCATGTGAAGGCACCGCAAAATTATTTGAAAAGAGCGGTGTAGATCCTAACCTCATCAGGAGAAAAATATGCACCGATATGGACATTCTCGACAAGCCCTAGTTTAACAGAGATGTCGATCAGAATGGTGGTAGAAATGTCACCCATGTTTCCTTGTGGACAACAGTTCATGAACCAAAATGGGATGTTGAAGTGGGCTAGAAAATTCAGACAAAACACAGGTTTCCACACAAGTAGATATTTCACCCAAGCTTTGGAGAAATGAGGAATGATGATGACCATCATCCCAAGGGCTTTCTTCAAGAGACGTAACTTACACGATAATCTCTTCAATGGAAAATATCTCATTAAGGTATCATCTGAATCCCAAGAACGAAACCAAGGAGACTGTGAATATGTGTCTAGATATGAAACCATATTATGATTGGTTTCTAAAGAAGCCCTAGAAGCTAGAAGAATGCTTTGATAAATTTTTTCTACAGGGGTTAGAGGCATAGTATCACCAAAAATGTCAAGCTGGTAGGGACTAGGAACAATTCATGGATCTTGAAAAGATGATATCATGTTAATAGAGGGGACATTAGGAATTGGGAGTAGAACAACTCCCATCATGGACGAGTCTTTGAAAAGACCAGAGCCAACGATATCATAGGGAGTAGAGGTATTCTCAATGTACAAGACATTTACAGTTGAAGAATTAGAGGAAAAGTAAGGAAGTTGATCAACAGTGAATATCCTCCCTTGAAGAGGAAACTAGAGAACATGCAAGAAGGTAGAGACCATAAAAATCATTGCATAGGTCCAACTAAGTCCGAGTAGAAGGTTGTAATTAAGGTTAGCATATAACACCTCTAGCTCTAGGTTCATTGTTTTACCCTCCAACTGAATTGCTAAGGATTTTGGAATAGCATACAACAGAGGGCCTCTGTCGTTGAAAGCTTCCAGAGTGTTGGGGTGCTGAATTAAGGTATGCGAGTTGATGGCTTTCCAGCACGCAACAACCATGATGCAAGTAGAAGAACCTTCATAAAAAATAGTTCGATGAATGGTCTTAACAATCATAATGACTTGGATAAGGAAAGCTACTTATGATGGGAGTCAAGGAACATGATTCTCTAGATATAAATTAATAAGATTTGAATATGGAGGATCAATCCCTCTGACAGCAGACAATATCGCCTTCCGTTTTGACGGTCATGAGTGTCTTCTCAGGCCGACATCGACGATGGCAGTTGAGATAGATCGTTAGTGATGTTATAGTGCTGGGAATCTCACCCTATTGGATTGTAAGTAATAAGATTTCAATATGCAGGATCAATCCCTCTGATAGGAGACAACAGTGCCTTCCATTTTTATGCAAACAAAAACAGAAACAGAAACCAATCGACTTTTGGCATAGGATTTGGAAAACCAAGGATGTGAGACCGATTCATTGGGGCATACTTGGCATTTATTCTTGCAATGGAACCCATATTCGAACTTCATCAAGCTATTGATATTCAAGCAGGGGAGTCACTTCCAATTGATTATTTGATGTGTGGAATCACCAAAGTAGAAGTACAACCAATATGTGCCTAACTGTTTGTTGCTCTCAAACCTTAGAACTGAAGATTTTTCGTTCTTCCAAGGGAAAATTTACACCTTCAATCCCCAACAACGATGCCAAAATGTTATCATGAAATTGAGTCTTATTGGTCTACTTCAACGGTCAACTTGGAGTAACTATTTCAAACCACTTGGAACTAGTAATTAGCCTATCCCATTTGAGAGGGCTCTCTCAAAAGAAGAATAAATGATTTTCAATGAAGTTTAAAAGTAGATGGCTAACTCTAATGGTTTCTTCTTTGGGTGTTTATGTGTTCAAAGGAGGAGAATGATACAAGGAATCACTACCAATGGCCATGGATTCAGTGTAAACCTAAATTACAAAACAACAAATGTCATGGAAGCCAAGGCACTTATATTCTTATCAAATCACACATGAAGTACAAAACATCAAACTACATGCATACAAGAAGTTGGAGCATATTACTGAATTCCAAGTGATTACACATGATTCGCTACAAAAATATCAAAAGGGCTAAGGTAAACAAGCATAGATAAGAACATACAATGAATATTGGGTCTGAAAAAAACTACTGCAAAAGTATATTACTGATAGCCACAAATTACAATAGTAATGCATACATAACATCTCTCAACCCTTTCTAACTCTAAAAATATCTCATTTATAGAGTGAGAATTCATAGAAATGATTTTTCACCTTGCTCACCTCGAATTCCCACCTCAGAGACCTATTTCAAACATGATTCCATCACTTGGAAACTTCCTAGGGATATTTCTGTTTTACAAAGTTTCAATACAAAAAGGACTCTTCTTGCATTAAATAGTTCAACAAATCCATTTAATAACCCTTATCAATTACAAAAACTAATTTTTTGAGTGCACTGGAGTGCTAATGTGTCATTATGCCACGTGGATATTGAGTTGGACCTCCTCCAAGTCAAATTTTACAAATGTTTCATAAATCTACTTAGTGAAAATTCTAAAAAATAGGCTTGAAAGATGACTGTATAATTTCCAAATCCTGATGGATTTGCACAAAATGAGAGAGGTTTTTGTATATGGTCCTATGATAAAGGAAAAAATATTTCATATTTACAAAATCCTTTTTGATTTTGTGAGAAAGAAAGCTTGAAATTGATTTCTAAAAGAGTCATGTACAAAAATTTCATAGTCCTCATTTCGTAGCACCTCTGTTTTAAACACTTTTTCCAAACCTGTCTGAAAATATATTCTTGACCATATTTAACCCCCACATGTGATACGCTAACCTTTAATGCACCACTTCAAGACAAAATCCCTTCAATATTCAATTCACTGCTAAAACAGGGGAAAACAAGGCAGTTTTGTAGCAACTTTTGGTGGAAAAGTTAATTTACCAATTTCCACCACCTCTTAGCTCTCTTTTATTTCATGGATATATTTGATATGTTTAAAGATATA
This sequence comes from Pinus albicaulis, assembly GCA_034641835.2. Taxonomy (NCBI): domain Eukaryota; kingdom Viridiplantae; phylum Streptophyta; class Pinopsida; order Pinales; family Pinaceae; genus Pinus; species Pinus albicaulis. The sequence continues at coordinate 1,807,337,492 of CM076578.1, forward strand.
ATAATTTTTTTTTCCAAGGTTTGATTCCAACTTTAATCACCATTTTTGTCAAAAATTCATCTTCACAAATTCCGCAATGAAAAGTCACCTTCAAGCCTCAACCATGCTGCGGAAACAGCTAAAGTGTACATAATTCAAAATTCTCCATTTTCTTCAAAATTTCACCAGTAGATCTTCAAATTAATATTATGAAAGATGATAAGGGAAAATTGGTTCAAAATTCCCCTTACTCCCTTAAAAAACATCTTTTTTACCTTTAGCAAGTTTATTTACCAATAAAATGACTCTATTTTTTCCGAACAAATAAGGTTCATATATGAGCTCCTATCTCCATATACTTGATAGATGTTTTAAAACAGAAGGAGGTTTTCGTGGGTCAGTTCATTCTGAATAAAAACCTCTCTTGGGTTTCTAAAAAATATCTCCAGGTGTCTGGGAATTGGATTTTAAAAACGTGTATGAAAATGGAAAAAAACGCATTTTGAAAATAGAGCCAAAATACATTTCTGAATATCCCAATTTGTAGAAAATTTGAGAAAAGTGGAAGAGTTTAATGGTATTTAATCTATGCTTGACAATAAACTCTCTCATTTTCTTAGAATTTTTCTCTATTTTCCAAAAAACTGCCCTTGAAGTTGACTGCTGAAAAACTAAAAAAAAAACAGAGAAATCTTGAGGTTGACTACGAAATTGTCAGGTAGTTTCATAGAGAAATTTGCCTATTTTTCACTGCATTCACTACAAAACTATGAGAAACTAGACAAGTGGATCTTTTTTTAAATTTGATGACTATGCAAGTGAACCCAAGGTGGATTATTGTGGATATGACCCTGATGACAAGCCTAATTAAGTGTCTATGACCTATAATAAACATGATAAATTGAATTTCTCATCAAATGAATGATCTAAAATAATGAGACAAGGTGAATATTATGATGAAATTATAAAAAAAAATTTAAAAAGTTGAGAGTGATAAGAGGAATGGTGGCAGAAATGTTACCCTTGTTTCCTTTGGACAACACTTCATGAACCAGAATAGGATGTTGAAGTGGGCTAGAAAATTCAGATGAAACACGGGTTTCCACACAAGTAGAGATTTCACCTAGGCTTGGTAGAAATGACGAACGATTATGACCATCATCCCAACGGATTTATTCAAGAGACATAACTTACACGATCCTCTCCTTAGTGGGAAATATCTCATCCAAGGGATCATACGAATCCCAAGAATAAAAACAGGGAGACTTTGAATATGTGTGTATATATGAAACCATATTATGATTGGTTTCGAAAGCAACCCTAGAAGCTAGAATAATTCGTTGATACATTTTTTCTACAGGGTTGAGAGGCATAGTGTCACCAAAACTGTCAAGCTTGTCGGGACTAGGAACAATCCATGGATCTTGGAAAGATGATATCATGTTAATAGAGAGGACATTAGGAAGCAGGAGTAGAACAAATCCCATCATGGATGAGTCTTTGAAAATACCCGAGCCAACAATCTCATAGGGAGTAGAGGTATTCCCAATGCACTAGACATTTACAATTGGACAATGGGGGGAAAAGTAAGCAAGTTGATTGGCAATGAATATTTTCTCCTCATGAGGAAACTAGAGAACATGGAAGAGTGTATAGACCATGAAAATAGTCACATGGGTCCAACTACATCCGAGTAGAAGGTTGTAATTGAGGTTGCATCTACCACCTCTAGTTCCAGGTCCACCATTTTACCCTCCAACTAAATTGTCAAGGATTTTGGAATACCATACGGTAGAGAGCCTCTGCTGTCAAAAGCTTCTAGAGTGTTGGGGGACTGAATTAAGGTAGGAGAGTTGATGGTTATCAGGAGTCTCTTAAGATGAGTCCTTTTGAAGCTCTATGTGGGCAGAAATGTCGTACTCCCATTAATTGGAGTAGTCAAAAAACTAAGTTAATGCTTGGACCAAAAATGTTGGCTGAAATGGAGTCAGAAGTAAAGAAAATCAGACAAAAATTGAAATTTGCATAATATCGACAAAAGATCTATGTAGATAAGAAGAGGACCTATCGAGAATTTGAAGTGGGTGATCATGTGTATGTGAGGATCAAACCCAAGAAGAGTACCTTCTAGCAGGAATCTTGTGCCAATTTGGCTCCCAGGTTTTGTGCACCCTTCAAAAACTTGGAAAGGGTAGGACATGTGGCTTATCAGCTGACTTTACCCAGCCACATCCGAGTACACAATGTGTTTCATGTGTCCCTGTTAAAGCGATATGTGCATGATTCGAAGCACGTAATTCATTAGAAAAATATTCAAGTAGGATATAATTACAAATCCTAACTTTAAATATAATTTCTTTATGAAAATTTGACAATAAAATTTGTTGATTGCGGGTAGAGCCGGACGACGAGTTTCTGTTCGAGCCTCAATGCATACTCGACAGGAGAGAATTTTTTCTCCAGAAGTGAGTCATCACCCAGGTTAAAGTGCATTGGAAACACTTCAACTTGGATGAGGCTACTTGGGAGGAGGAAGGATTTGTGCGCAAGGCTTACCCAAAGCTATTTTATGAGTCAAAGTTAAACACTGAGGACGGTGTTACTTCCAGGGGGGAAGTTGTGACAACTACATTTAATGTTAACTAGTTGTTAACTAGTCAATTAACATTTTATTATTTATTTCAAGAAAAGACTGAGACACTTATGTTTTTTTGGAGAGTTTATTTTTCTTTATTATTATTATGAAAGATAAAATTAGTTATGGAAAGTAGTTCCATAAAAATTAAAAAGGTGGATGGTAAATGTTTTCCAAGAACTGAAATGTGGTTGGATAGTTTGAACATTTACATGTTCCTTTGGAGATAAGAGACTGATCCCAGTGACGAATAGGGGTTTTGTTCAGAGACTAAGGAAGAGAGTGGAAAATTTTTCCTGAGCTAGTAGAGACCAGTGCAAAAACTCTCAGTTGTCCTGAAATATTTTTATACTGACTAGACTTGGGGTCCTGGGGTCACAGCAGAAAAATCCACTGTCAACCCGTACCTTTTAGAAATGGAGCACGAGGGAAAGAGGAGGACGTAATTGCCTCTCTTGAAGATTGGGTGGACACCAATAGCTAAACACATTTTTGGATAACTGATTATTTATTTTAATATTATTCGCATATATTTTTTATTTAATTTCAGGAGAAACACTATATTTCCATCGAAACCTTTCTTATGTTAGAAAAGGATAAGTTATGATAATTAAATAACTCAACAAATACTTGCAGGGCTTTGTGTGTTACTACTGTACGATTTATAGATTAAACTTGTGAAAATTATATATTAGCTGAAGCATATATGGAAAATACAACATATGTTTGTCAGGAGCAAACCCGGTTAATCATAAGATAGTTAAATATACACAGTAATTTATTGCAAGAGCTCTTTAATCCATCAGGATCCATTTAGAAGGAACTGTGACAAAGATGTCTAAATGGAAAATAAGTAAATACTGTAATTATAAATTACTGTGAAACCAAAAAAAATTAACTAGAAGGATTACTGTCTATTTAAGCTAATGCGGGGTGAGCCATTGGTACTGGGTACAGGGGTTAAACTGTTATAATAAAATTTGTCACCATGAAATTTACCTGTCTATATGGGTTCATCATTATCTATTTATTTCTCCCTTAGAGGTCCAAAATCGTAATGTTCCTAAATCGAGTCTTGGAATTGGGAAAAAATTTCATTAAAACCCTAAAAAGCCTAACTCCGCAATTTTCCTAGTCATTTCCTGCGGTATCGTGGTTTATTGCTATAAAAAGTGTGGCACATCCTGCACGTTCTACTCATTAAAACTATGGACCCCTGTAAAAAGTAAAATCAAAGAAAAGTAAGTTCTATAAGCCCAGCTGGTCGAAAATTATCCAAGTTGGGGCCTTCTAGAAGCGCTATCTGGTTGAGCTTCGCCCCTTCCATTCATGAACCTTTATCCCTTCATAAATGGAGCTATCCCTTAGTTTTTGGAGCTGAAATGCCATGATGAGAGGGATTTATCCCTTCCTTTTTAGAACTGAAACTATCTCCCTTCCGCTATAAATTGAGACCATGTAATAGTCTCAAGACGACTTAGAACTTGGTAGTTTTGAGGTGAATTACTGAAGAAATTATGCTCTCGACATTTGGCATTATTGGCATGAGAGAGATTACATAATCATAGCCATAGTCTTATGATGATTCAGAGATTTGCAGTCTTGTCAAACTGAGGAAAACGGTTGTTCGAGACCCCAGAAGAACCTGTACAAACATCAAGGCATCAAGGTTGTAAGGTTTCTTCTTTTTATTCAAATTTAATACAAATGGATTCTATTTTCTCATTGAGTTGTTCATCTGTCTTTGGATAATTTAATTCTTGGATTCCTTGATCACTAAGATAGATTATTTCTTTTGAATTATCATATATTGCAGGTGCTTTTGATCCTCTTCGCTTGTCTTTGATTACAAATCTAAGATGTTGGATTGATATATTCTAGAGCAACTGGATTGAAGATTCAATTAGCGTTGAAATTCAGGTAGGAGCATCTCGCCATAGTTAATTTATAATTCTTAAGCATAATAGTCTAGAGAAAATTGTCTACATTTGTTTGTTTTTTTCTAGATATCCTTAGGATACTAGGGAGCTTGCTCTTGTCTGCAAGAAGGATTTGTTTGTCTAACAAAATGGGGACTCGAGTAGAGAAAATATGAACTTAGTTTTTATTTTTATTTTCAGTTTGATTTTTGAGATTTCTTTGACTTTGATTAGCTCAAAACTAGGTTGGGTAGAAGACTCAATAAGATCCTTGACTGTAAATCTGTATTTTTATTTTTTCTCTACTTTTCCTGCCTTCCACACTTTTTCTTTAAAAATAGTGTGGTAGACTCTGCAGGTTTTAGTGAAATATAATGCAGTACAACACCTTGTTCCATTAGAAACTACATATTTATGGAAAATTTTAGAAAAAGTAGAAATTCTCCTTTCTGGAATCCAATTTCTTGATTCTTTGTTATTATCCCAAATTGTCTTGACTGTCAACAATCTTTGTGAAAAGTTTCTTTTAGCAATTTTGTGTTTGAAGTGATCTTTTCAGCTAGTTTTCTTTTATGAGTAAATGTTTGCCTTGTCCTCCCATTGCTCTGAATCAGAATTTTTTGTATACCTCAGCTACTTGGTATGTCATTGTTTTTCTGTTGAGCCATTGAACTTGATGCAATTATTACTCTTATGAAAATTTGGTTTTGTTTTCATTTTCAAACTTAGAAAACCTTTTGGATTTATAAGGTCTAAATTTCATTTTAAAACTGTTATTGAATGCTTTAGTTTCTTGCTGAAATAAGCAGAAAGTTCTTGGTTAGATTACAAACCGAGCTTGAACATCCTCCAACATTTAGATAGAGTTCAAGATTAGAGTGTTTTTTTAGTTTTGAATTTTATAATTTTAGCACTTTTATATTTCTTTTGGAAGAAGATTGATTCTTGTTTCTGATCTGAATAGAGAATTTCATTTTGAGTAAAAGATATTTTTCTATGAAATTGAGGTTTTTGAATTTTCTTCTTTTCAAAGTTTCTTATGTAGGAAAGAAAGAATTGATGTTTTGAAAAATATTGAAATCTCTCAACTCTTTCCTCTAGCTAGAGTTCAATGAAAATAAATTAGTTGTTTCTCATATAAGATGCATCGTAGCGTATTTTGAGTCGGGTCATTAAACATTATCGAAGTTTCATTTTCGTACCCCTTGTCCTAAGAAATTGCTAACTAAAAGTAACGCTTAATTAAAATCAATCTAGAAATTTTATATTTTCTAGGGCACTTTTCCAGCAACATATCTTAGGCTAGTGTCTTGGAATAGGTTTTAGTTAACTTTCCAAGACATTAAAAAAAAAACAAGTAGTCGATCTTGCGGTAAGAAAATCCAATTGTAGCATATATGCTCTAGCAAGCTCCTCCTAAAGGAGTCAAGCACAAGATCATATCCAAACAAGTGAGGTAATCATACCTACATCATTGGGAACGATAGAAGATGTGCACGTATTAAAAATGGTAAACCTCGAATAGACCATTGTCGAGGAACCTAGGGTCACTTGTTGGTAAACCTTGGATTATGACAAGGAACCTTCAAGGGGATTGAGCTTGTTACTCTGTCCTTGCATGTATATTGGATCGTAGAATTTTTTCCCAGGTATATGTGTTCCCGTTCGTGACTTTAGTGGCCGTGAACTTTAGGATTCTTTCCCTAGGTGACGGTGGAGGGAAGGTCCCACAGTACCTGGAGCAGATGTTGGCTAGAATCACTTGGACTCTCTGGAGGGTTATCTTCACTCGAGATGGTTTAAGTGGAGAAACTTGCACCAGTATATTTCATTAAGCAGGTTGTCTAGGTAACTGTTCTATCCACCATTTCTGCATTAAAATTCTATGATGTTGGATTTCATCACCAACTAGTGTTTTTTGTGCGGGGATCTACTATTTGTGTGTGGATTGATCTCTTAGATTTTTACAGGCGTGTGATTCATTTTATTGTTTCCTTAGAGAATTTAGTGTTTTTAATGAAATTTTCTTTGATTTCATGTGTTAAAGGCTTTAATCGTGGTTGAATTATGGAGACAGTCACGTAGAATGCAGGGGAAACCCCCTGAATATACACTAAGTCAATTAGAAAAAAATTAAACTGAAAAAGGAAAAACATCAAGAACTGGATCAATCGAATAGGAAGAAACATCTATTATTATTCTTCCTGATTATGACGTAGACCATCAAAAACAAAATAGGTGACTCCTCAGAAAATTTCTATTTCCGAACTAGTTGAACTTGCCTCTCCAACAAGTGAATTATCACCTTCTGAACCTGGAATTTCTAAGCCTGAAACCAAATCTGCTACGTCTGAACCTACTTTATATTTTTCTACTCCACTCTTGCTCATCCTGATTCACCCAGAGTGAGGGATCATATTATAGAATATCTTCCTCCTGGTCTCATTAGCATTGAATAGGAACTGACATAGAAGAAAAACTTGTTCTTCCTTCATCTCAGGAAACTTTAGAACTTAGAGAACGTGAATCAATTTTTTACAGTCCTCTTAGATAAGATGCTTGGTATTGTTCAGTGACAGATTTTCTACAAAACGTTGGTCTGAATTATTCGCCACCCTGAATTCCTTATTACCCTACAACAATAGGTTATAGAACTCAATTAAACATGTCTACTAAGTCATCTATGTTTTCTGAATCCCCAAAAACATTTTTATATGGTGGTCCATCTATTCCTGCAGGCTATCATTCAGTGTCTAGTACCTTCTCAGGAGCTTATCCTTTTCCCAACAAACCAATGTCATCGTCTGGCCCAAATGAATCAAATGCTCAAACTTTGAACAATGAGCAAGTTTATATGATGTCAGGAAATATTCCAAACCTCAGACTTGGTAGTAATTTACAGCCTGGGGGGCAACCTTAAAGTAGTCAAATACAGCCTAGGGGGCAACCCCAAGGATAGTACATACCTCAGGGAGAGTATATGCCTCAAGGTCAGTACATGACTCAAGGTCAATATCCACCTCAAAGGCAGTACCCCGCTCAAGGTTGGGAACCTCCTTTAGGATAACAGTTCTACCCAGAACAACAAATGTTACAAGGAGGTGGAAATTATCCAGCTAATTATTAGCCATATGTTCAACCTAGTTATGGTCCTTCTTATGCACAACCTTCGATGGGACCCTCATATCCCAAAGTTAATATGGTGTGGGATCCATCCCAAGTCCAACAGAATTTACAACCAAATCTGAAAGTACCTTATTATCAAGCTGGAAAAGAACTAGTCCAGCCTACAATTCAAATATCTACATCTGGTCCTGTTCAGCAGCCCGGTCTGAGTACACCTACGACTCTGCCTCAAATAGCTGCTTAGACTTCTTTTCATCCTACCACACCTATTCTTGGAGTGTCTACAACTCCTACCACTTCTTCCCCACAAATATCGGTACAGATTCCTCAAATTTCTATTCCGCAGTCTGGACCTACAATTCATACTACTATTCAAACGCTTGCAGGACAACTTGGTACAAGTACAGTTATTACAATTCAACCTCATTTTAATTATGAACCGTATTAAGGGAAAAATCCATATGGACGTATTCCACAAAATCCAGTATACCTGCAACAACCGTATCCTGGATATACATATCAGACACCTGCTCAACCCCAGTATGGTTTGGTTATTCCTGGTTATCCAGGGGGCATTCTGACTCCAAATGCATAGGCTATTCCAGGATATCCTAGATATCCTCCTCCTATAACTAGTTTAGTTTCACAAGGTTATCAGCAATACCCTAACCGTCGGTTTCCATTCATAGCAACTTTGGACTTACCTGATTTTTCACGCCTTATGAATGATCCCATTTATTATCATCCGTATTGGCCACCAATGCCAAATAAGTTACCCAGTGATATCACGAATTTTGAAGGAAAATCAGGAGAGGATCCCTCTAACCATGTCATGACTTACCACCTTTGGTGTGAATCCAATTCATTAATCGACGATTCTATTCGACTTAGAATTTTCCAGAGAACGTTAATAGGATTAGCTGCCAAATGGTACATTGAACTTCCACGAGGTTCATTTAACAATTTAAACACTCTATCAACTGCTTTCTTAACTCATTTTCAGTTTCCAGTCAGATACGACAATGGCATGGAATTATTAACTTCACTAAAAAAATCTACGTCTACATACATATCATATTATATACACGAATGGAGATGTAGAATACGTTTGGTGAATGTTTTTATCCTGGATCAAATACTGGAAGAGTGGTTTATCAAATCATTTCTACTAAAAATCACTAAAGATGTAGCTAAAGGAGGAGTTTTTACGGAAGAACAATTCATCGCTCAAGCTCAGTATCTTCACTTGGTATATACCCAGTCAGGTACTTTGTATGAGAAAATTCCCAATTTACTACATCCTGATCAAATAACAAAAACTCCTTCTGGGTCTCATGCCATTGATGGTGTAATCGGTTCAGTTAGTACGACTAAGATTAAGAAGAAATATTCAAAGGTTAATTCCCCCATAGTAACTTTACCTGATTCAACAAAACGAGATTCTTCCCTAGAAACTTCTACCGATATTAACATTGTAGATTCATCTATTACGAAGTCAAAACCAAACAACAAGAAGAAAGGGAAGAATAAAATTAAATAGACTTCATCTCCCAAGGAAAAAACTGAGAAAAATGACTCAACTGATGATAAACTAAAACCTCGTTATCCTTGTCTTGTCTGTGACGAATATCATTTCACCAAATAATGTCCGCATAGGGCTGAGGTATCTAAGTTCGTCTAAGGTTCACCCACCCCCACTATCTTGAAGGATACTTTCCTTGTTCAAGATAGAAAAATGATTGGACCTTCTTCTAATACATCAGCATATATTTTGATGATATCTCAAGTAATAGTTGCGACTCGATCGCAAGATTATGGTAGTAAAAATCTTTCTACTGGTAAAGAAATAGAAAATTCTATTTCTGTACCAGCTACATCTCCTTTAGTTTTTGATCCACTCCACATCAAGAAACCTAATCCTGATTTAGTAATATACCGCCTGCTAAAGGTGTACCTCGTAAATCAGCTTTCAATCCACATGTGAGAGCTTCTTAGAACTAGAACATTGTTGAATATTTAGCAATATATCCTTCAGCAATGTTGGCCTTAGAAGTGTTGAAATCATGCCCAACACAAAGGAAATTACTCTTATCAGCAATTGGAGTTGTAGATCTTCAGGATTCGAACCTTATGGTCTTCGATTTAGAAAATTTTACACCACGAATCCCTCATCAAATGGCCTTTCAGATTACAGTACTAGTAAAAAACAAATGTTGCTTTCGTACTATTATTTATGAAGGAGTGTCTACGTGTATAATGTCGTTAAACTGTTGGAAATCACTTGGTTCTCTGACACTTAACCAATCCCTGACAATCCTCAAATCTTTTGACGAAAGAGGATTCCATCCATTCAAAATTTTGCAGGATCTACCTATAGAGGTTGAAGGTAAAACCATTAATTTAGATGTGGAAGAAGTTGATGCCCCTCTAGATTACAACCTTCTTCTGGGTCGAAGTTGGTCTTATGCTATGACTGCTGTCGTGTCATCCTTCTTTCAATTAATCATGTTTCCTCATCAAGGAAAGATTCTAAAAATCGATTAGCTTTCATATTATTAGCCTAACCCAGCTTCTATGGATAGTATTCAGCACGTTGGAAAATTGACTATCCCTTATGAGGATGTAGGAGTAGGTTTAATCAAAGATTCCACTTTGATGGGAACTTTTTCTATGCCTCCACCTAACGTACCACGTACTATTGCTAATATCAATATGATTACATCAAGCACTATTCCATTTTATAATCCTTGGGTAGTGCCTTTAGAGCCATAATTGGATTCATTCGATGGTGCAATGTCTTTGGGTCCTTTTGAGATAGAATATCAAGAAATACAGTAATTTTCCAATCCACCATCAACTGATTTGGATCAAATGAATGTGATCAATGAAGAATTGTTTTCACCGTCAAACTCCACTCTAACATCAATTCTTGATCCTTTTAAAGAAGTGTTTTATACTGATGAGAGAATTCATGAATTCTTTTCCATATATCATTTACCATGGGATTCTCTTCATCATAGGTCATCACTTTTACCTGAGCTTGATAGATTCAAAAATAATTTTCCATCTATTTTTACATTTTACTATGTCAAGGAACCCCAGAGTCCAATATCGATCACAAATTCAGATTCTTAAGTTAATTTGGGAAATATTTCTTCCACGGTACCCATTGACATATTGGTGAAACCAAGAATTATTGAAAACATTAATATAGGTGCTTCGTGTACGTTAGTTGAAATTGCTACATATAAAGCCCTATTTCAAGAATTCCATGACATATTTGCCTGGTATTATAAAGAAATGCCTGGTATTGATCTCAAAATTGTTATTCATGAAATCAAAACTTACCTGGATGCTAAACTGATCAGACAAAAATTACATCCGATACATCCACGAAAAGCTGTCGCTATCAAAGTTGAAGTTGAAAAATTACTGAGAGCAGGTTTTATGTATCCTATCCCGTTAACGGATTGGGTATCTAATATCGTTCCTGTTACTGAAAAACAAGGAACAATACGAGTATGTGTCAATTATAGGGATATTAACAAAGCTTATCCTAAGGAAAATTATCCAACTCCTTATATTGACCAAATCATTGACGATTGTGTCGGAAATGAAATGTATTCATTTATGGATGGATTTTCCGGATACAATCAAATAAAAATACTCCCTGCCGATCAACCAAAAACAACATTCATTTGTCCTTGGGGTACATTTGATTACTGTAAACTACCTTTCAGATTGAAGAATGTTGGGGAAAATTTTCAAAGGGCAATGTCCTATGCTTTTCATGACATTAAACACATTGTGCAACCCTATCTCGATGATTTAACTTCTCATACATTACATAGCGAAGATCATCCTACTCATTTACGAGTGAATTTTATGAGATGTAGGTATTATAAGATTCGCTTGAATCCACACAAGTGTGTTTTTTGTGTACAATCTAGTAGATTAATGGGATTTTCCATTTCGAAAGAAGGCATTCGTGTCGACCCTTCGAAGGTTGAGGCCATTATAAATTTACCTCCTCCTTCCACACTCTGCCAACTCCAAAGTTGGCAAGGGAAAGCAAACTTTCTGCTTAGATTTATCCAGAACTATGTTGAGTTAACCAAAGGTTTTACCGAGCTGTTGAAACAAAATGTTCCTTTTATTTTGGATGAGATCATTGATCGATATTTTGATGCTTTAAAACATGTGTTGACCCATGCACCGTTTTGCATCCACCAAATTACAGACAGGATTAATTTTTATGATTAGAATCCTCTGATTCCACCATAGGAATGGTATTAGTTCAGAAGGATGAATTCCACAACGAGCATGTGATTTACTATCTTAGTCGGAATATCAATCCAACAGAGATTAAATACTCGCATGTGGAGAAATTGGCCTTGGCAGTAGTTCAAGCTGTCCAATGATTTTGTGTTTACATTTTGTTACGAAAAACAACTATGATCTCTAATTGTAACCCGATGATGTATATTATAACTAAGCAATTTCTCAGGGGAAAACACTCTAAATGGATAGTTATCCTTCAAGAGTTTGATTTAGAATTTGAAAAATCCAAATCAAAGTAATCATTGGTGTTCACCGAACTTATGTGTGACTTCCCTAATACTGAGACAGAAACTGTGGTAGAGCATTTTATCACTGATGAATATCTATTTCTTATCAGTACGTTAGATCCTTAATATGGGGATACCATCATTTATCTCCAAACCCAAAATTTTCAGCCTGAAATTTCACATTCACATCGACGAAATATCCATTACAAATCTCAACAATACAATATTGTTGGAGACATGATTTATTGTCATTGAGCGGATTCTGTATTTCAACGATGTTTAACTCATGAAGAGGCTAAACGAGTTTTGAATGAATGCCATTCTGAAGCATGTGGTGTTCATATGTCTCGGTATGCCACATCCCAAAAGATATTGCGCGCTGGTTATTTTTGGTCGTCGTTATTCAAAGATTGTATTCTCACGGTCCAAAAATTCCATAATTGTCATATTTTTTATCGAAAGATGTGTGCACCACCAGCTCCTCTTCACTCCATAATTGCTTTCGATCCTTTTTCAAAGTGGGGAATTGATTTCATTACATGTAACCCTCACTCGACTGGGTGCATGGGTATATTATTCTCGCAGTAGATTATTTTACCAAATGCGCCGAGGCGATGCCTACATTTGTGACAGATGGAAAAACTACAGCTAATTTTGTATTCAATCATGTGATTAATTGATTTGGTGTACCCCAAGCTATTATTACTGACCATGGGAGTCATTTTCGAAACATCATGACGACCGAACTTTCTGACCAACTTGGCCTGTGCCATGATAACTCTAATCCATATTATCTGCAAGCTAATGGTCAGGTTGAAGCTGTTAATAAAGTTTTAACCACTATGATAAAAATTATAATTAGAATTCATAAATCGAATTGGCATACTATGCTTTTCTCAACTTATTGGGCATACCGAACCTTGGCAAAAACTGCAACATGGTTCACTCCTTTTCAACTGGTCTATGGTTTAGAATTTGTTTTACCGATTGAATAAAAAATACCATCACTCCAATTAGCCATAGAGTTACTACCAGCTACCTCTGAAGAGGAAAAACTCTTTTTGTACTTAGCGCAATTAGATGAGACTTAGTGCACCGCTGCATTAGCAGTCGAAGCTCATAAAGAACTTGTTAAAGCTCAATATGACCGAAGTGTTAAACCTCATGTTTTCTCAGAAGGTGACCTAGTAATGGTATATGACCTCGCTAACGATAAACTAGGAGTTATGAAATTTGAACGCATGTGGTATGGTCCTTATATTGTCAAGCGAGTGCTTGCAAAAGGGGCCTATGAATTGATTGATTATGAAGGGGTCTCTTTAGATAAACCTAGAAATGGACTTTATCTGAAGAGATATTATTCTTGATTTTTTGTGTGAAGATCTTAGCTGTACATTAGTTATTTTTCTAAGTTATTTTTTTTAGATTAGATGAGTGTGTCTAGTTTAAGTTTGTGCTGACTACTATCCATGCCTATCTTGATTACTCTTGATATTGCAGATGTCGACATACCTTCAAGCGTACATTGGTTTTGTTGATTGTGTCTGTTGTAGTACACGAAATATCTCTTCTGCATCCTGGGTTATCTATTCACCCACCAATGAGTTAGTTTCTATGCATGGGGTAAGCCTTGGTCAAACAATGAATAATGTTGTAGAATATAGCACGATGATCAAGTTATTATCTAATGCCATTTCATTTGGCATTTGACATTTGATTATTAGGTTAGATTCAGAATTCATTGTATTGCATTTAAATGGAGTATACGCAATTAAAAATCTATTGTTACTGAGATTATTTTTGAAGGTTCTTCTATTGGAAAGGAATTTTGATTACATCGAATATCAACACATTCCAATAATTTTAAATATATTGGCTGATGAATTAGCTAATAATGTTATAAATAGGAATTTTCGATGTTAAAACATTAAATTAAAACAACATTCGATATGTGTTGAACAAGATAGCTGGCGAAAGTAGTCATATCATAAATAGAATTTTTGTTTCAAAAAATATTACATCGTCAAGGACCATAGGTTTAAAATACCTTATGATCTGAAAGATAGTGATACAAAAAAAAAATACAATATTTTGCGATGATCATCAACTATCCATGGTGATGATCATGATAATATACTATTGTTTGAGCCACTCTATGCAGGTATCTCCGAAAATGGCCAGGAACACCAGCGACGTGCCTCTGGAGATGAAGAGGAATATCATCCATCATTGTCTCTGGGATGTCCCTAGTCAAACTTTCTAGGTTGTGCTTTAAGTCAGTGAGAATATTTGCTGCCTGGTTCGGTGGCGGTGCAACAGGATCTGTCGGCTTCCTCTGGAAGCGGTGGAGATTGGCTGGTCTTCGTGGACCAACATTTGCATTTTAATTTTTGTTATCAATATTGGATGATTGAAAAACAAATAAAAATTAAAGTTAAAAAAAATCAAAACAATTCATTTACCTGATTCATCCCATTGTGTCCCTAGAGTTAAGGACATCTCAGGATCTCCTTGAAAGTCTATGTCTCCATACGGTAAATCCTAAATAGCAAAAATTTGGTTCTGTAACCAATGAAAGTATGCTGTAGTAAAATGGACTACCATGAAGCCATCACCACCATGGCGAGCCATCAATTCCACCCATTGTACCATACAAGGCTCTCTATGTTCACCATGGTAAATGGAGATCAGCTAGGGGGCAAGAGACGGAATCCTCTCTAAAGAGAAAGATACTAAGATAGCACCATACCAAGGGTTTTTCAACTTTTATTTCTTTGCTCTGGTTAGTTCAACCTTCATATTATTCAACACCCCTTCACACCAATTGAATATTGTACCTCTGTAACATTCGATAGCTATCTGCATTTGTGACTTGGTAGCCACATCTGGAGCTATGCTCCCAGATAATCTGGTAACAGTGAATGCAATGAATTTCAGATCAAGATCTATGATAGTTTTTATGTCTATCTGGTTGTCTTTGGGATTAGCTTCTTCACTCCAGAATTCTTGTTTGTAGCTAGCGATAGGTAGGTCACCTTGCCTAGCTCCAAACAAAGAGATAGGTTCACCTCTTTTTGATAAGACGGTGAAGAAGTAGATGTCTTCAAGATCAATTTCTAGCTTGTGATCTCCAATGATAAAACATTGTTCCTAAACGTCCTATTTATTCATGACCTAGGTCCTTAGCTCTACCTGTGCCCTCATGCCCTAAATGGCCTAAAATTTGTATAATCCGCAATTTATCAAAACATGCATTATGTTTGGATTATTCATTGCCACATCATCTACCTCTTCGTGTTTGCATTCTCTCCACTCCAAAATTATGTAATAACCTGCAAATGGATGCATTTAATGGTTAGAAGCTATTAGAGTGAAAAAATTTATCCATTTTTGAGAGAATTTATCAAAATAGATTTTCTTACGGCGCCCCCGCAGTTTTTGTATAGGGACAGTGAAGACCACTACACGCGCCCTTCATAAAAACCATGGTAGCCCAATAATTTTCCTTTAGGAAAATTATCGGGGTTCGCAGGTAAACAATGGCTCACCCGCGGACCCTCGTGAGCGAAATTCTGAACCTTTTTTCCCCCAAAAATAAATTTAAAAACTAAAAAAAAATAATGAAAATGAAGAGAAGAGTGTTTTGGATTACCTGGATTCGATGGATTTCGATTTGAGTGATCGGTTCTCCCGTTATCACCTTCGGAATGTTTTTTTCCCAGAGCTCTCAACTTTCAACTCTAAACACAAGAGGTAAAAATGACTTTGTTGAGCTACTTTTTACAATATTTTTTCAATGAATAAAATATTCTTTTCTTTGTTTTCCACCTTAAAAAATTGTTTTTCAAAAGTTTTTACTTGTTGAAAACAGATTTGTTTAATTTTTCGAGTTTATTTGCAGAAAATGGGTTTATCAAGTGAAAAGGATTATTTTGACGATGAGTACACTTTTATCACTTTTTCGGGCTCTTAAAATTTACGAAAAAGCAAAACCCTAGAGTTCTCTTTTAAGCCCTTTTCAGACTCTTTAAACATGAAAAGATTGTCTAGTACTTGACTATTCGAACTCGTTAAAGGAAATGAACAGTTGTCACTTCAATATAAGTTTACCCCTTTTTCGGAATGAAATGGAATATTTACGAAAAAGATATATGTTGACTAATAATGGTCAATAGAGTTCTCTCCTACATTATATTATCCTTTTTCAGGCTTTAGAGACTAAATTTATGAAAAATTACACCCACAGAGTTTTCTTAAGTTTTTCTTTTGACTCCCTAAAACTGAAAAACACCAAGTTTCACCTATACTTGACTCGTTAAAACTTAGCAGTAAAGGACCTGTCAATTATAAACAGGAATGAACCACTCCTTCTTAGGGTTCAATTTTAATACTAAGTTGGACTCATCCGAAGGATGAGCTTACATTACAACCAAATGTTATCCTCCTTAAACTTGTCAAAAGTAAAGAGGTAATTGCCAAAAATGGTGGGGGAAAGAGAGAAAATGAATCCACTTATCACAATTCGTTTCAAAAATTTGTATACCTCCCTTGAACATGACACTTTTTCCACATTCATACCTGGGTTGGGAAAATCTTTTGGCCAAACAGTTAATCAAACCACATTGAAAGTCTTCAGCCGGTTTCTGGGTACTAGCTTTAGGTAAATGGTCACCAAACCATTTGTTCAAGAGGTCAGTTCAAATAAACCATTCATTTAAAACATTTTTCTCCATTCGCATTGACCATCCCTGAGTCAATCCTTGCAAAATATTAAATCAAAACTTGATCTAATGGTTTTTTGTTGTGGGATTTCCTACGATGGGTCACTTTCTATCGACGATAGATCATCATCTAGAAATTTGATCTAGAATCCTATCAGTACCTTGGGATCTGAATGCCCTAATGGCAGGTTTCTTGCCTTCGACAAAAGGTTGCATCATTGATCTTCGATTGAAAGATTCTGTGAAATGTTCGACTTCAGATCACAAATTCAAATTTCATAGATTATACTGAGTACTTTGAGAGCCATTTTCATTGTTGGTATTTTCTCTCACACTTGTTAACAATTCACATCATTGACTGGTAATCAAGTGGTTTCTACCATGTTCGACTTCGACACAATCAATCGCATAGATAGAATTGTACTAGTTCGAGAAGCAGAAATCAAGACCCTGGATCTAGTTTCCACCATCCAGGCTATGAGGAGTTTTATTATTCATCATACAGTAGACTACTCATGACAGATGGTTGCATCCATACTGTGTCTACTACTTTATGTAATTCTAAAATCATTTATGTATCAGAACATGTAGTTAGTTTTGATATGAGTATGGGAATGCCTACCTCAGTGATGATATATATATATATATATATATATATATATATATATATATATATATATATATATATATATGGTTGCATTGAATGTTTTTCCAGGTTTCAACCGATGTGCCAATAGCCCAATCGTCGGAATGATAAAGCGCTTCACTCTTCTGAATTCTTCAAAACTCTTCAGAACTCTTCAGACTACGCACTTTAGGGGGAAATCTGTTACACATAAATTAGTCACCATGACATTTGGCTGTCTATATGGGTTCATCATTACCTATTTATTGCTCCCTTAGAGGTCCAAAATCATAAAGTTCCTAAATCAAGTCTTGGAATTGGGAAAAAAGTTCATTAAAACCCTAAAAAGCCTAACTCCGCAATTTTCCTAGTCATTTCCTATGGTGCTGCGGTTTATTGCTATAAAAAGTGCAGCACATCCCGCACGTTCTACTCATTAAAATTGCAGACCCACGTAAAAGGTAAAATAAAAGAAAACTAAGTTCTAGAAGCCCAACTGGTCGAATCTTCTCCCACTTGGGGCCTTCTAGAAATGTTATCTGGTCGTGATTCACCCCTTCCATTCATGAACCTTTATCCCTTCATAAATGGAGCTATCCCTTGGTTTTTGGAGCTTAAATCCCATTATGAGAGGGCCTTATCCCTTCCTTTTTGGAACTGAAACTACCATGCTTCTGCTATAAATTGAGACCATGTATCAATCTCAAGAGAACTTAGAACTTGGTAGTTTTGAGGTGAATTGCTGAAGAGATTATACTTGCCACATTTGGCATTATTGCCATGAGAGAGATTACATACTAATAGCCATAGTCTTATGCTGATTCAGAGAGTTGGAGTCTTGTCAAACTGAGGAAAATGGCTGTTCGAGACGCCGGAAGAACTTGTACAAACATCAAGGCGTCAAGGTTGTAAGGTTTCCTCTTTTTATTCAAAGTTAATACAAATGGATTCTATTTTTCATTTATTTTTTCATCTATCTTTTGGATAATTTAATTCTTGGATTCCTTGATCACTAAGATAGATTATTGCTTTTTAATTATCATATCTTGCAGATATTTTTGATCCTCTTCGCTTGTGTTTGATTACAGATCTTACATGCTGGGTCGATATATTCTAGAGTGACTGGATTGAAGATCGAATAATCGTTGGACTTTATGTAGGAGCGTCTCTCCATAGTTAATTTATAATTCTTAAGCATAATAGTCTAGAGAAAATGGTTTTCATTTGTTTGTTCATTTCTAGATATCCTTAGGATACTAGAGAGGTCACTCTTGTCCGCAAGAGGGAATTATCCATCTAACAGAAACCCCAACCCAATACTCATCGCTACCCCTATTTTCTATACATAGACTGGATTTTAGGTTGTTCGGTCACCAAGAAGGTAGTGAGAAAATTATAAATAATAGACAAATCTAGTATCTTTTAAAAAGATAGGAGTAATGCTGAAGATTAAAATTATATTAAAGACAAGTATAGTTTATCCAAACCAGAGTTTAAATCTTGAAGGCTAAGCACATAGACACGAAATTAAATGAACAGTGATACATGTTTAATTTCAAATGAAAATTAATAACTAAAACGAACCGTTCACATATTATAGACTTCATATTTTACAATAAGTAGTGTGAATAAAATATTGTGCTTAAATTTGTAATTACACTTGGACCATATGAGGAAGTCCCAAAATAAATAATATAACAGTAGCCATTTCCATCATGGAGAAAACGAGTTCAAGAGTTAAGTACAGAAGAAATGTATCCATTAGAAAATCATAACAAAAAATATTAATACGGAAATCTCACAGTACAAGAGTGCGAGAAAAGCCTAACTGAGCCTTATGATTCTCGCCAGAAAATGTTAGTATCATACAGAGAATTCAGAATTTTCAATACATAAAATAACCCAAAATAAATAAACAAGGCATGCTAGTTAAACCCTTAAACTGAACCAGACAAAAAAATTCTGCTATGAAGTGACATCCTTAAGAGTACCTGTAAGGAGAACCGAATGTTTTAGTAGGATGTCTAAGAAGTCTGATAAGCGACATGCAATTTTTGGTGCAGAAGACTCTACCATAGAGTAGAAGGAAAAGTGACTTGGGAACATTGAAAACACGGAACGAGTTCTGTGAGATAAGTTTTAAGGCACATCATATATAAACAATACTAAAGGAACAATACACAAAATGCGGAATCAGTGAGGAGATAACCTGTAAAAGAAGTTTCCCTCAACTGTTCTCATCTTCGAACTGGAATTCATGTAAATATAAAAGAGCTAAAAACTTAATACTGAAATCTCCTAGGAGATAAAAATCCCAAATTCGGTAAAAAAAATGGAGGAAAACCATAATTTCAATGGAAATGGAATGATTTACCTAGTCGTGTATTGTGAGACGCATAGGAACTCGATTTGAAGGAATTTCCATGGCGGTAGGGGACAAACTCCACCAGAAGCTCATCACTGTTCACAACGAAACCTTCCCTCCACCATGCTGCAAGATTATGGAGCGTTACACCTCTAATAACCTCACAAAGTAGGTTGAAACTCATTGTTTTCAGAGCCAAAGCTCAAATTCGCCGTGGTATCAAACCCTTAGAGCAGAAAAAACAAAGCTCGAAGACGTTGCGAAACAAACCCTCATAGCAAAAGAAGCTTCTCGACGAAGACACAGTGACAAATGACATTGTCATCTAGGGTTGGCAAGGTTAACAATGTCATTTCCTACCGGAAATGTTAACCGTCGATCTCCCAGAAATCAACGGTGAAGATCTAAAGCAAGGGCCATCGAAACCCACAAAGAATCATGGCAAATCTTACAACTGTCCAACAGTTTAATTGCCAATACTTATTGCATTCAATATCCAAGACATGCCATCTATAACCTCAGAAGTATCAATAATACTGTAACACCCCTATTTTATGTGTTTGATTTTAAAAAAAAAACTAGACATTTGAATTTTAATCCTAAGGGGAGTGAACCCCAAAGGACAAGTATTTTGTGAATGTAATTAAATATTTAAATTGAGAAAATGAATAAAATAATTCTATGCAGATTGACCAAAATGAGAATTATGAGATCACTTGCTAAATCCATGAGGATGGATAAAGGCAAATAATTTCCCCACAATATTTCAAAAATCCTTGAAAGAATTTATTTCCAAATTAGATTTTGAGGAAAATCTAGTTTCCCCAATGATGTGGAGAGTAGTTGGGAAGAGGTAAAAAGATGGGAAAAGTAGAAAGCAGCTTTAAAAGTCCCTAAATAGGGAAGCCTAGGCAAATAGGAAGAAAATCATCCTGATATTCTGGATGCAGAATTAGAAACTGGCTTTGGGGAGCAGTAGCTTAAATAAGCTATTCCTGAATAGATTCGAGGTTGATCTATTCTAGGAGGGATCTCAGCTCGGGGGTGAATTCTGGAGATAGACGAATTCTAACGTTGGGTGGATTGGTCATATAATTAAGTGGTATGCACAGTTCATTTATATTCTTTGTTATAAGGTGTAGGTATAAATTTTATGTTGTATTGAATGTGAAAGTATTATATGTGGCATGCTGTGAGTAATTACATTCCATACATTTAACAAAAATATCAGAAGAATTAGTCTTCAAATTTCTGTACAGTTGTAGGAATCACATCTATGGGATGGAATTCATCAGAATCTCTAAAACATAGCTGGTCTAAATCTGAGAATACTTAATTCCCAAAGATGATTTACAGTTTAACTTTAATCTGCTTCTATTTTTATGAACTAAATCCTAGCTATTGAAAAAGGAGCCTAGTACCCTTACCTGCATCATAGAGTAAGGAAACTAGATACAAAGTATATTTACTTGAAATAAGCAGTGAAATAAATAAGCAGAAAACACAGAGTATATAATTGATAAAGGTGCCATGGATCACTAGTTACAGGATACTGAAGTCAATGAATTGGCAAAATCTGAGTATGTTACCAGCATACCTATATGTTTAGTCACAGAATTAAACTCATTCCAAATTTAAACACAGATGTATAATTAATACCTTATACAGTTATCTATACTGAAACCAAAGGCCTGTGATACATAGGTGGTTACAATACTGATTAACATGGCATGTTAGACATGACAACCAATTATAGTTACACAAATTCTATCCAGCAAATTTTAAATAAAAAGTCTAATGAGATGAGGAATTGAAATTTATAAAATCATTGCCATCATAGTAATCTAAAAATCTAGAGTTATACCAGTACCAAAAAGGAACGAATGAAGTATTGCATAAAATGGTTAGCTAGTATTTAAAATATTGTATTGAAAAAACAAAATGTTACTGGAAAACTAATTCTGTACTAGAGATTATAATTACTGAACATGAGCGAGTTCTCATTTATTACATTAGATTTTATATATAATTTCTCAATAATTCGAAATCCTGTAGCAAACGAAAAGAATTTTTCTTGACTTGAATACTAGGTGGAATTAATAAAAATAGATTAAAAGAGTCACAATACACTGGTATAGTTGACAGTACATTTAAAACAAATTACCATCGGTATGATTGATTTTAACTTTCAATTGTGAAAGACCTGAAACATTGAATAGAATTTCTCATATACGGTAGGTCCAAAGCGGAAAAAAAAAAAAAAATTATCAGTAGAAAAATAATAGCAGTATGAAGGAAATTCATATTGCCATCATATGGGAAAAATTTCACCCAAGTCAGAGTATATAAATTCCGGTGTAATTAGTAAGTAGAACGTATAGAGACAACGGTATGAATCTCTTTGGATTTAAAATTATCATCCATGGACTGATATAAATCAAACGCTAAACAAGTTGTTGCATGGGCAACAAGTTAACACATAGCCGAAGTTTCTCGTGAGTATCGACCTGTATCAAAGAGAAAGGATTACAAATTCTTCAACGTAAAATGAAATGAGCTCATGGGAAGTGCTCAGACGAAGTAGGAAACAAATAATTACCTGTGAGTGAATGACAGTATGTTAGTTTAAAGATGTCAGTGACTGTAAACGAAGATATCGAAACTGTATCAGCTAAATAAACAAGGGAAATCTTATCTATGGGAAGGAATGATTCTGAGTAAAAAAAAAAACAGTAACGTTCTTGGTCATCACAAAAAACAATGGGGAGTCGAAGACGACTAAGGAAGAAAACCCTCGCCTCATCTTAGTAGGACGTCGCCTACTCAAAATTTCCACAAATCAGATGAGGTAACCATCAGTATCGGTCAATGGGTCCTGAGAAACGAGAAATTTAAAATATGAAATGGACCGATGATCGTCTACTGAGTAGGCAAGAAAAACAATTGTAAAACTATGTAACGATACAACAATTTCTGTAGTACGTAAATCGATTTTATTGTAAACGATAGGGAAAAACACTCCTAGAACGAATGCCAGAGACATAGAGCCCATTCAGAATTTTCGCTCTGAATTTTATAACGAAGAGAATGGTTATGGCAATGTCCAAACCTAGAAATATGAAAGTAAAATCGTAACGACCAAATACATACTACAGCACCATAATACAAAATCAAAACATTGAAGAAGAAACTTAATTTACCTTTGCGTATTGCCAATGGAGTGCGACGAAGCCGGCGTGGTGCACCATTAACGCTCGAAGGCTGAGCAGAGATACCAACGCAATAACAAAACAAGTATGAATGTGGGAATGGAGGTTCGAATAGAGAAGTGAACTGGAGTTTACTGCATAACCCTTATAGTACCCATAAATGAAAAACCCTAATAAAATCTAGCCATACAACTGGCACAAATCGGTAGACTCTCACATGGATCGACAACGATCTTGACGATTTGATTTCAGTAGTAATTCAATAAAATCCAAACATACAAGTACCCCAATATATTTAATATGCATTTAGAGCCGTAACCAAATAGTGCTATAAAATATATTAAATTCAGAGTTAGAGGATACGAGTAAATTCATAAATCAAATTCAAGCGTACGATGAGCAGAGTGTGATAAAGGCGATGCAATACGAAACCATCAAACCAAGATACGATACATTACTTGAGATGTACTCCATATCAACTAAGGGGAACAATAAATTCATATATACTGACACGGTAATAACGTATGTTAAAGCCTATGGAAAGAACAATATAGCATTCGATTGGATAAGTACAATCTTT
This sequence comes from Pinus albicaulis, assembly GCA_034641835.2. Classification (NCBI taxonomy): domain Eukaryota; kingdom Viridiplantae; phylum Streptophyta; class Pinopsida; order Pinales; family Pinaceae; genus Pinus; species Pinus albicaulis. The sequence goes on from CM076578.1 coordinate 1,807,361,219, forward strand.
CCAAGAATACAAACCATAGAAGTGGAACTTTTATAATAAAATCAAATTAAACGAGATCTCCAATCGAAAATAAAAATCATCATCATCATATATATATATATATATATATAGGGTGAAATTCATATAAGGGTGGATTATATGTAAACATATGTGATGGATTATACATTGTGGATTATATATATATATATATATATATATATATATATATATATATATATATATATATATATATATATATATATATATAATAGAAGTGAAGGTTTATTGATTTGATTTATAATAGTTAATATAACCAAGAGAGTTATAAAGAAATTTTTATATGCTTTACTCTATTGAAATATAGATACAATGGAGAATGGACTAAACATAGAAATTATGTTTAATAAAAGTGTATGGAATTTTAATTCGAAAAGGTAGTTCTGAACACCTAGGTATTAGTTAGATGAATAGAATTGAGTTCATCAATCCAGATAAAATGATAACTCCAGAAAAAAAAAATTGGCGTATGTGGAAGTTGAGGGACATTACAAATGGTATCAGAGCTCATGTTATACAAAACTGGGCTGTTGTTGTGTGTGCTCATTGTATAAATGATTTACTGTTGAGATTTTTTTTTGTTTTTTTCTAATCTGTGTTGTTTAGTGTACAGTGGTGCTGGAATGGCAGAAGGTGAGGAAATTTATGTTGATCGGCGTGATTATGACAATACACCAGATCCCAACACTCCAGTGATGGCTATGTTGCACAGTTTGCAACAAGAAATGGCTGAGATAAGAATCTAGAATGACAGATTGTCATTAGCCAGTGAGGAGCAAGAAAAGCTCATCAGAGAACTAACTTCGCGGAACAGCCAAGAAGGTGAAGGTTTCAGAAAGAGGAATACTGATGAGTCTGAGGAAGATGATGCTGTTAGGCATTAGTATAAGAAGGAAAACGAATTAGAGGGGGAATTCTGAAAGATCAAGCCTCCCTCCTACGATGGGGAGAAGGAGGAAGATGCTGAAGCCTGGTTGTTGAACATGATTAAGTACTTCCAGGTCTATGAATATGAAAGAAATCTGAAGGCCAGATTGGCTGTTTACCAGCTACAAGGTAAGGCTACCTTGTGGTGGGAAGAGACGAAAATGGTTCATGCTATTGATGAAAAGACAGTTACTTGGGAAGATTTCTAGGTTAAATTAAAAAACCGCTATTTAAATGAATGTTATTTTGATGATAAAGCAAAGGAATTTCATGAGCTTAGACTGGGACATCTTACTATTGATGAATTTGTTACTATGTTTACAAATCTGTTGAGATATGTCCCTTACATTAGGGAAGAGAAGGAAAAGGTGCAAAGGTTTCTGAACTGTCTGCTTGATGTGTATAAGCATAAAATAGAGTTCGATAATCCAAAAACCATGGATGAAGCGGTGAGAAAAGCCACATTATGTTACCAATAGTTCAAAGGTAAAAATGAACATGGAAAAATCTGGGTAAATAAGAGTGAATTCAAGGGGAAGAAACAGAAACCAGCTTATTTGAAGAACTTTGGCAGGGATCATCAGCGGAAGAAATTTAACAAACCCAAGGAAAGTCAAACTGCCCAATCCCAAGTCAGTTCCAAACAACTATATGAAGGAAATAAGAAGGAAGGCATAGTAAAAATGAGGGAACCCTTGAAATGCTGGGGATGTGGAGAACCCCATCTGTTGAGGGATTTTCCCCACCGAAACATTCAAATGATTATGAGAGACCGCGAAGCGACCACAGTAAATGACATAGCAAGAAATATACCTACTATCAGTGCAGCCTTGGAGAATCGACAAGCAGAGCATCAAGCTACCATGGTGGAAATGGAGGGTAAGATTTCTGACCAATCTGGTACAACTTTGATTGATCCGGGTGCTTCCTTGAGTTACATTAGTCCAAAAATTGTAGAAAAATGCAAACTCAAAACTGAAAACTTTTAGCAGTCTTGGTTGGTCCAGTTAGCCACTGGAACCAAGAGGAAAGTAACTCATAATTTACTTCAAACATAAATCAAATTAAATGATTTTCAAACAGAGGTAAATTTAAACATTTTTCCATTAGGTTCATATGACTTGCTGATAGGAATGGACTGGCTGGAAAAGATAAAGGTCATGATGAACTGTTGGGATAAAACCTTGCATGGTATAGATGAAGGGTGGAAACCTTTTATTCTCAAGGGAAAACCAAAACCTATCTCTGTAAGACAAATATCAGAACTGCTGGGATAATATCCGACCGAGTGTGTCTCCTTGGGGAGCACCGGTTCTATTTGTGAAAACGAAGGATGGAACCTTTAGGATGTGCATTGATTATCGTCAACTGAATAAGTTGACCATAAAAAATCAATACCCTTTACCCAGAATTGATGATCTTCTTGACCAAGTGAGAGGAGCTTCAGTATATTCGAAGATTGACTTAAGGACTGGTTATCACCAGCTCAAAATTAAAGAAGAAGACATCAGCAAAACAACCTTTCGAACTAGGTATGATCACTACGAATTTATAGTCCTACCTTTTGGTTTGACAAATGCCCCTACCACCTTTATTTGCCTAATGAACAGTGTGTTAAATAAGTACTTGGATAAGTTCGTGCTTGTATTTATAGATGATATTTTGGTTTATTCCAAAAGTGAGAAGGAGCACAAGGAGCACTTAAGGATAGTATTGCAAACTTTGAAATAAAACCAGTTATATGCCAAGTTTATTAAATGTGAATTCTATAAAGACAAGATCCAATACTTGGGACATATTATTTTCTGAACAAGGGTTGGCTGTTGACCCTGAAAAGATAAAGGCTATCAAAGAATGGCCTGTACCAATAGATGTTTCAGCAATAATATCATTCATGGGGATTGCAGGTTATTATCGCAGATTTGTGGAGAGATTTTCTACCATAGCATACCCCATAACCTCACTCCAAAGGAAGGGTGTCAAATTTCTGTGGACTAAAAAATTCCAAAATAGTTTTGAACAATTGAAATTAAAACTCACGACAGCCCCTATATTGAAAATTGCAGATCCTGATAAAGAATTTGTTGTATGCACCGATGCTTGTAGAGAGGGGTTGGGAGGAGTCCTTTTGCAGGAAAATTCAGTTATTGCATATGAGTCTAGGAAACTAAAGACACATGAACAGAACTATAGTGCATATGATTTGGAGTTGGCTGTTGTTATTCATGCCTTGAAGATGTGGCGACACTATCTTCTAGGAAAAAAATTTACATTGATCACTGATCATATTAGACTTAAATATTTATTTTCCCAAACTGATTTGAATGCTAGATCGGCCAGATGGCTATCCTTCCTAAGTGAATTTGACATGGACATAAAACATATCAGAGGTAAAGAAAATAAAATTGCTGATTCCTTGAGCAGAAATGCCTGTCAAATTTTAAACAGCATTGGAAGTAGTGCCTAGTTTGATTTAGAAGAGTTAGTGAAAAAGGCAGCAGACCATGATCCAAATTATGAGAACCTACAAGTGAAAATCCTAAAGAAGGAGATGACTGATTACACTCAAAACCAGAAAGGACTGATCTGTTATAAAAATAGATTTTATATTCCCAATGTAGAATCATTAAAAAGAGAGATTCTAGATGAATATCACAAACAGCCATATGCAGGACATCTAGGATATCAGAAAATGTTAACAGCTTTGAAAAAGAAGTTGTTTTGGCCAGGAATGAAAAGAGATGTAGTAGAATATTTAACTAGATGCATGGAGTATCAACTAATCAAAGTTGAACATCAGCATCCTGCTGGTTTGTTAAACCCTTTACCAATTGTAGAATGGAAATGGGATTCTATTTCTATGGACTTCATAACAGGATTACCCAAAACCAAGTACCAACATGATTCAGGGATGGTAGTAGTAGACACTTTAACCAAAGCTGCACACTTCATACCAGTGAAATCTACTTTCGGGACAGCCCAAGTAGCGAATGTGTTCCTGAAGGAGGTAGTAAGGCTCCATGGGGTCCCAAAGGTAATTGTTTCAGACAAAGATGCTAAGTTTACAACAGCTTTTTGGAAAGTTCTGTTTGGAGGTATGGGCACTAAGTTGAATTTTAGTACTACCTATCACCCTCAGACCAACGATCAGACAGAGAGGACTAATTAGATTTTGGAGGATATGCTGAGAATGTATGTGATGGATAGGCCATCACAGTGGGAAGACTACTTGCATTTAGCTAAATTTGCCTATAATAACAACTACTAATCCTCTATCAAAATGAGTCTGTTTGAGGCACTCTATGGAAGGAAATGTCATACTGCTTTGAGCTGGAGTCAACCGGAAGATAAGCTAATGTTAGGACCAGATGCTTTACAAGAGATGGAAAGAATTGTTAAACAAATACAAAGAAACATCAAAACAACACAAGATCACTAGAAAAACTATGTTGATAAGAAAAGGACACACCGAGAATTCAAAGTGGGGGAGCATGTGTGATGCAGGAGCATCAAGGGCGTTTTGTTTATTTTGTAAATATGTTAAAAGGGGGTGTGATAATTTTTAATATTTTATTAATTAATTTGAATAAAATAGGAGAAGGTGAGGATTTTTGTAAATATCTTTTTATTTAATAAAAGGATATGAGGGAATTTAATTAGTTGAAGGATTTTAGGGATAAAGATCTATCCTTTAGGGATGGTGAGAGATTTAGGGGTTTGTTGAGGAATTGAAGGGATTGAGCATTTAATTAAATGATTTTTTAAAATTGTATAAATAGGAGGGGGTTTTGAGAGAAAAAAATATTGAGATTAGAGAGTGGTTGAGAGCAGATTTGGAACAGCCAAGGCTGTAAGCCTCTGGGCAGATTGTAAGGGCCAAATGTTGAAAATCTGGCCATGTACAAAGGGTTTTGGAATTGATTGCATTTTTTTACAATGAAGAATTTGTTCTGGAATTTTGTGTGTGTATTAGTAGAATGATGTTAAAATTCTTAATTCAGTCATATGATAAGATTTGTATACAAGCCCTACACATAAAGAATTGATATTATCAGGATTATAGTTTTTCTTGTAATAATGAATCTGGTGTTTTTATGTTGATGGTAGTAAGGGCTCACGGTGGAATTGCGATCTTAGCACTGTACAAAAAAACATTGGAAGAAGCTGTTGGTTAAAAGGCTATTGAATGACATTAATCAAAAACAGAGTTGTTTACACATCGTTGAAGTCGACTAAAGAATGAGGTGAGGTAGACTGGATGTCTTGTTAATTAGTAAATGAAATCGGATGTCCAGCTTCTTGAATGATAAAACTGTGTTTGAATTTGGTTCAAACGTAGAAGTATGCATATAAGAGAGAGATCGATAGTGTTAATATCGACTTCTGCCATTTTGAAGGTTTACAGGCTTTAAAAAGAAGCGCCTGATTTGAATTCAGCATTGCGGAGAATTTAATTGAACCCATCGTTCATAAGTTGATTAGCTGTGTTATGGGCGCAGAGAATTTTATTGTGAATGGTAATGTCTAGCATGAAATTAATTCTACATTCTCTGCGTGAAGAATTGTAATTCGTTACATTGAGTTACAGTTGTATTTAAAGCGTTGTTTGTGTCAATCGTTGTTAAATGTAGAAATCGATTGTGGGTGTGGGTAAATCGATGGGTTTTTGAAAAAGGCGCAGGGTTGACTCCAATCCAGTAGCAACGTATGCAGTTGGAAACAAAATCTGGTTTTAATTTATTTGCTGTAAAAGTCTTATGTTGAATCGATTGGTGAATAGAATGCAGGAAGGCGCAAAACTGGGTTTCAAACTCTGTTTGGAATTCAATACAGTTTTAATTCCAAAACAGTGAATAGTCTGTGCAGCGATGAACACAAGAAAAGCGTTGAAATTGTGTTGGCTATTTGACTATGTACATGGGTCGATATTTTGTGGGCTCTTGGCTTCGAAATAAAATCTAAGATTATGTGAATTGATTGCTACAGGAAAAGATTGTTTACAGAAACATATGGAGAACGAAGCTGTGACAAACAGCAAAAGTTGAATGAATAATGACCAGATGGATAATTAGTGTGCGGAATGTAAGCAATGAACCAGTGAATACTTCAGAAAAGGCGTTGTCAAGAATTGGATGGGATTGCTGGCTGGAATCCATTTGAATATGGATGAATTCGAACGCAGAATTTAATCTTCGGATAGAAGGGAAAGGTAAGTATGTGGTTAACATTCTATTTTAAATAAGCCTAAAATCGATGTAACAGAAGTTGAATTGTGAATTGGGGTAAGCGCTGGCTCAGGTAATAATCAACTTGTAATAGGGTCGATGTTCTTTTAAAAAAATTATGCAACTGGAAAAGCAGATGATAGATTGGAGTGCTGGCATTAACCAGACAAGTATGAAATATTAAATTGGAACATTCACAGGAATGGAAAGGTTATGAAATTGTCAGATTGAAGTTAGCCACATGCTTCTGCTTATGTAATTATTTTAATGATCACAAATGATTTTATTATACAATGTTTTTAAAAACATAAGTTTGAAAGCTTCCGAAAATAAATGGGAATTGAGAATTTTCCAGTTATATTGAAGGTGATTTGGGCATATGATGATGATGAATTTGTATAAAACAGAGTTAAAGTTCCTGGGTATTGCAGGCTAGCTCTAGGCTTGCGTCATTTGGTATCAGAGCTTGGCTCTGAATGAAGGTTTCTTGAAAAATGTTGAAGACTGAATTTAACTTTATATCAAATCATGTGTGAAGAGATGTGTATGCAGGTAAGGGTGATCAGATTCTAATCTGACAGTCAAGCAACCAGAGTATAGCTGGGAGAATGGAGAAGAACAATTAAGTTCTTAGAGGCAGGTAACGCAGAATTGCAGAGACAGAAAGAATCCACAGCGATGTTGGGAAATGGAAATTCACTTGGAGCGTGCAGGTATTGTGTTTGGTTAATTTTGATTTCAGTTTTACTGACAAGAAATGGATTGAGGATTGATGGTTGCAGCAATGAAGAAACTCAGTAAAGAAGGAATTGTTGCTGACAGCTAAAGTTTGCCAGATAAAGCTAGAAGATTGGAAGAGAGGATCAGATTTTGAAATCTGATTGACAGTAGTTGAATATCGAGAAATTGTGCAGAGGAAGCATAAAGATTTGCTAAAACAGATTTGAAGGAATGATGAGATTCTGAAGGTAATTAAAGTGCAGGTGAATGGAAGGACAAGATCAGACGAGATCTTGGAGGTAATATGATATGTTTTTGAAGAATAGAATATTGTAGTCTTTGCATTGAAATATTATTGCAACTCCCAAAAGGCAATTGCTAACAGATAAAGGAAGCTGGTGAAAGTTTCTAGGTGAAAACATAGATGTGGCAGAACCTTGAGGAAATCCAATAGAGATTGGATAAGGAGGACAGTTGTGAACAGGTAGATGAGTTGAAGCCCAGGAAGAGAAAAGAGAAGTGCTCAAAGGAGGTTCCAGAGATAGAGAACCAATTACTTACCAAAATACTGAGTGAGGAGAGTTTGGTGAGGTAAGTGGCGGCAGAACAGGACTTGCTGCTGAAGAGGCTTTAGTGCAACTCATAGTAAAGTGAGTGAGGGACTCATAGCGATGGAAAGGATGATGACTAGTGACAGTCGTAACAGAGGTTCTGAAATAAACCACAGCAGAGGACAAAAGAAGAAGGATTCCAAGGCAATTGGCATACAGAGACAGTTAAGCAAAGAGGAATATGAGAGGGAGAGGGCTGAGATAGCATTTCAGCTTGAGGTGTTAATGGAGATGTTGCAAAGAAATGAGGAAGACTAGAAGCATGGTTATATCATGAGAAAGAAGCTGAAGTGGTAGAGGCTACAAGAGAAGTGGAATCATCAGGTGAATTTGCAGTTGATAAAGGAACTAAGGGAACTTGAACAGGTTATAGATGCCAGACAGACGATAGAGAAGCTCGAAAGAGTTGAGCTACAGAAAAATGAAGATGTTGAAGTTTCGATATGTTACCCAGAGAGTGGACCATTACTTTTTGAAAGTGATGAAGAGTTGGAGGAGTTGAATCATATGAATGATTCAAAGCAGCTGGAAGATTTGATGACTGAAGCATTAAACAAGACCGTAAGGTCTTGTGATTTTAAAACTAATGATTTGTGTGTGATTGCAGGTTTGGGAGAAGAGGAAGAACATCTACTCAAGGATGTTAAGGAAGATTTAGCAGAAGAAAGACCATGTGATAATGAGACAATAACAAATGAGGAAATGGAAGATCGTGTAAAGTTTCCAAAGTCCACTCCAAGTAAAATCATTGAGTTATATAGAGAATTAGACTTTCAAAGGAAGAAATTAGAAGAGCAGAGGATGAATGTCCAGGATAGATTGCTGAAGAAGGATGACAAAGCAGTTGTCATAAATGATAATCAAGAAGAAATTGACAGATGCAGAAAACAGAGGCAAGAAATTGTTCTAAAAGACAATGTAGCAACAGCAGAAAATGTGCAAAACAGCAGTAAGGGTGAAAAGGAAGCGATCAAAACAAGTGAAGAACAAGCAAGAATGAGAGTTCAGCAATCAAGAGATGGAAACAATCATCAGACAGAGGATATACTGGACAGAGAAATTGAGTTGATAAGGAGGTTAATGATGAAAATGTCTCAGAGAAAGATAGTAGCAAGAAAGAAAAGGAGCGACAACAAGAGAATGACAGTGAAAGATTGCAAGAGCAGAGCAAGTGGAGCACTACAACACAAAATATGGAAACCTGGAAGACAACAGCAGATAACAACAGTAGTAAAGCAATCGACAAGCACGGAAAGATTACAAAATAAAATTTGGGATCCAGGAGGAAATATCCAGACTTATGACCAGGTGGTCATGAATTTTCTTACATGGGGAGTCTGATGCAGGAGCATCAAGGGCGTTTTTTTTATTTTGTAAATATGTTAAAAGGGGGTGTGATAATTTTTAATATTTTATTAATTAATTTGAATAAAATAGGAGAAGGTGAGGATTTTTGTAAATATTTTTTTATTTAATAAAAGGATATGAGGGAATTTAATTAGTTGAAGGATTTTAGGGATAAAGATCTATCCTTTAGGGATGTTGAGAGATTTAGGGGTTTGTTGAGGAATTGAAGGGATTGAGCATTTAATTAAATGATTTTTAAAATTGTATAAATAGGAAGGGGTTTTGAGAGAAAAAGACATTGAGATTAGAGAGTGGTTGAGAGCAAATTTGGAACAGCCAAGGCTATAAGCCTCTGGGCAAATTGTAAGGGCCAAATGTTGAAAATATGGCCATGTACAAAGGGTTTTGGAATTCATTGCCTTTTTTTACAATGAAGAATTTGTTCTGGAATTTTGTGTGTGTATTAGTAGAATGATGTTAAAATTCTTAATTCAGTCATATGATAAGATTTGTAGACAAGCCCTGCACATAAAGAATCGATATTGTCAGGATTATAGTTTTTCTTGTAATAATGAATCTGGTGCTTTTATGTTGATGGTAGTAAGGGCGCACGGTGGAATTGTGATCTTAGCACTGTAAAAAAAAAAAAAAACATTGGAAGAAGCTGTTGGTTAAAAGGCTATTGAATGACATTAATCAAAAACAGAGTTGTTTACACATCGTTGAAGTCGACTAAAGAATGAGGTGAGGTAGACTGGATGTCTTGTTAATTATTAAATGAAATCGAATGTCCAGCTTCTTGAATGATAAAACTGTGTTTGAATTTGGTTCAAACGTAGAAGTATGCATATAAGAGAGAGATCGATAGTGTTAATATCGACTTCTGCCATTTTGAAGGTTTACAGGCTTTAAAAAGAAGCGCCTGATTTGAATTCAGCATTGCGGAGAATTTAATTGAACCCATCGTTCATAAGTTGATTAGCTGTGTTATGGGCGCAGAGAATTTTATTGTGAATGGTAATGTCTAGCATGAAATTAATTCTACATTCTCTGCGTGAAGAATTGTAATTCGTTACATTGAGTTACAGTTGTATTTAAAGCGTTGTTTGTGTCAATCGTTGTTAAATGTAGAAATCGATTGTGGGTGTGGGTAAATCGATGGGTTTTTGAAAAAGGCGCAGGGTTGACTCCAATCCAGTAGCAACGTATGCAGTTGGAAACAAAATCTGGTTTTAATTTATTTGCTGTAAAAGTCTTATGTTGAATCGATTGGTGAATAGAATGCAGGAAGGCGCAAAACTGGGTTTCAAACTCTGTTTGGAATTCAATACAGTTTTAATTCCAAAACAGTGAATAGTCTGTGCAGCGATGAACACAAGAAAAGCGTTGAAATTGTGTTGGCTATTTGACTATGTACGTGGGTCGATATTTTGTGGGCTCTTGGCTTCGAAATAAAATCTAAGATTATGTGAATTGATTGCTACAGGAAAAGATTGTTTGCAGAAACATATGGAGAACGAAGCTGTGACAAACAGCAAAAGTTGAATGAATAATGACCAGATGGATAATTAGTGTGCGGAATGTAAGCAATGAACCAGTGAATACTTCAGAAAAGGCGTTGTCAAGAATTGGATGGGATTGTTGGCTGGAATCCATTTGAATATGGATGAATTCGAACGCAGAATTTAATATTCGGATAGAAGGGAAAGGTAAGTATGTGGTTAACATTCGATTTTAAATAAGCCTGAAATCGATGTAACGGAAGTTGAATTGTGAATTGGGGTAAGCGCTGGCTCAGGTAATAATCAACTTGTAATAGGGTCGATGTTCTTTTAAAAAAATTATGTAACTGGCAAAGCAGATGATAGATTGGAGTGCTGGCATTAAACCAGACAAGTATGAAATATTAAATTGGAACATTCACAGGAATGGAAAGGTTATGAAATTGCCGGATTGAAGTTAGCCACATGCTTCTGCTTATGTAATGATTTTAATGATCACAAATGATTTTATTATACAATTTTTTTAAAAACATAAGTTTGAAAGCTTCCGCAAATAAATGGGAATTGAGAATTTGCCAGTTATATTGAAGGTGATTTGGGCATATGATGATGATGCATTTGTATAAAACAGAGTTAAATTTCATGGGTATTGCAGGCTAGCTCTAGGCTTGCGTCAATGTGTACCTTCGTATTAAACCCAAAAAGAGCACACTTTATGTTGGAAGTTGTGCAAAAATAGCTCCTAATTATTGTGGTACTTTTGAAGTGTTAGAAAGGGTGGGACCAGTGGCTTACAAGCTGGCCTTACCGCCTCATATTAAAGTTCATGATGTGTTTCATGTTTCATTATTAAAAATATATATACGTGATGCTTCTCACATTTTTGATTGGAATGTGGTACAGGTGGAACCAGAAGGGCAGTTCCTTCTAGAACCACTTCAAATATTTGAGCGGGAAGAAATTGAATAGAGAAATTGGACGGTAGTGAGAGTAAAGGTGCAGTGGAAGCACTTTACTGCTGAAGAAGCTACTTGGGAAATAGGAACTGAAATGATGGAAAAATATCCATTTCTGTTTGAAAAATGAACTCTAGTAATTAGATATTAACACCGAGGACGGTGTTTGCTTTCAGAGGGGAAATATGTAACACCCCTAGTTTATGTGTTTGATTTTCAAAAAAAAACTAGACATTTGAATTTTAATCCTAAGGGGAGTGGACCCCAACGGACAAGTATTTTGTGGATGTAATTAAATATTTAAAATGAGAATATGAATAAAATAATTCTGTCCAGATTGACCAAAATGAGAATTTTGAGATCACTTGCTAAATCCATGAGGATGGACAAAGGCGAATACTTTCCCCACAATCTTTCAAAAATCCATGAAAGAATTTATTTCCAAATTAGATTTTGAGGAAAATCTAGTTTCCCCAATGATGTGGAGAGTAGTTGGGAAGAGGTAAAAAGCTAGGAAAAGCAGAAAGCAGCTTTAAAAGTCCCTAAATAGGGAAGCCTAGGCAAACAGGAAGAAAAGCATCCTGATATTCTGGACACAGAATTAGAAACAGGGTTTGGGGAGCAGTAGCTTAAATAAGCTATTCCTAAACATATTAGAGGTTGATCTGTTCTAGGAGGGATCTCAGGTCGGGGGTGAATTCTGGAGATAGACAAATTCTAAGGTTGGGTGGATTGGTCATATAATTAAGTGGTATGCACAGTTCATTTATATTCTTTGTTATAAGGTGTAGGTATAAATTTTATGTTGTATTGAATGTGAAAGTATTATATGTGGCATGCTGTGAGTAATTACATTCCATACATTTAACAGAAATACCAGAAGAATTAGTCTTCAAATTTCTGTATAGTTGTTTGAATCACATCTATGGGACATAATTCATCAGAATCTCTAAACCATAGCTGGTCTAAATCTGAGAATACTTAATTCCAAAAGATGATTTACAGTTTAACTTTAATCTGCTTCTGTTTTTATGAAATAAATCCTTTACTTGAAAGAAGTAGTGAAATAAATAAGCAGAAAACACAGAGTATATAATTGATAAAGGTGCCATGGATCACTAGTTACAGGATACTGAAGTCAATGAATTGGCAAAATCTGAGTATGTTACCAGCATACCTATATGTTTAGTCACAGAATTAAACTCATTCCAAATTTAAACACAGATGTATAATTAATACCTTGTACAGTTATTTATACTGAAACCAAAGGCCTGTGATACATAGGTGGTTACAGTACTGATTAACATGGCATGTTAGACATGAGAACCAATTATAGTTACACAAATTCTATCCAGCAAATTTTAAATAAAAATTCTAACGAGATGAGAACTTGAACTTTATAAACTCATTGCCATCATAGTAATCTAAAGATATGGAGTTATACCAGTACCAAAAAGGAACGAATGAAGTATTGCAGAAAATGGTTAGGTAGTATTTAAAATATTATATTGAAAAGACAACATGTTACTGGAAAACTAATTCTGTACTAGAGATTATAATTACTGAACATGAGAGAGTTCTCATTTATTACATCAAATTTTATATATAATTTCTGAATAATTCGAAATCCTGTAGCAGACGAAAAGAATTTTGCTTGACTCGAATACTAGGTGGAATTAATAAAAATAGATTAAAAGATTCACAATACACTGGTATAGTTGACAGTACATTTAAAACAAATTACCATCGGTATGAATGATTTTAACTTTCAATTGTGAAAGACCTGAACCATTGAATAGAATTTCTCATATACAGCAGGTCCAAAGCGGAAAAAAAATAAAAATTATTAGTAGAAAAATAATAACAGTATGAAGGAAATTCATATCGCCATCATATGGGAAAAATTTCACCCAAGTCAAAGTATATAAAGTCCGGTGTAATTAATAAGTAGAATGTATAGAGACAATGGTATGAATCTCTTTGGATTCAAAATTATCATCCATAGACTGATATAAATCAAATGCTAAACAAGTCGTTGCATGGGCAACGAGTTAACACATAGCCAAAGTTTTTCGTGAGTACTGACCTGTATCAAAGAGAAAGGATTACAAATTCTTCAACGAAAAATACAACGAGCTCACAGGAAGTGCTCAGAAGAAGTAGGAAACAAATAATTACCTGTGAATGAATGACAATATGTTAGTTTAAAGATGTCAATGACTGTAAATGAAGATATTGAAACTGTATCAGCTAAATAAACAAGGGAAATATTATCTATGGGAAGGAACAATTCTGAGTAAAAAAAAAAAACAGTAACATTCTTGGTCATCGCAGAAAACAATGGGGAGTCGAAGACGACTGAGGACGAAAACCCTCGCCTCATCTTAGTAGGACGTCACCTACTCAAAATTTCCAAAAATTAGATGAGGTAACCATTAGTATCGGTCAATGGGTCCTGAGAAACAAGAAATTTAAAATATGAAATGGACTGATGATCGTCTACTGAGTAGGCAAGAAAAAAAATTGTAAAACTATGTAACGATACAACAATTTCTGTAGTACGTAAATCGTTTTGATTGCAAACGATAGGGAAAAACCCTCCTAGAACGAATGCCAAGGACATAGAGCCCATTCAAAATTTTCGCTCTGAATTTTATAATGAAGAGAATGGTTATGGCAATGTCCAAACCTGGAAATATGAAAGTAAAATCATAACGACCAAATACAGACTACAACGCCATAATACAAAATCAAAATGTTGAAGAAGAAACTTAATTTACCTCTGTGTATTGCCAATGGAGAGTGATGAAGCCGGCGTGGTGCACCATTGACGCTCGGAGGTCGAGCAGAGATACCAACGCAATAACAAACCAAGGATGAATGTGGGAACGGAGGTTCGAATAGAGAAGGGAACCAGAGTTTACTGCTCAACCCTTATAGTACCCATAAACAAAAAACCCTAATAAAATCTAGCCATACAACTGGCACAAATCAGTAGACTCCCACTTGGATCGACAACGATCTTGACGGTTTGATTTCAGTAGTAATTCAATAAAAGCCAAATGTACAGGTACCCCAATATATTTAATATGCATTCAGAGCCATAACCAAATAGTGCTATAAAATATATTAAATTCAGAGTTAGAGGATATGAGTAAATCCATAAATCAAATTCAAGCGTACGATGAGCAGAGTGTGATAAAGGCGATGCAATACGAAACCATCAAACCAAGATACGATACAGTACTTGAGATGTACTCCATATCAACTAAGTAAGGGGAACGATAAAGTCATATATACTGACACGGTAATAACGTATGTTAAAGCCTATGGAAAGAACAATATATCATTAGATTGGATAAGTACAATCTTGCCAAGAATACAAACCATAGAAGTGGAACTTTTATAATAAAATCAAATTAAACGAGATCTCCAATCGAAAATAAAAATCATCATCATATATATATATAGGGTGAAATTCATATAAGGGTGGATTATATGTAAACATATGTGATGGATTATACATCGTGAATTTTATATGGGATGGATTTTATATATTGTGGATTATATATATATATATATATATGGTGAATATATATACATATATATATATATATATATATATATATATATATATATATATATAAAATAGAAGTGAAGGTTTATTGATTTGATTTATAATAGTTAATATAACCAAGAGAGTTATAAAGAAATTTTTATATGCTTTACTCTATTGAAATATAGATACAATGAGGAATGGACTAAACATAGAAATTATGTTTAATAAAAGTATATGGAATTTTAATTCGAAAAGGTAGTTCTGAACACCTAGGTATTAGTTAGATGAACAGAATTGAGTTCATCAATCCAGAGAAAATGATAAATTCAGAAGAAAAAAAAATTGGCGTATGTGGAAGTTGAGGGACATTACAAATGGTATCAGAGCTCATGTTATACAAAACTGGGCTGTTGTTGTGTGTGCTCACTGTATAAATGATTTACTGTTGATTTTTTTTTTTTTTTTTTTTTCTAATCTGTGTTGTTTAGTGTACAGTGGTGCTGGAATGGCAGAAGGTGAGGAAATTTATGTTGATCTGCATGATGATGATAATACACCAGATCCCAATGCTCCGGTCATGGCTATGTTGCACAGTTTGCAACGAGAAATGGCTGAGATAAGAAGCCAGAATGACAGATTGTCATTAGCGAGTGAGGAGCAGGAAAAGCTCATCAGAGAACTAACTTCGCAGAATAGCCAAGAAGGTGAAGGTTCCGGAAAGAGGAAGACTGATGAGTCTGAGGAAGATGATGCTGTTAGGCATCAGTATAAGCAGAAAAAGGAATTACAGGGGGAATTCCGAAAGATAAAGCCTCCCTCCTACGATGGGGAGAAGTAGGAGGATGCTGAAGCGTGGTTGCTGAACATGATTAAGTACTTTCAGGTCTATGAATATGAAAGAAATCTGAAGGCCAGATTGGTTGTTTACCAGCTACAAGGTAAGGCTACCTTGTGGTGGGAAGAGATGAAAATGGTTCATGCTATTGATGAAAAAACAATTACTTGGGAAGATTTCCAGGTTAAATTTAAAACCGCTATTTAAATGAACGTTATTATGATGATAAAGAAAAGGAATTTCATGAGCTTAGACTGGGAAAACTTACTATTGATGAATTTGTTACTAAGGTTACAAATCTGTTGAGATATGTCCCTTACATTAGGGAAGAGAAGGCAAAGGTGAAAAGGTTTCTGAACTGTCTGCCTGCTGTGTATAAGGAGAAAATAGAGTTCGATAATCCAAAAACCATGGATGAAGCAGTGAGAAAAGCCAGATTATGTTACCAACAGTTCAAAGGTAAAAATGAACATGGAAAAAGCTGGGTAAATAAGAGTGAATTCAAGGGGAAGAAATAGAAACCAGCTTATTTGAAGAACTTTGGCAGGGATCATCAGTGGAAGAAATTTAACAAACCCAAGGAAATTCAAACTGCCCAATCCCAAGTCGGTTCCAAACAACTAGATGAAGGAAATAAGAAGGAAGGCATAGTCAAAATGAGGGAACCCTTGAAATGTTGGGGATGTGGAGAACCCCATATATTGAGGGATTGTCCCCATCGAAACATTCAAATGATTATGAGAGACAGCGAAGCGACCACAGTAAATGACATAGCAAGAAATATACCTACTATTAGTGCAGCCTTGGAGAATCGACAAGCAGAGCATCAAGCTACCATGGTGGAAATGGAGGGTAAGATTTTTGACCAATCTGTTACAGCTTTGATTGATCCGGGTGCTTCCTTAAGTTACATTAGTCCAAAAATTGTAGAAAAATGCAAACTCAAAACTGAAAAATTTTAGCAGTCTTGGATGGTCCAGTTAGCCACTGGAACCAAGAGGAAAGTAACTCATAAGTTACCTCAAACAGCAATCAAATTAAATGATTTTCAAGCAGAGTTAAATTTAAACATTTTTCCATTAGGTTCATATGAATTGCTGATAGGAATGGACTGGCTGAAAAAGAAAAAGGTCATGATGAACTATTGGGATAAAACCTTGCATGGTATAGATGAAGGGGGGAAACCTTTTATTCTCAAGGGAAAACCAAAACCTATATTTGTAAGACAAATATCAGCACTGCAATTAAAACGAACAACTAGGAAAGGATACCAAGTCTATGCAGCACATGTAGAAGAGACAGAACAGAAAACTAAAGAAAATCTGTTGGATGCTCTGCTGGTAGTAAGAAATTTTAAAGAAGTTTTTCTAGAGGAGATTCGTCATCTTCCTCCCAAAAGAGAGATTTACTTTTCAATCAATTTGGTGCTGGGAGAAACACCTGTTTCCCGAGCCCCTTATCGAATGAGTCCCCCCGAACTCATGGAATTGAAAATGCAATTGCAAGAATTGCCGGATAAAGGCTATATCCGACCAAGTGTGTATCCTTGGGGAGCACCGGTTCTATTTGTGAAAACGAAGGACGGAACCTTTAGGATGTGCATTGATTATCATGAACTGAATAAGTTGACCATAAAAAACTGATACCCTTTACCCAGAATTGATGATATTTTTGACCAAGTGAGAGGAGCTTCAATATTTTCAAAGATTGACTTAAGGACTGGTTATCACCAGCTCAGAATTAAAGAAGAAGACATCAGCAAAACAGCCTTTCGAACCAGGTATGGTCACTACGAATTTATAGTCCTACATTTTGGTTTGACAAATGCCCCTGCCACCTTTATGTGCCTAATGAACAGTGTGTTAAATAAGTAGTTGGATAAGTTCGTGCTTGTATTTATAGAAGATATTTTGGTTTATTCCAAAAGTGAGAAGGAGCACAAGGAGCACTTAAGGATAGTATTGCAAACTTTGAAAGAAAACCAGTTATATGCCAAGTTTAGTAAACGTGAATTCTATAAAGACAAGATCCAATACTTGAGACATATTATTTCTGAACAAGGGTTGGCTGTTGACCCTGAAAAGATAAAGGCTATCAAAGAATGGCCTGTACCAACAGATGTTTCAGCAATAAGATCATTCATGGGGATTGCAGGCTATTATCGCAGATTTGTGGAGAGATTTTCTGCCATAGCATACCCCATAACCTCACTCCAAAGGAAGGGTGTCAAATTTCAGTGGACTAAAAAATGCCAAAACAGTTTTGAACAATTGAAATTAAAACTCACCACAGCCCCTATATTGAAAATTTCATATCCTTATAAAGAATTTGTTGTATGCACCGATGATCCGGATTTATGTAGGAACGCAACAGAATAAACATATAAACATAAATACAGAGATGCAGCGGAAATAACACTTCATTTCATTAATATCAAAGAACTGAAATTTGCTTACAGACAGAATGGAAATAAAACTAGCTAGGGCGCTGGTAGCTATCTCTAAGAAAAGATGTGGCAGCTACAGGCCTTTGAACTAAGTTA
The DNA here is from genome assembly GCA_034641835.2 of Pinus albicaulis. Classification (NCBI taxonomy): domain Eukaryota; kingdom Viridiplantae; phylum Streptophyta; class Pinopsida; order Pinales; family Pinaceae; genus Pinus; species Pinus albicaulis. The sequence continues at coordinate 1,807,379,479 of CM076578.1, forward strand.
CAATGAGGCTCGAGGGCCTATTTATTATTTAGAAACAATGGGAAATACTAAACACCCAAAACCCTAACCCTAGGAGATGAAGCGCCAAAACTATGGGCCCCGTTTGGGTAAATTGGTGTTTCAACTTCCCAAGGGCGTAACTTTGGCATACGATCTGGTTGATTGCATCATACCTCGGCAGAAAGATCTATCCGAGACTACAAATTTGGTGAGAAACACGGTCCATGGACCCATGTTGCTCTCTCTCGTTCCCCAAAAAACGCGTTTTAGGGCCTCAAAACGTTCGGAAGTTTAGAACTTTAAAACTAGAAAAACAGTAAATCAGGCCGAAACCGAAACTGAAATAGACAATGGTGAGCCCCAAGTGGAATAGGCGGGTGACCACCAATATCCACCGGATCATTCTCCCCTAGGAAGAATGTCCCATTATGCTAAGTTCCTCCATGAGATGAGGAAACTTCTGTTGAACTTGGTCCCTGGTGAACCACTTGCCTTGGTGTAGGAGTTGGCCAGCTTTGACAACCCGATACAGTTGGATCTTCTGTCGGTGAGTGTTCTTGATTTGCATGTCCATGATACAGTCTGTGGTGGCCCCGTTCCAGGCGGATTGACCTGTTGGTGAGCTGTCTCGCAATGTCCAGGTGTCCAAGAGAGGTGGGCAAGGACGAAGGCGACCTCATATCAAGACTCAAAAAGTGCACTAAGGAATGGTGGAATACCGAGCTCGAATGCATTGTTCCCTACAGCCTTGGTGATGGTGTACGGCCCGTATCGGAGTGGGCGAAGCTTGCGGTGGGGTCCAGTGAGGCGCTCCTTCTGCAAATGTAGCCATACTTTGTCACCCACTTGGAAGTTGTGTGGCACCCGGTGTTGATCATGGCGTTGCTTGTACTTGGCATTGGCTCTGTCCAATATATCATGAACCTGTTGGCAGATGTGTTGAATGCGCTTGATGAAGCTACTAGCTTTGTCAACTTCAGATTGGACATGAGCTGAATTGGCCTGAGCAGCTGCAAATGGCATGGCTATGTCAATGGGACATAGTGGCTGGAATCCCAAGCCCACCTGAAAGGGGCTATGGCCGATTGAACTGTGGAGAGCCCGATTATAACTATGTTGTACATAAGGGAGGCTCTCGTCCCATGTGCGTGGATGCTTTGAATTGTACATGCGCAGAATGTGTACAATCATTCGGTTGACGACCTCTGTCTGGCCATCTGTTTGGGGATGGAAAGCTGTGGACTTGGTGAGCTTGGTATCCAACATCGACCAGAGGCTGGACCAAAATGTGCTGAGGAACCTGCTATCCCGATCTGATATGATAGACTGTTGGATCCCAAAGTGCACCCACACTCGTTCAAAGAAGAGTTTAGCAGTGGCTTCTGCTGTGATATTCTTCTTGCAGGCCGCCATAATGGCCATCTTCGAGAACCTGTCGACGACCACAAAAACACAGTCATTTCCCTGCTTAGTAGAAGGCAGGCCCGACATGTAATCCATGGAGATGGATTCCCAAGGTCGACTAGGGGTAGGTAGAGGAGTATATAAGCCTTGCTTCTTGATGGTCGGTTTGGCAATGGCACAAGCAGTGCAAGATCTGATGTGCTTCTCGACATCCTTTCGAAGGTTCGGCCAATAGAAATACTTCTGCAGGATTGCTACTGTTTTCTCGACCTCGAAATGCCCAGCGACTCGACTGTAGTGTGCTTCCCATATCATCTTGGCATGCTCGCTTGAAGGAACACAAAGGTGTCCCAGGTGACATAAAAGTGCATCTTGGAGGTGAAAATTTGGAACTTGCGTGCCCCCCAAGAGTGTCTTGTAAGTGTGGCCGAATTCTGGGTCACTCTCATAGAGAAGCGGCCAATCAGAAGTCTCGTGCCCACAAGAGTTGAGCACGGTGGTGAGCGCCACGATCGGTGGCCGGCTGAGGCAGTCTGCAACATTATTGGTGCTACCCTTCTTGTACTTGATGTTCAAATGAAACTGTTGCAGATATGTGGACCACTTCTGATGGCGATCATTCTGCAACTTCCCTTGTGTCTGTATGAACTGCAGGGGCCGGTGGTCTGTGTGGATGATTGTTTCCTTACCCAAAATGTAATGCTTCCATTGTCGACAGGCTTGCTATGTGAGATGCCTTAGTCATATGTGGTATCAGGAATCGTGCCTTCAATAATGTCTCACCGTGAAATGCTGCCACCGGATGTCTCGCGTGGAGTAAAAAATGTCTCTAACAGTATATGCAGCATCGTTCGATCTCAAATGGTCGTTAAAACTGCAAGAGACCAAGGTGAATGAAGGTTTTTCAAACAGAACTGCTTTCCTGTGGAGGTGTCCCAACAAAATTTAGAAAATTTTGCTCTCGCTCCTCCCTTGGTGACTTGACTCAAGGGCCAAGTGATATGAGAGAATCCTAACACGAACCTCCGGTAGAAATTAGCAAGACCCAGAAAGCTGCGAAGCTCTGTTATAGTGGTTGGGGCTGGCCAATCCCGAATGACTTGGATCTTGGCTGGATCCACATGCACCCCCCTTTCATCAATAATGTATCCCAGATATTGAACCTGGGTCATGCCAAAAGTGTACTTCTCCAAATTGGCACACAACTTGTGTTGCCGCAGTGTTTGGAGGACTTGTCGGATGTGGTGAAGGTGCTCTTCCCAAGTCTGGCTGAAGATCATAATATCATCCAAGTACACCACTACAAATGAGTTGGTGAATGGCCGCAAGATGTCATCCATCATCCTCATGAAGGTGGCGGGAGCATTCGTCAACCCGAAAGGCATGACCAGCCATTCGAAAAGGCCTTCCTTGGCTTTGAAGGCAGTCTTCCACACATCTGAGGGTTCAATTGGTACCTGGTGATACCCAGACTTCAGGTCAATCTTGCTGAAATATTTTGCACCTTTGAGTTGGTCCAGAAGGTCATCAATCCGTGGGATTGGGTACCTATTCCGGACAGTGATCTTGTTCAGTGCCCGATAGTCAATAAAGAGTCTCCACGTCCCATCCTTCTTCCGTACCAACACGATCGGGCTCCCACAGGGCGATGAACTTGGTCTGATGTGACCTTTCTGCAATAGCTCCTGAATCTGCCTCTTGATTTCATCATTCTCCAGAATAGAGCGCCGATAGATCGGTCCATTAGGTAGCGACCTGGGGGCCGATCAATCGGGTGCTTAAGCTTGACCTGACAAAGGCAAAAAAGAGAACCCCGGTGGAGGTGATGAGGTCCCCACTCTGCACAACCCCATCCACTTGTTGTTGATTGGGGGCAAGAGGAGCCCCTGTCCGAGGTTGTGCCACGCTTTCTTTCTCTTGCCCCATGATCATAAAGAAATTTGCTGAAATGAGCGACTGCATTGTTTTGCGTTAACCATGAGATAGCGGCAGAGGTGTACCGGTATCCCGTACAACTTATTTCTCTAAAGTAACAATAACGCACGAGGCCGAGAATCATACACGCATGATGCTTCCACAGCATGGTTGTCCTAATACATCGTAAACATCAATAGAGCAACTGCCACATAATACCTCATCCGTGAAGGGCTGATAGTAGGAAGCACACGTCGGTCAAGGTGAGATCTCGCCCTTGTGAAGCCACTCCGATGGTGTATGGGATGTGGGTGTGAGTCAGGTCGGCAAGCCCAACCGCTTCACGGCGTCTTCTGAAATGAGGTTCTTTTGGCTCCCATTTTCGACAATTAACTGTACAGGGGAGCCCTTTACCCACATCTGGGACTGGAAGAGACGTTCCTCCTCCTCTAGATCTTCCGGTTCCTCCTTCTGGATCTTTGTAGTGGCAATAGTGGTGTTGGGCTCCGCATCAATAATTTTTTTCCCTTTTTCATTCCCCTTTTCAGGTTCTAATTCAGAGTCGGAGCATGCATCTGACTCAGAAGCCCTAATCTCGGCCACTAGCGATTGCTTGGCCCGACACTCACTTGTGTTGTGAGTGGAGCTCTTATGGAACTCACACCACTTTCCCGTGTCCTTCTTTGGCTTTGCGGTGTTGTTCTTTTCTTATGGCTTCGACGGGTTGTCTTTAGCCGCCATGCCTTGGCTCGGTCCTTTGTCTGCGGTTTGGAAGCACCTTTCCTTGCTTTTGATTCGTTGCATCCAAAGTCTCGCTTCTTCTCGCTTTGACCGCTTTGACCTGCAAAGATACCTGTGATGCTTACTTAAGTGGTGAGAGATGTCAAGAACCCATTTTCCTAATGTATTTCAGGCGCATAAATGCGATACTTTAGCACCGTAGATGTTTATCTGGACCTTTGATACCCAACTTTAGGGCAGGGTATGAAGAATCTTGTCACCATGGCACATCTTGATCCCTTTGTTGTCGCAGCGTGGTCCATTGTATGTACTTGTCCTCATAGCTCCCCACAGGATAGTATTGTTCCTTGACGGCGTCTTAGAAATAATTCCAAGTTGGTACAGCCAAGAACAGAGAGGGTTTTTTCTGGTCCTTGTTTTCATAATAGGTTTCCCACCAGTCCTTAACATGGGGGGTAGCTTTGAGGAGTGCAAAAATAATCTTCTCCTGGTCTGAAAATTCATGAACCGAGAAATATCCTCTAGCGATTCAACGATCTATCTACGGACTCATGGCCAATTTGACCCTCAAATATGGGAATGTCAAAAATTCCCTTGTACCTTAAAGGAGCTTTGTTCGCAGTGGCTCGCCGGATGCGGCGCCGCGCCAGGTAGCCGCAAGGACCCTATAAAGTTATCCATCATCAAATTCCTTTTTTTTTCGAGGGCCTCCTCAAGAAATATTTGGATAGGATCTCCTGCTCCCTCATCTTTATTTTCATCCCCCATGGGTGGTCGTTGGGGTTTTCCAGGCCGATCTTGCAAAGGTTCCACCAAATCGAGCCCTAACTCTTTATACCCCATCCTCGTTGGGGACATGCAAAGAAGGATCGAAAAAAAGAAGACCGCTCTGATACGAGTGATCCATATTTATACAGGAATGCAACAGAATACACATATAACCATAAATACAAAGATGCAGCAAAAATAACACTTCATTTCATTAATATCAAAGAACTGAAATTTGCTTACAGACAGAATAGAAATAAAACTAGCTAGGGCAGTAGTAGCTATCTCTGAGAAGAGATGTGGTGGCTACAGGCCTCTGAACTAAGTTACAATGAGGCTCGAGGGCCTATTTATTATTGAGAAACAATGGGAAATCCGTAAACAGCCAAAAAAACCCCAACCCTGTGATATTTAAAGCGCCAAAACCATGGGCCCCGTTTGGGTAAATTGGTGTTTCAATCAGAGGTCATAACTTCTGGCATACGATCTTTGTTGACGAAAGGCACTACACCATGTTAGCAAGATATATCCGAGGAATACAAATTTGGAACGAGAAACATCGGTCCATGGACCCGTGTTGCTCTCCGTTTTCCCAAAAAACGTCGTTTAGGGCCTCAAAACGACTCCGGAAGTTTAGGACCCGAAAAATCGTTAAAAATTAAACGAAACCGTGCCTAAAAACTAAAAACCGAATAGACAGGGAGCCCAAGGAATAGGCGGTGACCACCAATATCCACCCGGATCAACCGATGCCAAGGCAGAGGGGTTGGGAGGAGTCCTTTGCGTAGAAATTGAAGGACATATGAGTGGTAAAATGAAGACACATGAACAGTAACTATTGTGCATAAGGATTTGGAGTGGGTCACATTATTCATGCCTTGAAGATGGTGCAACACTACCTTCTGTGGAAAAATTTACATTGATCATCAATATATTAGTCTTAAATATCTCTTTCCAAACTGATTTAATTTTTGATAGGCCGATGGCTTGCTCCTTCCAAGTGAATTGACATGGACATAAACATATCAGAGAGGGGAAAGAAAATAAAATTGCTAATGCCTTTGAGATTAAATGCTCTGCCAAATTCTTAAATACTGAATTAGTAAGCAGCTTTGATTTAGAAGAGTTAGTGAAAAAAGAAGCAGACCAGGATCCAAATTATGAGAACCTACAAGTGAAAATCCTAAAGAAGGAGATGAATGATTACACTCAAAACCAGAAGGGACTGATCTGTTATAAAAACAGATTATATATTCCCAATGTAGAGTCCTTGAAAATAGAGATTCTAAATGAATATCACAAACAACCATATGCAGGACATCCAGGATATCAGAAAATGTTAACAACTTTGAAAAAGAAGTTGTTTTGGCCAGGAATGAAAAGAGATGTAGCAGAATATTTAACTAGATGCATGGAGTGTCAACTAGTCAAAGTTGAACATCAGCATCCTGCTGGTTTGTTTTTCCAATTTCAGAATGGAAATGGGATACTATTTCTATGGACTTCATAACAGGATTACCCAAAACAAAGTACCAACATGATTTAGTGATGGTAGTAGTAGACACTTGAACCAAATATGCACACTTCATAACAGTGAAATCTACTTTCGGGACAGCCCAAGTAGCGAATGTGTTCTTGAAGGAGGTAGTAAGGCTCCATGGGGTCCCAAAGGTAATTGTTTCAGACAGAGATGCTAAGTTTACAACAGCTTTTTGGAAAGGTCTGTTTGGAGGTATGGGCACTAAGTTGAATTTTAGTACTGCCTATCACCCTCAGTCCGACGGTCAGACAGAGAGAACTAATCAGATTTTGGAGGATATGATGAGAATGTATGTGATGGATAGGCCATCACAGTGGGAAGACTACTTGCATTTAGCTGAATTTTCCTATAATAACAGTTATCAATCCTCTATCAAAATGAGTCTGTTTGAGGCACTCTATGGAAGGAAAGGTCATACTCCTTTGAGCTGGAGTCAACTGGAAGATAAGCTAATGTTGGGACCAGACGCTTTACAAGAGATGGAAATAATTGTTAAAAAAATACAAAGAAACATCAAAACAACACAAGATCGCCAGAAAAACTATGCTGATAAGAAAACGACACACCGAGAATTCAAAGTGGGGGAGCATGTGTACCTGCGTATTAAACCCAAAAAGAGCACACTTTATGCTGGAAGTTGTGCAAAACTAGCTCCTATATATTATGGTCCTTTTGAAGTGTTAGAAAGGGTGGGACCAGTGGCTTACAAGTTGGCCTTACCACCTCATATTAAAGTTCATGATGTGTTTCATGTTTCGTTATTAAAAAGATATATACATGATGCTTCTCACATTGTTGATTGGAATTTGGTATAGGTGGAACCAGAAGGGGAGTTCCTTCTAGAACCGCTTCAAATATTGGAGCGGGAAGAAATTGAATTGAGAAATCAGACGGTAGCGAGAGTAAAGGTGCAGTGGAAGAACTTTATTGCTGAAGAAGCTACTTGGGAAAGAGAAGCTAAAATGATGGAAAAATATCCATTTATGTTTGAAAAATGAACTCTAGTAATTAGATATTAACACCGAGGACGGTGTTTTCTTTCAGAGGGGGAATATGTAACACCCCTAGTTTATGTGTTTGATTTTCAAAAAAAAAAAAAACTAGACATTTGAATTTTAATCCTAAGGGGAGTGGACCCCAAAGGACAAATATTTTGTGGATTTAATTAAATATTTCAAATTGAGAATATGAATAAAATAATTCTGTGCAGATTGACCAAAATGAGAATTTTGAGATCACTTGCTAAATCCATGAGGATGGATAAAGGCAAATACTTTCCCCACAATCTTTCAAAAATCCTTGAAAGAATTTATTTCCAAATTAGATTTTGAGGAAAATCTAGTTTCCCCAATGATGTGGAGAGTATTTGGGAAGAGGTAAAAAGCTGGGAAAAGTAGAAAGCAGCTTTAAAAGTCCCTAAATAGGGAAGCCTAGGCAAACAGGAAGAAAAGCATCCTGATATTCTGGACGTAGAATTAGAAACAGGCTTTGGGGAGAAGTAGCTTAAATAAGCTCTTCCTGAACAGATTAGAGGTTGATCTGTTCTAGGAGGGATCTTAGCTCGTGGGTGAATTCTGGAGATAGACGAATTCTAAGGTTGGGTGGATTGGTCATATAATTAAGTGGTATGAAAAATGCATTGATATTCTCTGTTATAAGGTGTAGGTATAAGTTTTATATTGTATTGAATGTGAAAGTATTATATGTGGCATGCTGTGAGTAATTACATTCCATACATTTAACAGAAATATCAGAAGAATTAATCTTCAAATTTCTGTATAGTTGTAGGAATCACATCTATGGGACGAAATTCATCAGAATCTCTAAACCATAGCTGGTCTAAATCTGAGAATACTTAATTCCCAAAGATGATTTACAGTTTAACTTTAATCTGCTTCTGTTTCTATGAACTAAATCCTAACTATTGAAAAAGGAGCCTAGTACCCTTACCTGCATCATAGAGTAAGGAAACTAGATACAAATTATATTTTCTTGAAATAAGAAGTGAAATAAATAAGCAGAAAACACAGAGTATATAATTGATAAAGGTGCCATGGATCACTAGTTATAGGATACTGAAGTCAATGAATTGGCAAAATCTGAGTATGTTAGCAGCATACTTATATTTTTAGTCACAGAATTAAACTCATTCCAAATTTAAACAAAGATGTTTAATTAATACCTTGTACAGTTATCTATACTGAAACCAAAGGCCTGTGATACATAGGTGGTTACAGTACTGATTAACATGGCATGTTAGACATGAGAACCAATTATAGTTACACAAATTCTATCCAGGAAATTTTAAATAAAAATTCTAACGAGATGAGGACTTGAACTTTATAAACTCATTGCCATCATAGCAATCTAAAGATCTGGAGTTATACAAGTACCAAAAAGAAACGAATGAAGTATTGCAGAAAATGGTTGGGTAGTATTTAAAATATTATATTGAAAAGACAACATGTTACTGGAAAACTAATTCTTTCTTAGAGATTATAATTACTGAACATGAGAGAGTTCTCATTTATTACATCAAATTTTATATGTAATTTCTGAATAATTCGAAATCCTGTAGCAGACGAAAATATTTTTTCTTGACTCGAATACTAGGTGGAATTAATAAAAATAGATTAAAAGAGTCACAATACACTGGTATAGTTGACAGTACATTTAAAACAAATTACCATCGGTATGAATGATTTTAACTTTCAATTGTGAAAGACCTGAACCATTGAATATAATTTATCATATACAGCAGGTCCAAAGCAGAAAAAAAAAACAAATTATCAGTAGAAAAATAATAACAGTATGAAGGAAATTCATATCGCCATCATATGGGAAAAATTTCACCCAAGTCACAGTATATAAAGTTCGGTGTAATTAATAAGTAGAATGTATAGAGACAACGGTATGAATCTCTTTGGATTCAAAATTATCATCCATGGACTGATATAAATCAAACGCCAAACAAGTCGTTGCATGGGCAACGAGTTAACACATAGCCGAAGTTTCTCGTGAGTACCGACCTGTATCAAAGAGAAAGGATTACAAATTCTTCAACGAAAAATGCAACGAGCTCGCAGGAAGTGCTCAAACGAAGTAGGAAACAAATAATTACCTATGAATGAATGACAATATGTTAGTTTAAAGATGTCAGTGACTGTAAACGAAGATATCGAAACTGTATCAGCTAAATAAACAAGGGAAATCTTATCTATGGGAAGGAACAATTCTGAGTAAAAAAAAAGAACAGTAACATTCTTGGTCATCGTAGAAAACAATGGGGAGTCGAAGATGACTGAGGATGAAAACCCTCGCCTCATCTTAGTAGGACGTCGCATACTCAAAATTTCCACAAATCAGATGAGGTAACCATCAGTATCGGTCAATGGGTCCTGAGAAACGAGAACTTTAAAATATGAAATGGACTGATGATCGTCTACTGAGTAGGCAAGAAAAACAATTGTAAAACTATGTAACGATAAAACAATTTCTGTAGTACGTAAATCGATTTGATTGCAAACGATAGGGAAAAACACTCCTAGAACGAATGCCAAAGACATAGAGCCCATTCAGAATTTTCGCTCTAAATTTTATAACGAAGAGAATGGTTATGGCAATGTCCAAACCTGGAAATATGAAAGTAAAATCGTAACGACCAAATACATACTACAGCGCCATAATACAAAATCAAAACGTTGAAGAAGAAACTTAATTTACCTCTGCGTATTGCCAAAGGAGTGCGACGAAGCCGGCGCGGTGCACCATTAACGCTCGGAGGTCGAGCATAGATACCAATGCAATAAAAAACCAAGGATGAATGTGGGAATGGAGGTTCGAATAGAGAAGCGAACCAGATTTTACTGCTCAACCCTTATAGTACCCATAAACGAAAAACCCTAATAAAATCTAGCCATACAACTAGCACAAATCGGTAGACTCTCACATGGATCGACAACGATCTTGAGGGTTTGATTTCAGTAGCAATTCAATAAAATCCAAACGTACAAGTACCCCAATATATTTAATATGCATTCAGAGCCATAACCAAATAGTGCTATAAAATATATTAAATTCAGAGTTAGAGGATACGAGTAAATCCATAAATCAAATTCAAGCATACGATGAGCAGAGTGTGATAAAGGCGATGCAATACAAAACCATAAAACCAAGATACGATACAATACTTGAGATGTAATCCATATCAACTAAGTAAGGGGAACGATAAAGTCATATATACTGACACGGTAATAACGTATGTTAAAGCCTATGGAAAGAACAATATAGCATTCGATTGGATAAGTACAATCTTGCCAAGAATACAAACCATAGAAATGGAACTTTTATAATAAAATCAAATTAAACGATATCTCCAATCGAAAAGAAAAATCATCATCATATATATATATATAGGGTGAAATTCATATAAGGGTGGATTATATGTAAACATATGTGATGGATTATACATTGTGGATTTTATATGGGATGGAGTTTATATATTGTGGATTATATACATACATACATACATATATATATATATATATATATATATATATATATATATATATATATATATATATATATATATATATATATCTATATATATATATATATATATATATATATAAAAAATAGAAGTGAAGGTTTATTGATTTGATTTATAATAGTTAATATAACCAAGAGAGTTATAAAGAAATTTTTATATGCTTTACTCTATTGAAATATAGATACAATGGGGAATGGACTAAACATAGAAACTATGTTTAATAAAAGCATATGGAATTTTAATTCGAAAAGGTAGTTCTGAACACCTAGGTATTAGTTAGATGAACAGAATTGAGTTCATCAATCCAGAGAAAATGATAACTTCAGAAAAAAAAAAATTTGGCGTATGTGGAAGTTGAGGGACATTACAAATGGTATCAGAGCTCATGTTATACAAAATTGGGCTTTTGTTGTGTGTGCTCACTGTATAAATGATTTACTATTGAATTTTTTTTTTGTTTTTTTCTAATCTGTGTTGTTTAGTGTACAGTGGTGCTGGAATGGCAGAAGGTGAGGAAATTTATGTTGGTCTGCGTGATGATGACAATACACCAGATCCCAACGCTTCGGTGATGGCTATGTTGCACAGTTTGCAACGAGAAATGGCTGAGCTAAGAAGCCAGAATGACAGATTGTCATTAGCCACTGAGGAGCAGGAAAAGCTCATCAGAGAACTAACTTCGTGGAATAGCCAAGAAAGTGAAGGTTCCGGAAAGAGGAAGACTGATGAGTCTGAGGAGGATGATGCTGTTAGGCATCAGTATAAGCAGAAAAAGGAATTATAGGGGGAATTTCAAAAGATCAAGCCTCCCTCCTACGATGGGGAGAAGGAGGAAGATGCTGAATTCTGGTTGCTGAACGTGATTAAGTATTTCCAGGTCTATGAATATGAAAGCAATCTGAAGGCCAGATTGGCTATTTACTAGCTACAAGGTAAGGCTACCTTGTGGTGGGAAGAGACGAAAATGGTTCATGCTATTGATGAAAAGACAGTTACTCCGGAAGATTTCCAGGTTAAATTTCAAAACCACTATTTAAATGAACGTTATTATGACGATAAAGAAAAGGAATTTCATGAGCTTAGATTGGGACAACTTATTGTTGATGAATTATTTACTAAGCTTACAAATCTGTTGAGATATGTCCCTTACATTAGGGAAGAGAAGTCAAAGGTGCAAAGGTTTCTGAACTGTCTGCCTGCTATGTATAAGGAGAAAATAGAGTTCGATAATCCAAAAACCATGGATGAAGCGGTGAGAAAAGCCAGATTATGTTACCAACAGTTCAAAGGTAAAAATGAACATGGAAAAAGCTGGGTAAATAAGAGTGAATTCAAGGGGAAGAAACAAAAACCATCTTATTTGAAGAACTTTGGCAGGGATCATCAGCGGAAGAAATTTAACAAACCCAAGGAAAGTCAAACTGCCCAATCCCAAGTCGGTTCCAAACAACTAGATGAAGGAAATAAGAAGGAAGGCATAGTAAAAATGAGGGAACCCTTGAATGTCTGGGGATGTGGAGAACCCCATCTATTGAGGGATTGTCCCCATCGAAAAATTCAAATGATTATGAGAGACTGCGAAGCGACCACAGTAAATGACATAGCAAGAAATATACCTACTATCAGTGCAGCCTTGGAGAGTCGACAAGCAGAGCATCAAGCTACCATGGTGGAAATGGAGGGTAATATTTCTGACCAATCTGTTACAGCTTTGATTGATCCGGGTGCTTCCTTGAGTTAAATTAGTCCAAAAATTATAGAAAAATGCAAACTCAAAATTGAAAAATTTTAGCAGTCTTGGTTGGTCCAGTTAGCCACTGGAACCAAGAGGAAAGTAACTCATAAGTTACCTCAAACAGAAATCAAATTAAACGATTTTCAAACAGAGGTAAATTTAAACATTTTTCCATTAGGTTCATATGACTTGCTGATAGGAATGGACTGGCTGGAAAAGAAAAAGGTCATGATGAACTGTTGGGATAAAACCTTACATGGTATAGATGAAGGGGGGAAACCTTTTATTCTCAAGGGAAAACCAAAACCTATCTCTGTAAGAAAAATATCAGCATTGCAATTAAAACGAACAACTAGGAAAGGATACCAGGTCTATGCAGTACATGTAGAAGAGACAGAACAGAAAATTGAAGAAAATCTGCTGGATGCTCTGCCAGTAGTAAGAGAGTTTAAGGAAGTTTTTCCAGAGGAGAGTCCTTATCTTCCTCCCAAAATAGAGACTGACTTTTCAATCGATTTGGTGTTGGGAGCAACACCTGTTTCCCAAGCCCCTTATTGAATGAGTCCCCCCGAACTCATGGAACTGAAAATGCAATTGCAAGAATTGCTGGATAAAGGCTATATCTGACCGAGTGTGTCTCCTTGGGGAGCACCGGTTCTATTTGTGAAAACGAACGATGGAACCTTTAGGATGTGCATTGATTATCGTAAACTGAATAAGTTGACCATAAAAAACTTATACCCTTTACCCAGAATTGATGATATTTTTGACCAAGTGAGAGGAGCTTCAGTATTTTTGAAGATTTATGTAAGGACTGGTTATCACCAGCTCAGAATTAAAGAAGAAGACATTAGCAAAACAACATTTCGAACCAGGTATGGTCACTACGAATTTGTAGTCCTACCTTTTGGTTTGACAAATGCCCCTGCCACCTTTATGTGCCTAATGAACAGTGTGTTAAATAAGTACTTGGATAAGTTCATGCTTGTATTTATAGACGATATTTTGGTTTATTCCAAAAGTGAGAAGGAGCACAAGGAGCACTTAAGGATAGTATTGCAAACTTTGAAAGAAAACCAGTTATATGCCAAGTTTATTAAATATGAATTCCATAAAGGAAAGATCCAATACTTGGGACATATTATTTCTAAACAAGGGTTGGCTGTTGACCCTAAAAAGATAAAGGCTATCAAAGAATGGTCTGTACCAACAGATGTTTCAGCAATAAGATCATTCATGGGGATTGCAGGCTATTATCGCAGATTTGTGGAGAGATTTTATGCCATAGCATACCCCATAACCTCAATCCAAGGGAAGGGTGTCAAATTTCAGTGGACTGAAAAATGACAAAACAGTTTTGAACAATTGAAATTAAAACTCACCACAGCCCCTATATTGAAAATTGTAGATCCTAATAAAGAATTTGTTGTATGCACCGATGCCTGTAGAGAGGGGTTGGGAGGAGTCCTTTTGCAGGAAAATTTAGTTATTGCATATGAGTCTAGGAAACCGAAGACACATGAACAGAACTATAGTGCATATGATTTGGAGTTGGCTGCTGTTATTCATGCCTTGAAGATGTGGCGACACTATCTTCTAGGAAAAAAAATTACATTGATCACTAATCATATTAGTCTTAAATATTTCTTTTCCCAAACTGATTTGAATGCTAGATAGGCGAGATGGTTGTCCTTCCTAAGTGAATTTGACATGGACATAAAACATATCAGAGGGAAAGAAAATAAAATTGCTGATGCCTTGAGCAGAAATGCCTGTCAAATTTTAAACAGCATTGGAAGTAGTGCCTGGTTTGATTTAGAAGATTTAGTGAAAAAGGCAGCAGACTAGGATCCAAATTATGAGAACCTACAAGTGAAAATCCTAAAGAAGGAGATGACTGATTACACTCAAAACTAGAAAGGACTGATCTGTTATAAAACAGATTATATATTCCTAATGTAGAGTTCTTGAAAAGAGAGATTCTAGATGAATATCACAAACAGCGATATGCAGGACATCCAGGATATCAGAAAATGTTAACAGCTTTGAAAAAGAAGTTGTTTTTGCCAGGAAATAAAGAGATGTAGTAGAATATTTAAGTAGATGCATGGAGTGTCAACTAGTCAAAGTTGAAAATTAGCATCCTGCTGGTTTGTTAAACCCTTTGCCAATTGCAGAATGGAAATGGGATACTATTTCTATGGACTTCATAACAGGATTACCCAAAACCAAGTACCAACATGATTCAGTGATGGTAGTAGTAGACACTTTAACCAAAGCTGCACACTTCATACCAGTGAAATCTACTTTCAGGATAGCCCAAGTAGCGAATGTGTTCCTCAAGGAGGTAGTAAGACTCCATGGGGTCCCAAAGGTAATTGTTTCAGACAGAGATGCTAAGTTTACAACAACTTTTTGGAAAGGTCTGTTTGGATGTATGTGCACTAAGTTGAATTTTAGCACTGCGTATCACCCTCAGACCGACGGTCAGACAGAGAGAACTAATCAAATTTTGGAGGATATGCTGAGAATGTATGTGATGGATAGGCCATTACAGTGGGAAGACTACTTGCATTTAGATGAATTTGCCTATAATAACAGCTACCAATCCTCTATTAGAATGAGTCTGTTTGAGGCACTCTATGGAAGGAAATGTCATACTCCTTTGAGCTGGAGTCAACCGGAAGATAAGCTAATGTTGGGACCAGACGCTTTATAAGAGATGGAAAGAATTGTTAAAAAAATACAAAGAAACATCAAAACAACACAAAATCACCAGAAAAAATATGCTGATAAGAAAAGGACACACTGAGAATTCAAAGTGGGGGAGCATGTGTACCTGTGTATTAAACCCAAAAAGAGCACACTTTATGCTGGAAGTTGTGCAAAACTAGCTCCTAGATATTGTGGTCCTTTTGAAGTGTTAGAAAGGGTGGGACCAGTGGCTTACAAGCTGGCCTTACTGCCTCATATTAAAGTTCATGATGTGTTTCATGTTTCGTTATTAAAAAGATATATACATGATGCTTCTCACATTGTTGATTGGAATGTGGTACAGGTGGAACCAGAAGGGAGTTCCTTCCAGAACCGCTTCAAATATTGGAGCGGGAAGAAATTGAATTGAGAAATCAAACAGTAGCGAGAGTAAAGGTGCAGTGGAAGCAATTTACTGCTGAAGAAGCTACTTGGGAAAGAGAAGCTAAAATGATGGAAAAATATCCATTTCTGTTTGAAAAATGAACTCTAGTAATTAGATATTAACACCGAGGACGGTGTTTTCTTTCAGAGGGGGAATATGTAACACCCCTAGTTTATGTGTTTGATTTTCAAAAAAAACTAGACATTTGAATTTTAATCCTAAGGGGAGTGGACCCCAAAGGACAAGTATTTTGTGGATGTAATTAAATATTTAAATTGAGAATATGAATAAAATAATTCTGTGCAGATTCACCAAAATGAGAATTTTGAGATCACCTGCTAAATCCATGAGGATGGATAAAGGAAAATACTTTCCCCACAATCTTTCAAAAATCCTTGAAAGAATTTATTTCCAAATTAGATTTTGAGGAAAATATAGTTTCCCCAATTATGTGGAGAGTAGTTGGTAAGAGGTAAAAAGTTGGGAAAAGAAGAAAGCAGCTTTAAAAGTCCATAAATAGGGAAGCCTAGGCAAACAGAAAGAAAATCATCCTAATATTCTGGACGCAGAATTAGAAACAAGCTTTGGGGAGCAGTAGCTTAAATAAGCTATTCCTGAACAGATTAGAGGTGTATCTGTTCTAGGTGGGATCTCAGCTCGGGGGTGAATTCTAGAGATAGACGAATTCTAAGGTTGGGTGGATTGGTCATATAATTAAGTGGTATGCACAGTTCATTTATATTCTCTGTTATAAGGTGTAGGTATAAATTTTATGTTGTATTGAATGTGAAAGTATTTATGTGGCATGCTGTGAGTAATTACATTCGATACATTTAACATAAATATCAGAAGAATTAGTCTTCAAATTTCTGTACAGGTGTAGGAATCACATCTATGGGACAGAATTCATCAGAATCTCTAAACCATAGCTGGTCTAAATCTGAGAATACTTAATTCCCAAATATGATTTACAGTTTAACTTTAATCTGCTTCTATTTTTATGAACTAAATCCTAACTATTGAAAAAGGAGCCTAGTACCCTTACCTGCATCATAGAGTAAGGAAACTAGATACAAATTATATTTACTTGAAATAAGCAGTGAAATAAATAAGCAGTGAAATAAATAAGCAGAAAACACAGAGTATATAATTGATAAAGGTGCCATGGATCACTAGTTATAGGATACTGAAGTCAATGAATTGGCAAAATCTGAGTATGTTACCAACATACCTATATGTTTAGTCACAGAATTAAACTCATTCCAAATTTAAACACAGATGTATAATTAATACCTTGTACAGTTATCTATAATGTAGCCAAAGGCCTGTGATACATAGGTGGTTATAGTACTGATTAACATGGCATGTTAGACATGAGAACCAATTATAGTTACACAAATTCTATCCAAGAAATTTTAAATAAAAAGTCTAACGAGATGAGGACTTGAACTTTATAAACTCATTTCCATCATAGTAATCTAAAGATCTGGAGTTATACCAGTACCAAAAAGGAATGAATGAAGTATTGCAGAAAATGGTTAGGTAGTATTTAAAATATTATATTGAGAAGACAACATGTTACTAGAAAACTAATTCTGTACTAGAGATTATAATTACTGAACATGAGAGAGTTCTCATTTATTACATCAAATTTTATATATAATTTGTAAATAATTCGAAATCCTGTAGCAGACGAAAAGAATTTTTCTTGACTCGAATACTAGGTGGAATTAATAAAAATAGATTAAAAGAGTCACAATACACTGGTATAGTTGACAGTACATTTAAAACAAATTACCATTGGTATGAATGATTTTAACTTTCAATTGTGAAAGACCTGAACCATTGAATAGAATTTCTCATATATAGCAGGTCCAAAGCAGAAAAAAAAAAAAATTATCACTAGAAAAATAATAACAGTATGAAGGAAATTCATATCGCCATCATATGGGGAAAATTTCACCCAAGTCAGAGTATATAAAGTCTGGTGTAATTAATAAGTGGAATGTATAGAGACAACGGTATGAATCTCTTTGGATTCAAAATTATCATCCATGGACTGATATAAATCAAACACTAAACAAGTTGTTGCATGGGCAACGAGTTAACGCATAGCCAAAGTTTCTCGTGAGTACCGACCTGTATCAAAGAGAAAGGATTACAAATTCTTCAACGAAAAATGCAACGAGCTCGCGGGAAGTGCTCAGACGAAGTAGGAAACAAATAATTACCTGTGAATGAATGAAAGTATGTTAGTTTAAAGATGTCAGTGACTATAAACGAAGATATCGAAATTGTATCACTTAAATAAACAAGGGAAATCTTATCTATGGGAAGGAACGATTCTGAGTAAAAAAAAAAAAAAGTAACGTTCTTGGTCATCGCAGAAAACAATGGGGAGTTGAAGACGACTGAGGACGAAAACCCTCGCCTCATCTTACTAGGACGTCACCTACTCAAAATTTCCACAAATCAGATGAGGTAACCATCAGTATTGGTCAATGGGTCCTGAGAAACGAGAAATTTAAAACATGAAATGGACTGATGATCGTCTACTGAGTAGGCAAGAAAAACAATTGTAAAACTATGTAACGATACAACAATTTCTATAGTACGTAAATAGATTTGATTGCAAACGATAGGGAAAAACCCTCCTAGAATGAATGTCAGGGACATAGAGCCCATTCAGAATTTTCGCTCTGAATTTTATAACGAAGAGAATGGTTATGGCAATGTCCAAACCTGCAAATATGAAAGTAAAATCGTAATGACCAAATACATACTACAACGCCATAATACAAAATCAAAACGTTGAAGAAGAAAGTTAATTTACCTCTGCGTATTTCCAATGGAGTGTGACAAAGCCGACGTGGTGCACCATTAACGCTCGAAGGTCGAGCAGAGATACCAGCGCAATAAAAAACCAAGGATGAATGTGGGAACGAAGGTTCGAATAGAGAAGCGAACCAGAGTTTACTGCTCAACCCTTATAGTACCCATAAACGAAAAACCCTAATAAAATCTGGCCATACAACTGGCACAAATCGGTAGACTCTCACATGGATCGACAACGATCTTGACGGTTTTATTTCAGTAGTAATTCAATAAAAGCCAAACGTACAAGTACCCCAATATATTTAATATGCATTCAGAGCCGTAACTAAATAATGCTATAAAATATATTAAATTCAGAGTTACAGGATACGAGTAAATCCATAAATCAAATTCAAGCGTACGATGAGCAGAGTGTGATAAAGGCGATGCAATACAAAACCATCAAACCAAGATATGATACAGTACTTGAGATGTACTCCATATCAACTAATTAGGGGAACGATAAAGTCATATATGCTGACACGGTAATAACGTATGTTAAAGCCTATGGAAAGAACAATATATCATTCGATTGGATAAGTACAATCTTGCCAAGAATACAAACCATAGAAGTGGAAATTTTATAATAAAATGAAATTAAACGAGATCTCCAATCGAAAAGAAAAATCATCATCATCATATATATATAGGGTGAAATTCATATAAGGGTGGATTATGTGATGGATTATACATTGTGGATTTTATATGGGATCGAGTTTATATATTGTGGATTATATATATATATATATATATATGGTGAATATATATATATATATATATATATATAATAGAAGTCAAGGTTTATTGATTTGATTTATAATAGTTAATATAACCAAGAGTGTTATAAAGAAATTTTTATATGCTTTACTCTATTGAAATATAGATATAATGGGGAATGGACTAAACATAGAAATTATGTCTAATAAAAGTATATGGAATTTTAATTCGAAAAGGTAGTTCTGAACACCTAGGTATTAGTTAGATGAACAGAATTGAGTTCATCAATCCAGAGAAAATGATAACTTCAGGAAAAAAAAAAAATTGGCGTATGTGGAAGTTGAGGGACATTACAAATACCGATGATGCATTTTTTGGGTTGGCAAATGTTAAAAACTATATTATAATAGTAAAATTAGCATCGGTGAAAACTATATAAGTTCTTTAATACAATATATATAACGCGATAAAGTGTTCCATGGAAAATGGAATTATTTGTGAGAGTTTAATACAATCATATAATGAACAAGGTTTAGAACTTTCATAAAAGCCTTAGTTAGGTTATTGAAATTATGTGATAGACTAACCATAGGTGAGGTAAATTTAATTTGCTGTGAAGCAATTTGGTTAGTATATAATCTATAGGGTAAAAATTGTTAGCCATCAGTATTTTTTTTTACATGTTAGTGATGACTATATCTACAGCTGAGTTTTCTAGAAATTGATTTCCTTATGTCAATATGTCATCTATAAAACCCTCCTAAAACTTTTTTTTCCCTTCTACTTTTCAGTCCACCCCTGTCGAAATCAAAACCTCATTGTCACTATCCTATTCAGCTTCAGCCTTATTGGTCTGCCCATCAGCTTTAAAGGGCAAATCCACATCTGTTTCAAAAGTCTCCCCTATGTTAGGAAGTGGTGCTTTAAGACATTTCACCCTTGGAAATCATCAAAAAGCCAAAAAGCCTCCATCTTCTACAGACCAACCATGAATGACCTCCCACTCTGCAAATGAAATTGACAAACAGCCCTAAGTCGCGCCACTCACACCCCCTAGATCTCAGCACTGCATAAAACCCAATCTCAAGCTGACTATTAGGTTTTTCACAGTGTTCTATGGTTTCTACAAAGGCAGGAAATATAATTTCATCTCATAGAGTAAATGCTTGAATTTACAGTTAGAGGAACAGCTGCTTCTAAATGTAACTTGAGCCTGAGATATGTCTGCAAAACAGAAAGCTACTCATCCAGACTTTACAGCTCTTTCCAGGATAAAAATCACAGTAAGAAAGCGATACCACTGTCTCAGCAAATTGGTAAATTTTCATGGCCCAGAACCTCCTTCATTTACAAGCAGAGGGTTAGGGCGCCTCCTTCATCCACAAGCAGAGGGCGCTGGCCAATATTGACTTTGAAGATTGCAAAAGTCCAGGTTTGCCTTTTACTGAACAGTGAAACAATATCTCCAGGTTTTATGAATGTGAGTGATGATCATAACAGGAATAGAGTTTGAAATATGCTAGCTCAAAGGAAAAAGAGTCTGGTCTGATAAAGGAGGTCATCTGAAGCTTTCAAATCATGTGAATTTTTGAACTTTAGAAAGGCATGTCATTGGTAAAAACTCCAATCATAAGCAGCCTGCTTGTCCACCAGATCAAATTGAAGAGGTGCTGACAAAACATGTCATTACATAGGTAAAAGAAAAGTTGTTGGTTTTTCAAAGGACACTGACCTCCATAGTCACAGAGACTATCCTTCAAATAATTTGTCATGAGATGACCAAAACAAATGATGATATTTCAGTCACCCTCAGAGCTGTGCAGGGAGACAGTGTCACTTTGGCTAGGGTTTCTTATGAAACACAGTGATGATTGCAAGTAGAGATGCTGGTATTGATGTTTTTCAAGTGGTCTACCTTCCATCACATCTAGGGAAAGGCTGTGTCAAATAGATTTGTCAAGAAACCTTCGGATACTTTACCTGATGAAAAGCCTCCTCCATGTATGAGCAGATGGCCAAAGCCATTGCAGGTTGTTGAAAACTGATTGATCTAAGAGACAGTGGAAAGAGACAAAGGAAGAAAGCTAAAAGGTATTTACACCAGGTAAATGATAGTGTTTATGATACAAAAGTATTGGTTTTCCTATTTAAATGAAATGTCTGTCAAAATGTACCTATAGTGGAAAGGAGACAATATTGAATATATGCATACATTGATACCAAAAAGGAGCAGTTTCTTTAAAGGAAGTGGTTAAACAGTACTCCATTGTCACCTGCCCCGAAGTCTAAGAAAACTCCTTTTGAGGAAACAGAGAAGTATAGTGTGAAAGCATGCAACCAAAAGAGGGCGCTTACAGTCCAGGGAGAAGCTTATAAATCACCTGGAAGCAGCAATTATCAAACAAATTGGAAGAACACGGGCCATCTCCTGATTAAATGACAAAACAGTCGCCAAGGTTTGTCAAAATGCTCTTTGGCACATTCTGATTGATTTTCTTTAGATTATCACTAAGAAGGTAAAACAGTGGACAAAGTTGAGCTACAGAATGCATGATGAATAGGTATACAATGCTATAAATGGACAAAGAAGTGGTTTGATAGATTGTCAGTTTTGGGAGTTCAGAACAAATGCATCTTTCTCATCATTCAAAAGACAGATACATCATAGGTAATGTACCTATAAGCAGGAAATTATTTTGGAAAAAAGGGGCGCCTTCTTGAAATCAAGAAACCATGACCAAATCCAAGTTATGTCAGTAAGTTTGGCACCTACTGAAAATGAAGGTTGAAGAAACTATCAAAGAACAAGAGCTGTTAAAACAAGTTGACAAAACTATGCCTGTCCTTCAAATAACAAAGCAGTTTGCAGGTATTCTCTTGACTGTTTTAAAGGAAGGGTTACTCTATCTCATGTATATGACCAGTATTGTTAAAAACAGTGGCAGAAATGATATGAAGGTTGTGGAGCTATTTTTCAAAATTTGAAAATTCGGTGTTTATCACCCAAAGAAACAAAACAGAAAATCACTGTTCAAACACCGGTGCATGAGGAAGACGAGGTTCTGGTTTTTAAAGCCATTTTTGTTTTTATAAAGAAGTTCAATTATGAGCTGCACCGAGGATATCCAAAAGTGTCAAAAAGACTGTGAAAATTCGCAAAGAAGCCAAACCAAAAGTCCACTTTGCATTTAAAAAGGAGGTGACCATTGAAGATTTGTTTTGAAATGATATAAGGAGTAAGGTCGAGGGTGAGTTTATCTTTTTTCCAACTGCAAACAAAGTTCCACGCCGCCCTCAGCATTGAAACAACAAATTTCTGATCGAAGTAGCATATTTTGCACATTTTTACACTGCGCGACGCACCTGCCATTTCGTGCGACGCGCCTGGCGGAGGTTTTGAACGGGCAGTCAGTGTTGGCGCAACGCGCCTGTACGCTGCCCGACAGCCTAACCCGACAGGCCACCCGGGTGTTTTCTCTTGCGCGACGTTCTATCTTCAAAGGGTGCCACGCAGGTTTAAAGTTTTCCGGTGTTACTTCAGCCTTTCACAATGGGTGTTCATCAAATTTAAAGGTATGCTATATGTTTTTCACCCGGTTCCAAAATACAAAGTGCTATCAAGGTTTAAAGAGCCACTGTCAAGTTTATAGAAGCAGGGTTTAAATGTGATAACAAGTTAGAGATAAACACCGGAGGGGTGTGATGTTTTGATTCAAGGAACGCTTGTTCACTATTAAAACTGCTGCGAATTTTCACCACTCCACATTCAAAAATTTCAAAACCTTGTCATTATAGTTAAAAAACAGTGTTTCCTGCACGGTGATCTGAAGTGTTAAATTGTGATGAAGTGCTGACTATGTCATCTAGAACACTACGGGAAAAATGTTTGTGTTAAGACTAAGGGCAGCTTGTTTAGTCTTCAAAACATCGAAAGGCAGAGGTTTTTCCTATAAAGAACTGTGTGTTGATTAAAAGGAGAGTTGGTTATAAAAAGACAGGGTTTAGGTCTAAACAGAAACCTTTCACACTGTCCTCAAAACATTGCCATATTGTTAAAAACAGTGAAGTGCACTCAGAAAAGGTTTTTTTGACAAAGGGTTGTTTATAAGTTGAAAGACCACAGGGTAAGGCTGCTCCTGCTCCTCATGCAAAGACAGTGTTTGTGGTGTAGCTGCTTGTTTGACTTTAGGTGTTCATGCTTGTTTGATAAACAGATATCAGGTTGAAACAAAGGATTTTTTCCACAAAGGCTAGGGTTACATGTATAAGGGGCCCTTGACTGTTTTGAAAAAGAAAACTCACATAAGCTTCCGCCCAAAAGCTTTGTAATCTTTGAAAAGATCTGTCATCTTGGCTCAGGATTATGCCAGGTGACTTTTTAATTGCATAAAGAGTTGTTTTCACACATGCAAGTTGATTGACTGTTGGTATACTTAGTCAAGGCAGATTTGGAATAATTGGAAAATATAATGTTGATCCAAGACACAAGATGTGTTGCTTAACTTTCAAAGATCACCAAGCAGGGAAACTTTGGCATTATATACAGCCTGCCTCATATAGTCTGCCCCTCTTGTTCACTGTATTATTCCCTACTGTAAATTTGTTGACAGAGATTTTCCAAAGATGAACAGGACACTTTCTGAAGGGCAGGTTTTTGATGGGAATTTAATATTGGAGATAGAGATATAAATGTGGTGGTTGATCTCTTAAATTCACAAGTAAAGGGTGTTTTTCATAAAACATTGTGCACTGATATTTCACCTAACCTAAGTCTCCTTTTTCTTTCACTGTATGGTCTCTTCTATAGAAATCTGTTGACAGAGATATTCTAAGGGTGAGTAGGGCCACTTTCTGAATAGCAGGGTTTTAATTTTTGAGTTTTGTCTTGGAGACACAAATACAAGTATGTTGATTGGCCCCTAACAAACTCACAAGAAGAATGATTTCTTAAACACTGTATACAGGAAATTTACACAGCAGTTTGTCTCATCTTTACATATGGTACCCTATTGAGAATTTTGCCTGGCTGAGGTACATCCAAAGGTGAAGGGCTGGTTTTAAGGAGAGCAGAGGTTGTTTATTCAAAGAAACATTGTTGCAATCTATCCTAACCACATTGTTTATCTGTCCAAACAGCATATTGCCACAGTTTCAATCCAGAAGAACATTTTACATACAGTGAAGGCAGTTTGCCTCTTCCAAAGCTTGTTCAAGTCAGAATGCCTCCAAAGCAAGACCACAGGAGCGGTCCACATAAGAGATATGAGCCTATCTCCACAGAAGAAATCAATGCTCACCCATCTGTGCTTTTCAATTTCTATGAAGTAGGATGTCTTGATTTCTTCCAGAAGATAGAAGAAGTCAAGAGTTTTTCGCCATTAACACACTTGTGCGCTTTGAGATTCAAAGAAAAACACTTCCAATTGGCGGGTCTTGATTTCAAAATTTCTCCAAGGTATGTGTCCAAGGCTACCAAGATCCCGTATCATGGCGAAAAGTGGTTTAAACAAGCTCATCTTGACTTAGAGGATTATAAACCTTTCATCAAGCCTGAACATAGGGAAACTATCACTGCTATTTTCCCTTTTTCCTATCTTCTCGACAGCTATGCTCCACTGATGAAAGCCATAATGAGATATTTCACTTGTGAAGGGAGGTTTAATCGAATTTATGCCTACCATGTCCGCTTGTTGATGCATTTTACCAGAAGCAGGCAACTAAACCTTCCTTACTTTTTGTCCAAGAGCATAGAGAAAATGGCATCCACTGTCCAAAAGAAAGCCCCACCTCAGCAAATCCCTTCTCTTTTTCATCATTCTTTGATCAAGATTATCTTCCTATACCAGCTAGAGAAGAAAGAGGTGCCATGGGACTTATTCATCAACCATCCAGACTTCTCTACTGTCCCTCCTGTTCATGTGTCTCCTACTCAACCTGTCCATCGCCCAGTACCTTTGTCTAGTAGGCCTACACCTAGAAAACTCAGAATGACTACTGGGTAGCCAAGTCAACAGGGAGAAGGAGAGGGCAGTGAACAGCAGCAAGAAGAAAGGGATGAGGGACAGCAGCAGATAAGGGATGAGGGACAGCAGCAGATATAGGATGAGGGACAGCAACAAATAGAGGATGAAGGACAACAGGTCCATGATAAGGGACAACAGCAGATACAGGATGAGGGACAGCAGCAGATAAGGGATGAGGGACAGCAGCAGATACAGGATGAGGGACAACAGCAAATAGAGGATGAAGGATAGCAGGTCCATGATAAGGGACAGCAGCAGATACAGGATGAGGGACAGCAGCAGACAGCAGTTGAGGAATAACATGTTAGGCAGGAAGTTGAGTTACCTCTTGAGCCACAAATTGGACAAGACTTTGATGAAGAACAACAAGCTAATGTTGGCGAACAGGGGCAGCCAAGTGAACAACCAGAAGAAGATATCCATCATCCTCAAAGGGAGCAGCAAGTTCAGGAAGATGTCAAAGGTAAATCAGTTGTTATTCCTCCTCTCAAAGTAACAAAGCCCAGCACAGCAAGGAAAAGAGAGACTAAAGCTGCCACCTTAACAGTGACAAAGATTGTTCCTAACAAGAGGAAATTGCCCAAAAAGACACCTTCTAGCATGCCAAGGAGGAAAAGCGCCAGATTGGCTTTCAAAGGCAAAAGCATAGTTGGAGAAAGTGCCAAGCATGGAGGTGAATTAGCTGTCATCCCTATCCCAAGCGATGACAGTGATAACGAGGCCCGCATCCTTGAAAACCTCCTCATTCACAAAGAGGGGCAAATTGAGGTGTTACAAGAAGATCTTCAAAGGGCGAGGAATTTCAACCACTTCTTGGAGGTTGAAAACAAACAAATGAAGTATCATGCAGCTATTCATGAAGCAAGGGCAATCAAGTATAAGAAAGAGGCAGAAAGGGCGCAAGTAAGAATTGAAGAGCTCATTGGCGAGTTTGATGATGAAGAGGAGGAAGACCAGCCTAGGCGGAAGAGGCCTAGGACCATCGGGCTTAGAAGAGCCTTGGAAAAGCAAAGAGCAGAAGAACAAGCTCATTTCGAAGCCTTTCCTCTCACTGCCCTCCTTGAGCAGGAAATTGAGGAAAACAAAGAAGCATGGCTTGAGAGAGCTAACCAGCATTTGGAAATGAAGCTTGAGAGGGCAAACAGGGATCTTGAGCTGCAGAGGAAGAGGACACACCACTTCCAAAAGCTGAATCAGTTTGCTCGGCGCAAACTAAAGGCAGCACAAGAAAAATTGAAGAAGGTAAAGGGGAAGCGCCTGGCACGGAAGGAAGGGAAAAGCATATCAGCCCTTGATATTTTGGCCTCAGCTTCGGAGCATGTTGCTATGGACCCTTGAGGGTCATGCATGCCAATTTTGGGCCTTGTTCGACAACTTTTTGTTTTTTGGCATTTTTTGGGTTTTTGGCCGAAAACTCATAATTTCGCCATTTCAGTTTGATGAGTTTTCAAGGGAGGAGGATGATACCAATGGATGCCATAATTCCATGAGTAGGTCTCCAGTGATTTTCAGGGCATTTGGAGATCATTCGCCCCCTCAAATTGGCGAAAAATGCCCTCTTTTTGCACATTCTGCCCGCCATATCAGCAGTCTGCTATTTTCTGGGTTTTTGCACACAGGTACAGTTTTGGATGACTTCCAAGCCTCAGATTGAGATGGTTTCAGTTGCGCCGGAAAATAGACACAGAAAGCTTTCCAGCAAGCCCTCATGAGCCCCATTTCGACATCGGGAAGGCTGCCAATTGCATCCAGCAAGTCAGGGGACCTTTTTCAGGCATAAATATGAAGTATTTTTGTAATTTTTGAACCTCAAAAATCTGCTTTTCCCAAATGTGCGTTAAGCTATTTTTATCCTTGGGAAATGAGGTAAAGTCAATATAATTTCCGTTTTTAGCAGTTTTTTAGATATTTTATGGGATATTTTGTGCCTTGGGCTTTGCAAAGCCTCAAGGACAAGTTTAGATATTTTGACTTGGCCAATGGGATAGCTAGTTGCTCCATGAGGTTTTCCTCCTCAAGCCTATTTATTCCATGGTTCTCATTGTAAATCAGAGGCTAAACTTGAGAGAAGAATTAATACATTGGTCATATGAGCTTTGAAGAATACACTTGAGTTATGATTTTTGGACTGCCTCTTGGATGCTTTTGAGGAATGATGAAGGATTGTTGATGGATTCCATGACATGGTAGAATGGTATAGTGTTTCTTGATATGTTTTTGTCTTCTAGTTTTCATTCATAATACATGTTTCTTGCTGCTATAGATAAGTAGAGATTGATTTTGAGATATGCCCATGGAGGCACCTCAAGATCCTTGAATCTTCATAGCTTGATGTTTTCTTCTTCCTTAGTTATGCTAAAGAATTCTTAGCTGCTCTTTAGTAACTTAAGGTATTGTTGCTAGTTTTATTCATAAGTTCTATGAATGTTAAGTAGGATGTATGGTGTGCCATGCCTACCTATTAGCTTCTCATAGTTCTGTCCATGAAACTATCTCTTGAACTGATTAGTTTATCATTTTGTTGAACCAAGGAGGCCTAGTCCCGATCTAGCCCTTTGCCTAAAACTATGAAAACTTGTTTTTCCAAGTGCCCAATGACTTAGAGACTATGTTTAGGCGTTTCGGCGTAGTTTATGAGTTGTTAGTTTGTCTTATATGTTTTCCCCAAAGTCTAATAGCCATTTCCCGAAGTTAGAGGGTCTTATACCTCTATGTATGGCTGGAATGTTTGATTTCTATGTATTAATTAGCTCATAGTTGCATTTAGCATGATTAATGGCTTGCTATAACATGTTTATGTCTGCTATAAACTAGTTACACTTGAAATCCCTTGTATTTCACCAACTTGTTGTCCATTTAATCCATTTTTCCCAAAGATCCCTTCTACCGTGAATCAAATCGGCCCTACAGCAGCTTTACATCATCACCTCATAGCTTCCTTGACCTGTTTGACCCCATAGCCCAATTTATCTACATCTTGTTATCCAGTTTATGTATTTGATCAGTTTTATCCCTCACAAACTTAAAAACTAAAAAACCAAAAACACACTTCATAACTAGCCTAATAACAGAACACCGCAAGTAAACACACCGACATCTTTTTACACATATAGAGAGAGCCCTCTCTGAGTCCAGGAAGGCTAGGTCCTTGGGCTCCTAAGCTTGGTTTGATGTTACATCGTCATTTGGCTAGCCAATCGGCCAAATCACGGGACCCTAACATAATGGCGATCACGGTGGGACCTATTGAGTACATGACAGTCTAGCAAACTCTGATAGACTCTTTAGTCCTTCAACATTTAACTTAGACCATCAGCCTTTAGAATCATTTAGAGTAAAATCTCTGTTTCACCATCTTAGCAAAGTGATGAATCAGGTTTATAACACTCTCATAGAATAGGTTGCACATAAAAGTCAGAAAAACCCCCCCAAAAAAAAAACTCCCTTAGATTGGTTTTTGAAAGTATTGGTGGTGGACCATACACATATACCTCAAAACAACTAAAAATCCACCTGACGACTCCACTAGCCTCCAGTAGGCCTTACTACCTTGCTAAAATTTAGAATTCTATCCGATTTAGCCACCTCATCACCACACTAACATAATGGCGATCACGGTGGGACCCTGAGTGATTAAAAAGCTTAGTTTCCCTCATCTTTAGAGACCTTTAAGAATACTATCTGATTGACTTATCCCACTGCTCACTAACATAGTGACACTTACAGTAGGACCTTCTGAGTTAGTGACAATCTAAGTATACCTTAGTAACTCCTGAAGTCTCAATCAAGCTTAGTAAACTTAGAGATTGTCTGAAGAGTAGAAAATAACTCTTTCACCATCTTAGCAAAATGACGAGTCAGTTATAGAGAAAACTCTTCCAAACCTTGTAGGCACATAAAACTCAAAAAACCCCAAAAACACTCCCTTAGATTGGCTTTTGACATTACTGGTGGTGGACCATACACATATACCCCAAAACAATAGACATTCCACCTGGCGACTCCACTAACTTCTAGTGAGCCTTACTATTTTACCAAATTCTAGGCTACTATCCGATAGACCTATCCCATCGCCCACTAACATAGCAGGAGATGGTAAGACATTGAGTACATGACAGTCTAGCAAACTCTTATAGACTCTTTGATCTTTTAGATACCATAAACAGGCAGGCAGTCCATAGACCCATTTAGAGTAAACTCTTTTTGTTCTCATCACCCTAGCAAAGTGTTGAAACAAGTCTAGGATACTTTGAAACATAGGCTGCACATAAAACTCAGAAAATCCAAAAACATTTCTAGATTAGTTACTGGTGGTGGACCATAACTATCTTCACAAAAACAACCCAGTTCCACCTGGCGACTCCACTAATCCATCCCTTGTACTTTTGACCATCCTTCACCTTAGCAAAACTTTACAAAAACCACTCATCCAGAACATTCACCAATACCATCCTCTCTAAAATCTGGATCTAAAATCTGGCTTCACGAAGAATCAATACCAGAGCTCATCCAGACCCAAATCCCCCTATCATAGTAGATGACCCAGAGAAGATTCTATGGCAAGCTTCCGAAACTGATCATCTAGCTACTGGTAGATCCATCCGTAGAACAAGATCTGTACCTAAGCATCGCACTATCCTACTAGATTCACCTTTGGAACTAGAGTCATCACAAGCTCTTCCCAGAAGAAAATCATATAGTAAGATAAACTTTGACGATCTTGAACCCCTAAACCCACCACAGAGTCCTATTAGAGAAGCTTCACCCACCACTCCTCCTGATTTCCAGCTTCTTTATCAATTTGGCTCTTATCATCCTAGATCTGCTCAAAACTAGATCACTAGTCCAAGTTCATCCGCCACACCTGGTCAAACCACCATTGTTCAAACCACTCCATCTCAGCCCACTACTCCTCATCTTGTACATCATCCATTAGCTCCAGTCATGGCAGCCTGGTACACACCTTTGGTGTTGCCACCACCCCTAGCTCCTCTCCCAAACAAATATCAGGACAAAATCCCACACTTTACTGGAGAAGACACCACCACACCTCAACAACACATAATTAAGATGACTGATGCTTATGAATACCTAGAGGTACAAGACGAGACTGTCAGAATGAGAATATTTGCTCAAAGTCTTGGTGGTGAACCCAAAGCATGGTTCAAAAGCTTGACTCCAAACAACATCCACAATATCCCAGAACTCCATCAAGTCTTCAGAAATAGGTGGGAAATCCGAAGAAACCCCATTCAAATCCTGTCAGAATATAACAACCTAAAACGGGAAAATGGGGAAAGTGTCCAAGCTTACTGTACTAGGTTCAACAGTGTGTATAACTCCCTCACACCTCACTTCAAACCCCCACTTGGTCTAGCCTTGGCAAAATTCCCTGAGGGTTTTGATCCGGACATGACATATCATGGAAAGTGTCCAAGCTTACTGTACTAGGTTCAACAGTGTGTATAACTCCCTCACACCTCACTTCAAACCCCCACTTGGTCTAGCCTTGGAAAAATTCCCTGAGGGTTTCGATCCGGACATGACATATCATCTGAGAGATAAGGATCCCCCTACCTTAGAAGAAATGCAACAAATAGCCATAAAAGCAGATGCCAACTTAGCTGAAAAAAGAGCTAGAACTAGATCAGAAAGAAAGGTCACATATAGAGATGAGGTCTCCACTTCATCACCTTCCCTAGATCCTAGAATAGATGACTTAGTCAAATCCATGGCTAAAATGTGGGAAAAGATCAATGAAAAGGCTCCTGTTAGGGACAACCAGCCAAACCCTCCAAACAGAAACCGGAACCAGAACTTTAGAAGGGAACAGCCCCAAAACAGACCTAGGGAAAGTGACCAACAGATTAGGCCACCATTCAATGAAAACTATGTGGAATGGGATGACAGGGATACAGAACCCATCGATGAAAGTCATTTGAACCTCGTAGGATCTGATAATGAGAGTGAGGTCTACCTCACAGCAGAAGAACAAGAGTTATGTTCTCCTAGTCAGGATGAAACCAACTGTGAAGGTCTTGACGACCCTGCCATAGATTTTCAGAATGCCATTATAGAAGCTCACCGGCAGTATAATCTTAGAAGCAGAAAAAACCAAAACCATTCCAAAAAGAATAGTCCTGATAAAGCCAAAATATCTGATAATATCCTAGATAAGACCATGGATAGTAACAAAATTGGGGCCAAAAGGATTGACCAAAACAAAGGAAAAGCCATTCAGACAAGTACTAATTCAGACACTCCTAGTACCTCTACAGAAACCCCAAAGTTGACTATATCAAACGAAATCCCAAGCCAAAGTCAGCACATTAAGAACATAGAAAAGGTTATGTCAGAGAAAACAGAAACAAATCTGCCCAAGTTGCCTGTTCCTTACAGCTTCGAAGGGAAAATTTCCAAAATAAAAATTACCATACCCCTTACTAAGCTAATAACTGTAGACAGGTATAGATCTCAAATCTTCAAAGTCCTCGATCTAGAGAGCAAGGCAGATACCTTGAATTTAACTGATGACAAACCCGAGCTCTTTTTTGGCCCTAAAGTAGAAGGTGAATACCAAGAAGGATCTATTTCTCCTTTCTATATAAGCTTAAATATACGGGACAAAATATTACATAATGCCATGTTAGATTCTGGTGCTTCCCATAACCTCATGCCTAAAGCAGTCATGGAAAACCTAGGACTAGAAGTGACCCAACCTTACAAAAACCTGTATTCTTTTGACTCGAGTCAGGTCAAATGTTTAGGTCTGATAAAAAATCTAGATTTTTCCCTAACACAACTACCAGCCAAAAACTTAGTCATGGATGTAGTAGTGGCCGATATCACACCTAAGTATGGAATGCTACTATCAAGAGCATGGGCTTCCAAAATACAAGGTAGCCTTCAAATGGATATGTCATTCGCTACTATCCCAGTTTTCAACCAAACTAGGAGGTTATACCGAGAGACTCGCATGAAATACATGGTTAGCAACAGGGATAAGCCAAATAATACCCCCATCTATTCCATTCATTCCAATTTGGATTCTTTTATCTTATACAATGAAGGTGATATAAACAAGCAGATAAAAGAAAATGAAGACATGTCCAAACCATTACTGAATGAAGAAATTGATGACCAAAGTCTCAAGAAACCTGAGAAACAACTTAGTATCATGTATGAAAAAGAAACTCTTTGGAGTATAAGCTTTGATGGTTCTTGTGGAAAGACAGGTTCAGGAGCAGGCATCTGGATACACAATACTAAAGAAGGGCATTCTTTTAGATTAGAATTCCAATGTACAAATAACATTGCGGAATATGAAGCCCTTCTCATCAGTCTACACATGCTTAGAGACTTAGGCGCCAATAGAATATCAGCTGAAGGAGACTCAGAGCTTGTAATCAGGCAAATCAAAGGTGAATATTCGGCAAAGAACCCAAGACTGAGAGAATATAGGAATGCAACTTTGGATATCCTTAAAACTTTTGAAAAATATGAGCTCACCTATATCCCTAGGATTCAAAACAGTCTGGCAAATGAGCTCGCCTTCGCTGCAAGCAATAGTCAAATACCATGTATGAGTGAGCAATATGACATTCAAGTGAAACACCGCCCTACTGTACCGGATAATCTTGACCATTGGCAAATATTCCAAAATGATGATCAAATTAATGATTTCCTACAATCTAGGAATGAGTTTGAAATAACCAAAACAGACTTAGGAGATGAAGAAAAGAAACCCAACCTAAGTCAAGACCAAGAGCTAAATCCACCTTTGTGGACCAATCTAAACCTAGTAGACCATCCATGTGACAGGGAGATAGAAGAAGACATTGACCAAAGGGAACTCGAAGTCTTACACTGCGAAAATGACACCATACCCAGGGGGCTCGCACCTTTAGAAGAATTGTTTGACTTTAATGATGTGGCCAAAAAGCCTAAAATGGAATCTACAGAGGATGACATAGAAGAATACAACATAGGAAGCCCAGAAGAGCCAAAAAACATTAAACTATCCAAAACCCTCCCACCTAACATAAAACATAGGTACATAAATCTATTTAAAGAATTTAAAGATGTGTTTGCATGGGGGTACCAGGATTTGAAATCATATGACACCAGCATCATCCAACATAAAATTCCCCTCAAAGAAAATCAAAAACCTTTTAAACAGAAGTTGAGAAGGATAAACCCGGTATTATTACCATTGGTTGAAAAGGAAATTAAAAAGATGTATGATGCCGGGATAATAGTATCTCTCCGATACTCCGAGTGGGTCTCAAATTTAGTATCAGTTAGGAAAAAGACTGGTGAAATCAGACTCTGCATAGATTTCCGAAACTTGAACAGGGCATGTCTGAAAGATAACTACCCTCTGCCCAAAATGGACCACATACTTCAGAAGGTAGTAGGCGCTAAGAGAATCTCATTACTTGATGGTTTTTCTGGTTATAACCAAGTATTGGTTTATCCTACTGATCAACATAAGACAGCTTTCACCACCCCTTGGGGCACTTTCATGTACGTTAAAATGCCTTTTGGACTGATGAATGCTGGCGCCACATTTCAAAGAGCCATGGACATAGCCTTCTCAGAAGACATAGGTGTTTTCATAGTCATATATCTCGATGATATAACAGTATTTTCTAAATCTGATGAAGAACACCTAGCACACTTAAGAAAGGTTTTCAACAAATGCAGAAAGTATGGTTTGTCCCTAAACCCCAAGAAAACACTTTTTGGTCTAGAGGAAGGAAAACTCCTAGGTCACATTATTTTGGAAGAAGGAATTAAAATAGACCCCCAAAGAATCGAAGGAATCCTACAGATAAGTCACCCCAGAAACATAAAGGATTTACAGTCCTTTATCGGCAAGATAAATTTCTTGAGAAGATTCATCCCAAACCTTGCTGAGCTCCTGAAAGAGATCACAAATATGCTAAGAAAGGAGGTCGGGGTTAAATGGACTATAGAAGCCAAAAAATCTTTTGAACTAATTAAAAGGTCCTTAACCGAAACACCAGTATTGATAAGCCTTGACTTCACCAAAGATTTTTACATTTTTTCATTTTCCTCAGAACATACAATAGTTGCGGTGTTGTTGCAAAAAAATGCAGCCGGGAAGGAGCAACCCATTGCCTTCTTTAGAAAATCCCTGAGAGATGCTCCCTTGAAATATAACATCATGGAAAAACAGGCATTCGCATTGGTAAAAGCACTGAAAGTTTTCCGAGTTTACATCTTGCATTCTCATGTCATAGCTTTTGTCCCTAATACTGTCGTCAAGGACATTCTGAACCAAGATCCCGATGGTAAAAGGGGAAAGTGGATTGCTATCATCCTAGAATATGACTTAGAAATCAGGCCTACCAAACTAGTTAAAGGACAAGGACTTGCAAGACTAATGGCTGAAACCAACCTCCAAGCTTTAGATATAAATTTTGTCGATGCTTTAGAAGAACAGGAAGAATGCACACTTCCCCCTATTGATCAAACATTTTTGGATTCACCTTGGTATGCAGACATTCTTTATGTATTAACTTATATGAATGCTCCTCCGACTTTATCAAAAACAAAAGCAAGATTCCTTAAACAAAAATCTTTAAAGTTTTGCATTATAGATAGTTCTCTATATTGGAAAAATCCTACTGGTATGCTGCTTAAATGTTTGCTTGAGTCTGATGCAAAGAAAATCATGCGAGAAATGCACGAAGGGGAATGTGGAGGTCATCTCTACTGGAAAACTACTGCAAACAAAATCCTTAGAGCCGGTTATTATTGGCCTACCTTATTCCCTGATACTCACAAACTAGTTATGACATGCCATAAATGTCAAATTTTTTATGGCAAGAAAAAGCTTTTACCTTTGCCCTTACATCCCATTATAGTAGAAGGACCCTTCCAGCAATGGGGTTTAGATTTCATTGGAGAAATTCACCCCTCCTCATCCGCTCAACATAAATGGATCCTCACAGCCACTGATTACTTTACCAAATGGATAGAAGCCATACCTTCCCGGAACGCTACCGATTCTGTCATCATTTCGTTCCTAGAAACCAATATCCTATCCAAATTTGGTTGTCCCAGGAAGATCATTACAGATAACGCCGCTACCTTCTCCTCCAAGAAAATGATAGACTTCTGTCACAAATATCATATTTCATTAGGACACTCCACAGCCTATTACCCTCAAGGTAATGGTTTAGCCGAGTCTTCTAACAAAAGCCTAGTCAACATTATCAAAAAACTTCTTGAACAAAATAAAAAAGAATGGCATGGGAAACTAGTACACGCCTTATGGGCTGACAGATTAACCACCAAGAAATCCATAGGTATGTCTCCTTACCAGCTAGTTTATGGTCTAGATGCCATTTTCCCAACATCTCTAGGGGTTCCAGTAATGAAACTATTACAAGAAGTCCAAATAGAAGAAAATGACATGCAAAGGAGAGTAAATCAGACTATCCATTTACAACAAACTAGAGAAGAAGTTTACCAAAGGGCTCAATTAGCACAAGACAAAATAAAACAGATTTTTGACAAAAGAACTAAGGAAAATGATTTTCAAATTGGAGATAAAGTTTTAAAATGGGATTCTAGAAGAGAAGACAAAGGTAAACATGGCAAGTTTGAAAATTTATGGAAAGGGCCTTACATCATCAGCTCAGTCAGTGGAAACAATGCTTTCTTCTTGCAAGAACCTGATGGGACTGAAATTTTTGGAGGTCCTGTGAATGGCAGGACATTGAAACATTATTTTTGTCAGGAGCTCCATTTTTGAGTTTTGGGACACTTGCATTCATTGTACATACCATTGTTTGAAATATTGAAAAGATAGAAAAAACAAAAACAGTGCAAGTCTAAATGCCGCTACTAGTACTTCAATGTCTTGTTCAACTATCTAGCCTAATCATAGCTGAGCATGTTTAAATTTATTTGTTGATAAGTTAGTGAGTGCAAAAGATAGTCAACATTGTGTAAGATTGACTTATCACAGAGTTTAGATTAGGGAGAGATTCTGGTTCCACATGCCTAAAACAGAACCAAAGAGAGAAGCGAGGGATGAAAAACACATTGTACATCTTAGCCCCACTTGTCTAGTTTTCCTTTTGTTGCAAAATAACATTTGTGTGCAGCTTGTCTTTTATGCCGCAAATGCATGACAAATCAGACTGCCTAATCCTGATTTGATCATTTTTAAATTTCATGTTGTAGATTAGAGAATGAAATCCTGTCAAACTGCTTAATATTGACAGTTGATCTAGCATAGGTAGAGAAATGAAGGAGTTCATCAGTCTAATCTGAACTCCCGGCAGATATAAGAGTAGAAATAGATAGTTTCATTTTTGCAAAAAGAAAAATATGCATTGTCAAAAGGCTGCTAGTTCAAATGCGCCAAAGAGAAGAAAAAATGTTAGGAAAGATAGTGGGGTAGGTAGAAGTATCATTGATGTTAACCATGCTATCACTTTTCAGAAATAACATCAAGAAAAGGGTAAATTTTGCGCCAATGGATAAGGCACTGGTCTTCATAAGCCAAAAATCTGAATTCTGGACACCTCCTGACGAGGAGCTGCCCTCCCCAAATGGAGCCACTGTTAGCCATCAGTATTTTTTACATGTTAGTGATGACTATATCTATAGCTGAGTTTTCTAGAAACTGATTTCCTTATGTCAATATGTCATCTAGAAAACCCTCCTAAAACTTTTTTTGCCCTTCTACTTTTCAGTCCACCCCTGTCGAAATCAAAACCTCATTGTCACTATCCTATTCAGCTTCAGCCTTATTGGTCTGCCCATCAGCTTTAAAGGGAAAATCCACATCTGTTTCAAAAGTCTCCCCTATGTTAGGAAGTGGTGCTTTAAGACATTTCACCCTTGGCAATCATCAAAAAGCCAAAAAGCCTCCATCTGCTACAGACCAACCATGACTGACCTCCTACTTTGCAAATTAGTTTGACAAATAGCCCTAAGTCGCGCCACTCACACCCCTAGATCTCAGCACTGCATAAAACCCAATCTCAAGCTGACTATTAGGTTTTTCACAGTGTTCTATGGTTTCTACAAAGGCAGGAAATATAATTTCATCTCATAGAGTAAATGCTTGAATTTACAGTTAGAGGAACAGCTGCTTCTAAATGTAACTTGAGCCTGAGATATGTCTGCAAAACAGAAAGCTACTCATCCAGACTTTACAGTTCTTTCCAGCATGAAAATCACAGAAAGACACCACTGTCACAGCAAACTGGCAAATGGTCATGGCCCAGAACCTCCTTCATTTACAAGCAAAGGGTTAGGGCGCCTCCTTCATCCACAAGCAGAGGGCGCTGGCCAGTATTGACTTTGAAGATTGCAAAAGTCCAGGTTTGCCTTTTACTGAACAGTGAAACAATATCTCTAGGTTTTATGAATGTGAGTGATGATCATAACAGGAATAGAGTTTGAAATATGCTAGCTCAAAGGAAAAAGAGTCTGGTCTGATAAAGGAGGTCATCTGAAGCTTTCAAATCATGTGAATTTTTGAACTTTAGAAAGGCATGTCATTGGTAAAAATTCCAATCATAAGCAGCCTGCTTGTCCACCAGATCAAATTGAAGAGGTGCTGACAAAACATGTCATTACATAGGTAAAAGAAAAGCTGTTGGTTTTTCAAAGGACACTGACCTCCATAGTCACAGAGACTATCCTTCAAATAATTTGTCATGAGATGACCAAAACAAATGATGATATTTCAGTCACCCTCAGAGCTGTGCAGGGAGACAGTGTCACTTTGGCTAGGGTTTCTTATGAAACACAGTGATGATTGCAAGTAGAGATGCTGGTATTGATGTTTTTCAAGTGGTCTACCTTCCATCACATCTAGGGAAAGGCTGTGTCAAATAGATTTGTCAAGAAACCTTCGGATACTTTACCTGATGAAAAGCCTCCTCCATGTATGAGCAGATGGCCAAAGCCATTGCAGGTTGTTGAAAACTGATTGATCTAAGAGACAGTGGAAAGAGACAAAGGAAGAAAGCTAAAAGGTATTTACACCAGGTAAATGATAGTGTTTATGATACAAAAGTATTGGTTTTCCTATTTAAATGAAATGTCTGTCAAAATGTACCTATAGTGGAAAGGAGACAATATTGAATATATGCATACATTGATACCAAAAAGGAGCAGTTTCTTTAAAGGAAGTGGTTAAACAGTACTCCATTGTCACCTGCCCCGAAGTCTAAGAAAACTCCTTTTGAGGAAACAGAGAAGTATAGTGTGAAAGCATGCAACCAAAAGAGGGCGCTTACAGTCCAGGGAGAAGCTTATAAATCACCTGGAAGCAGCAATTATCAAACAAATTGGAAGAACACGGGCCATCTCCTGATTAAATGACAAAACAGTCGCCAAGGTTTGTCAAAATGCTCTTTGGCACATTCTGATTGATTTTCTTTAGATTATCACTAAGAAGGTAAAACAGTGGACAAAGTTGAGCTACAGAATGCATGATGAATAGGTATACAATGCTATAAATGGACAAAGAAGTGGTTTGATAGATTGTCAGTTTTGGGAGTTCAGAACAAATGCATCTTTCTCATCATTCAAAAGACAGATACATCATAGGTAATGTACCTATAAGCAGGAAATTATTTTGGAAAAAAGGGGCGCCTTCTTGAAATCAAGAAACCATGACCAAATCCAAGTTATGTCAGTAAGTTTGGCACCTACTGTAGATGAAGGTTGAAGAAACTATCAAAGAAAAAGAGTTGTTAAAACAAGTTGACAAAACTATGCCTGTCCTTCAAATAACAAAGCAGTTTGCAGGTATTCTCTTAACTGTTTTAAAGGAAGGGTTACTCTATCTCATGTATATGACCAGTATTGTTAAAAACAGTGGCAGAAATGATATGAAGGTTGTGGAGCTATTTTTCAAAATTTGAAAATTTGGTGTTTATCACCCAAAGAAACAAAACAGAAAATCACTGTTCAAACACCGGTGCATGAGGAAGACGAGGTTCTGGTTTTTAAAGCTATTTTTGTTTTTATAAAGAGGTTCAAGTATGAGCTGCACCGAGGATATCCAAAAGTGTCAAAAAGACTGTGAAAATTCGCAAAGAAGCCAAACCAAAAGTCCACTTTGCATTTAAATGAGGTGGGACCGTTGAAGATTTGTTTTGAAATGATATAAGGAGTAAGGTCGAGGGTGAGTTTATCTTTTTTTCCAACCGTGAACAAAGTTCCACGCCGCCCCAAGACTTGCAAAACAACAAATTTATGATCGAAGTAGCACTTGCACATTTTTACACTCACATACGCGCTCAAGTGAGGTTTTGAAAACGGCAACAAGCACATGCCGACGCGCTCGTACGCGCTCCTTTACACTCCCACCCAATGTGCCACCCGGTAAGCGCCGCGCGACGTGTTTTCTTCAAAGGGTGCCGCGCAGGTTTAAAGGTTTCCGGTGTTACTTCAGCCTTTCACAATGGGTGTTCATCAAATTTAAAGGTATGCTATATGTTTTTCACCCGGTTCCAAAAATACAAAGTGCTATCAAGGTTTAAAGAGCCACTGTCAAGTTTATAGAAGCAGGGTTTAAATGTGATAACAAGTTAGAGATAAACACCGGAGGGGTGTGATGTTTTGATTCAAGGAACGCTTGTTCACTATTAAAACTGCTGCGAATTTTCACCACTCCACATTCAAAAATTTCAAAACCTTGTCATTATAGTTAAAAAATAGTGTTTCCTGCACGGTGATCTGAAGTGTTAAATTGTGATGAAGTGCTGACTGTGTCATCTAGAACACCTACGGGAAAAAGGTTGGTGTTAAGACTAAGGGCAGCTTGTTTAGTCTTCAAAACATCGAAAGGCAGAGGTTTGTCCTATAAAGAACTGTGTGTTGATTAAAAGGAGAGTTGGTTATAAAAAGACAGGGTTTAGGTCTAAACAGAAACCTTTCACACTGTCCTCAAAACATTGCCATATTGTTAAAAACAGTGAAGTGCACTCAGAAAAGGGTTTTTTGACAAAGGGTTGTTTATAAGTTGAAAGACCACAGGGTAAGGCTGCTCCTGCTCCTCATGCAAAGACAGTGTTTGTGCTGTAGCTGCTTGTTTGACTTTAGGTGTTCATGCTTGTTTGATAAACAGATATCAGGTTGAAACAAAGGATTTTTTCCACAAAGGCTAGGGTTACATGTATAAGGGGCCCTTGACTGTTTTGAAAAAGAAAACTCACATAAGCTTCCGCCCAAAAGCTTTGTAATCTTTGAAAAGATATGTCATCTTGGCTCAGGATTATGCCAGGTGACTTTTTAATTGCATAAAGAGTTGTTTTCACACATGCAAGTTGATTGACTGTTGGTATACTTAGTCAAGGCAGATTTGGAATAATTGGAAAATATAATGTTGATCCAAGACACAAGATGTGTTGCTTAACTTTCAAAGATCACCAAGCAGGGAAACTTTGGCATTATATACAGCCTGCCTCATATAGTCTGCCCCTCTTGTTCATTGTATTATTCCCTATTGTAAATTTGTTGACAGAGATTTTCCAAATATGAACAAGACACTTTCTGAAGGGAAGGTTTTTGATGGGAATTTAATATTGGAGACAGAGATATAAATGTGGTGGTTGATCTCTTAAATTCACAAGTAAAGGGTGTTTTTCATAAAACACTGTGCACTGATATTTCACCTAACCTAAGTCTCCTTTTTCTTTCACTGTATGGTCTCTTCTATAGAAATCTGTTGACAGAGATATTCTAAGGGTGAGTAGGGCCACTTTCTAAAGAGCAGGGTTTTAATATTTGAGTTTTGTCTTGGAGACACAAATACAAGTGTTGATTGGCATCTAACAAACTCACAAGTCTTAAACACTGTATACAGGAAATCTACACAGCAGTTTGTCTCATCTTTACATATGGTACCCTATTGATAATTTTGCCTGGCTGAGGTACATTCAAAGGTGAAGGGCTGGTTTTAAGGAGAGCAGAGGTTGTTTATTCAAAGAAACATTGTTGCAATCTATCCTAACCACATTTTTTATCTTTACAAACAGCATATTGCCACAGTTTCAATCCAGAAGGGCATTTTACATACAGTGAAGGCAGTTTGCCTCTTCCAAAGCTTGTTCAGGTCAGAATGCCTCCAAGGCAAGACCACAGGAGCGGTCCACATAAGAGATATGAGCCTATCTCCACAGAAGAAATCAATGCTCACCCATCTGTGCTTTTCAATTTCCATGAAGTAGGTTGTCTTGATTTCTGCCAGAAGATAGAAGAAGTCAAGAGTTTTTCGCCACTAACACATTTGTGCGCTTTGAGATTCAAGGAAAAACACTTCCAATTGGCGGGTCTTGATTTCAAAATTTCTCCAAGGTATGTGTCCAAGGCTACCAAGATCCCGTATCATGGTGAAAAGTGGTTTAAACAAGCTCATCTTGATTTAGAGGATTATAAACCTTTCATCAAGCCCGAACATAGGGAAACTATCACTGCTATTTTCCCTTTTTCCTATCTTCTTGACAGTTATGCTCCACTGATGAAAGCCATAATGAGATATTTCACTTGTGAAGGGAGGTTTAATCGAATTTATGCCTACCATGTCCGCTTGTTGATGCATTTTACCAGAAGCAGGCAACTAAACCTTCCTTACTTTTTGTCCAAGAGCATAGAGAAAATGGCATCTACTGTCCAAAAGAAGACTCCACCTCAGCAAATCCCTTCTCTCTTTCATCATTCCTTGATCAAGATTATCTTCTTACACCAGCTAGAGAAGAAAGGGGTTTCATGGGATTTATTCATCAGCCATTCAGATTTTTCCACTGTCCCTCCTGTTCATGTGTCTCCTACTCAGCCTGTCCATCGCCCAGTGCCTTTGTCTAGTAGGCCTACACCTAGAAGACTCAGAATGACTACTGGGAAGCCAAGTCAATACGGAGAAGGAGAGGGCAGTGAACAACAGGGAGAAGGAGAAGGCAGTGAAAAGCAGCAGTTGGATGTTGAGGGACAGCAGCAGTTGGACATTGAGGGACAGCAGCAGATACAGGATGAGGGACAGCAGCAGACAGCAGTTGAGGGACAGCAGCAGTTGGACATTGAGGGAAAGCAGCAGTTGGATGTTGAGGGACAGCAGCAGTTGGACATTGAGGGACAGCAGCAGATACAGGATGAGGGACAGCAGCAGACAGCAGTTGAGGGACAGCAGCAGTTGGACATTGAGGGACAGCAGCAGATACAGGATGAGGGACAGCAGCAGACAGCAGTTGAGGAGCAGCAAGTTGGGCAGGAAATTGAAACCCCTTTTGAGCCACAAACTGGACAAGATATTGAGGAAGAACAGCAAGCTAAAGCTGCCACCTTAACAGTGACAAAGATTGTTCCTAGCAAGAGGAAATTGCCCAAAAAGACACCTTCTAGTATGCCAAGGAGGAAAAGCGCCAGATTGGCTTTCAAAGGCAAAAGCATAGTTGGAGAAAGTGCCAAGCATGGAGGTGAATTAGTTGTCATCCCTATCCCAAGCGATGACAGTGATAATGAGGCCCGCATCCTTGAAAACCTCCTCATTCACAAAGAGGGGAAAATTGAGGTATTACAGGAAGATCTTCAAAGGGCGAGGAATTTCAACCACTTCTTGGAAGTTGAAAACAAACAGATGAAGTTTCATGCAGCTATTCATGAGGCAAGGGCAATTAAGTATAAGAAAGAGGCAGAAAGGGCGCAAGCAAGAATTGAAGAGCTCATTGGTGAGTTTGATGATGAAGAGGAGGAAGACCAGCCTAGGCGGAAGAAGCCTAGGACCATCGGGCTTAGAAGAGCCTTGGAAAAGCAGAGAGCAGAAGAACAAGCCCATTTCCAAGCCTTTCCTCTCACTGCCCTCCTTGAGCAGGAAATTGAGGAAAACAAAGAAGCATGGCTTGAGAGAGCTAACCAGCATTTGGAAATAAAGCTTGAGAGGGCGAACAGGGATCTTGAGCTGCAGAGGAAGAGGACACACCACTTCCAAAATCTGAATCAGTTTTCTCGGCGCAAACTAAAGGCAGCACAAGAAAAATTGAAGAAGGTAAAGGGGAAGCGCCTGGCACGGAAGGAAGGGAAAAGCATATCAGCCCTTGATATTTTGGCCTCAGCTTCGGAGCATGTTGCTATGGACCCTTGAGGGTCATGCATGCCAATTTTGGGCCTTTTTCGACAACTTTTTGTTTTTTGGCATTTTTTGGGTTTTTTGTCGAAAACTCATAATTTCGCCATTTCAGTTTGAGG
This sequence comes from Pinus albicaulis, assembly GCA_034641835.2. Taxonomy (NCBI): domain Eukaryota; kingdom Viridiplantae; phylum Streptophyta; class Pinopsida; order Pinales; family Pinaceae; genus Pinus; species Pinus albicaulis. Next base: position 1,807,423,126 of record CM076578.1, read on the forward strand.
GGTTGTCAAGGGAGGAGGATGATACCGATGGATGCCATAATTCCATGAGCAGGTCTCCAGCGATTTTCAAGGCATTTGGAGATCATTCGCCCCCTCAAATTGGCGAAAAATACCCTCTTTTTGCACATTCTGCCCGCCATATCAGCAGTCTGCTATTTTCTGGGTTTTTGCACACATGTACAGTTTTGGATGACTTCCAGGCCTCGGATTGAGATGGTTTCAGTTGCGCCGGAAAGTAGACACAGAGAGCTTTCCAGCAAGCCCTCATGAGCCCCATTTCGACATCGGGAAGGCTGCCAATTGCATCTAGCAAGTCAGGGGACCTTTTTCAGGCATAAATATGAAGTATTTTTGTAATTTTTGAACCACAAAAATCTGCTTTTCCCAAATGTGCGTTAAGCTATTTTTATCCTTGGGAAATGATGTAAATTCAATATAATTTCCGTTTTTAGCAGTTTTTTAGATATTTTATGGGATATTTTGTGCCTTGGGCTTTGCAAAGCCTCAAGGACAAGTTTAGATATTTTGACTTGGCCAATGGGATAGCTAGTTGCTCCATGAGGTTTTCCTCCCTCAAGCCTATTTATTCCATGGGTTTCATTGTAAATCAGAGGCTGAACTTGAGAGAAGAATTAATACATGGGTCATATGAGCTTTGAAGAATACACTTGAGTTATGATTTTTGGACTGCCTCTTGGATGCTTTTGAGGAATGATGAAGGATTGTTGATGGATTCCTTGACATGGTAGAATGGTATAGTGTCTCTTGATATGTTTTGTCTTCTATTTTTCATTCATAATACATATTTCTTGCTGCTATAGATCAGTAAAGATTGATTTTGAGATATGCCCATGGAGGCACCTCAAAATCCCTGAATCTTCATAGCTTGATGTTTTCTTCTTCCTTAGTTATGCTAAAGAATTCTTAGCTGCTCTTTAGTAACCTAAGGATAATGTTTGCTAGTTTTATTTACAATTTCTATGCATGTTAAGTAGTATGTATGGTGTGCCATGCCTACCTAGTAGCTGCCCATAGTTCTGTCCATGAAACTATCTCTTGAACTGATTAGTTTATCATTTTGTTGAACCAAGGAGGCCTAGTCCCGATCTAGCCCTTTGCCTAAAACTATGAAAACTTGTTTGTCCAAGTGCCCAATGACTTAGAGACTATGTTTAGGCGTTCCGGCGTAGTTTATGAGTTGTTATTTTGTCTTATATGTTTTCCCCAAAGTCTGATAGCCATTTCCCGAAGTTAGAGGGTCTTATACCTCTATGTATGGCTGGAATGTTTGATTTCTATGTATTAATTAGCTCATAGTTGCATTTAGCATGATTAATGGCTTGCTATAACATGTTTATGTCTGCTACAAACTAGTTACACTTGAAATCCCTTGTCTTTCACCAACTTGTTGTCCATTTAATCCATTTTGCCCAAAGATCCCTTCTACCGTGAATCAAATCGGCCCTACAGCAGCTTACATCATCACCTCATAGCTTCCTTGACCTGTTTGACCCCATAGCCCAATTTATCTACATCTTGTTATCCAGTTTATGTATTTGATCAGTTTTATCCCTCACAAACTTAAAAACTAAAAAAACCAAAAACACACTTCATAACTAGCCTAATATCAGAACACCGCAAGTAAACACACCGACATCTTTTACACATATAGAGAGAGCCCTCTCTCAGTCCAGGAAGGCTAGATCCTTGGGCTCCAAAGCTTGGTTTGATGTTACATCGTCATTTGCCTAGCCAATCGGCCAAATCACGGGACCCTAACAAAAAGAAAAAAAGAAAAATTAGTAGGTATGTTACATTAAAATATTTATAAGATATTTTGAGTGTGAAATGACATATGGTTTTTGGACATTTTGTAATGATGAACCATAGTTAAACATATTGTTAGATTGCAAGTTTTTGTGTTTATTAATTAAATTCAAATATAGTAACATAATCATTATTGTATTTTATAAGGTAAAATGGATCTTAACTTATTTTTGCTACTTATACATTTTAATGTAATATGTATATTTTATTAATAAAAATAATTTACAATATAACAAGTTTGAATTTTATTATTTTTATTACTTTCAACTACTCACACTATAATATCTCCCTTCAGCTCTATGTTGATTTTAAACCACATGTAAGTATTTACCAATTTACATATTCTAAATTAGATATATAAATATAAATTCAACAAATTAAACTCAAATATAAAAAAATAGAAACTTTTTTATATTAAACTACACATTACCCCTATATACCCCTATAGTTAATTAAAAACAAAACATAATCCTATGAGAATTAACACTATCTACATAAATCCCCGACACATTGTTAACAATATAAATATCTACATAAATATGTTAACAATATAAATATCTACTGTCCAGCATGTGATAGTATTTGCAAGCCTTCTTCTCGACCAAGTATCATTTTACCTCTTCGTTTCCGCCCCTTTCCACTGAGCGAAAAACTGAGTACTTCTTTCTCTTAGCTAAAGTGGAGTCCTCTTATTGGCTTATAATAAAACTGCAAATAAAGAGCATTGTGAAACTCACGTTACAGAGAAGAATTGAAAATAATAATATAATTTAAAGTAAGCATAACTCAATCATTTAAGAATTTTTATTCATTATAGTTATGAGAATGTGTTTGAGTCATGCTTACCTTGAATTATATTAATTTTTTTAATTCTTCGTTGTAAATTTGAAAGTCCGAATGCTGCTTCATTTGAACTTCTATTAAGAGTCATTGAAAGGAATACAGTTTTGGTCAAAGAATGAGGTACTCAATTTTCTAAAACAGAAAGAGACGAAGGTCTGGCATGCATTTGAAAAGAAATTCATGGCGTAAAAATAATTTAGTTAATTCAGTCAACTTTATACATTATAACGTGGAGTAGCGAAATTTCCTCGACTAGTCGAGTATGTAGAAGTGTTATATGTATGTGAAAGTTGGGTAGAGACTGGTTAGAAATATACAGAAGTGTTATATGTATATTGAACTTTGGTAGAGGTTTGTTAGAAATTTCCAAGCATGTTGTCAGTTTTATGAGGAACTAGTTCATTTCATTTTAATTTAATTTTTTTTTTTTATTTGAAACCTTCAAAGTTATTTTATTTATTAAAGTGAAATATAAGGTAAGTTTAATTTGTTAATGTCATAAAAACTAATTCTAATACTCAAATGAAGTTAAATGCCAAGAACTTATGCAAAACAAATGTCTATCATGGGGAAATCAGAATTTGGCAACGAATATTCCAAGAGCTTATGCATTTGAGGGAAATTTTTGGGCACACCATCTTAATCTTGTTGTTGAATAAAGTCCATCCCTAGGAGGTGGCCTAAATATGCATAAATAAATTTATCCATCCCAAGGAGATAGCTTAAACAAGGCATGAAATAACAAAATTTAGTGAGATAAATTTAAATCACTTTAATTTAATCATATAAATGATATTAAGATGGAAAAGATTTATTCGTAGGAGTTCAACCAAGACCATACCTATGTTATAGAAGAATAAGCTATTTTTCCCATATAATAATTTATTCTTCCTATTTACACTTACTTTCCACTCTAATCAAATTCTTTTTTTAGAAACATAATTCTAAATTTTTGTTTTTAAAGAAGAAAAAAAAAACATTTTCATTAATTAAATGTTTTACATTTGTTTACTTCTCATTGATTTTTTCTAAAAAACATAGTTCATATAAGTATATTTTGACTTACCAACAATTTACTCTCCATATTATAAAAAAAAATCACAACAAAAAGAATCCTACTACTCAAGACATAATCTGGATATGGCATTTCAAATTCTTTTTTTAGAAACTTAATTTTGGATTTTTGTTTTTCAAGAGGAAAGAAAAAAACATTTTCATTAATGAAATGCTTTACATCTGTTTACATATTGTTCTCTTTTTATTGAAAAAAAATAGTTCATATATTCTCACTTACCAGCAACTTACTCTACATATTATCATAAAAAAATAGAGAAGAAAAATAATTAGACTTCTCAAGAGAGAAGATGGATATGACCAGAAACACAATGAGAGAATTAGCAAAAGAAGTTGAGCACATCTTATCTCCTACTACTCAAATAGAGAAATATCAAACATGAAGCTCTTCGATTACATCAGATCTACCAAGAGAAATCTCTTTTCAGTCTAAAAAGAGATTTGCATCTCAAGAAATTTGATCTCTCTCTTAGCTGCTACAAGAAATTTGATCCTCTGCAAACTGGTAGATCTCAAGATAAGATGGATGAGTGTTGTTTTAATTCACCCCTTTAAATAGGCTATATTCCACATGAATACCATGGACCAATACAATGGACCCATGGCATTGACCAATGGTATTGAGAAACAATGGTTTTGGCCTTTGGTATTAATGTAAAATATATATTATTTAAAGGGGGAAAATTAAACCAACCTAGATTCAAATCACTTGTAAAATGAGTCAATAATGTGGGTCATTTTTATTGTTATAGTCATTTTATTTTTACAAAGCTATTTTAAATTTTTACAAAAAGTTAAAATGTTTACATTACATTATTATTTTTGTTTATTTATTCTAATTTTAATTTCATTTTTATGTAATTTACTAATTTAAAATGTTAAACTATACATTATGTTACATATCTAAGATACTATACTAGAGAGCACCTTTCAACCTAATAGTACGAATTTAATGCCTTCAAATAGAGAAAAGTAACATGCCAAAAATGGATTGTCAAAACTTTCAAAGATCTCTTCCATATTGTGTTTGAGAGCACCTCTCCAAGAAATGAAATATTATGTAGTGTCATGTAAACATTCTAAGTGAGTCAAATTAAAATTAAAATAAACTATTAATTTATTAATTTTCAATAATTATTACCTTGGTTTTTGAGCTTTGAACCCACAGTGTTGACCCACCATATTCATGTGGAATATAACATATTTCTAGAGGAGAATTAAACTAGGGTAGATCCATCCTAACTACGGATCTTCCAAGAGTCTACACATGAATCTAGGCTAGTTTAAGTATAAAAAAGGAATAAACTAAAGCTATGTATAAACATTTGCTACAAAAATCTAATTTATTGTTTATTTATTTTAAAAATTATTTACAAATATTTATTGAAATGATTGAATGATTACAATTTTCCCTATCTACGACCCTAGATCCATTTTAACATAGGGTCTATCAAGATATGAGAGGGATCAAATATATCAAGGTGCAAACCTCTTTTCTGAGTGTCAAATGATCAAATATCTCAAGGTGCAAACCTCTTTTCTGAGTTAAAACTTGAAGAAAGGTTTGCACTCGAGAAATATCAAGTTGTGAGAGGGATCAAATCTCTCAAGGTGCAAACCTCTTTTCTGAGTGAACAATTTCAATAAAGGATTGCACCTCAAGAAATTTTATTCCTCTGAGGGCTTGACAAATTCAAAATTAATCTAGATATAGGTTCATTTAATTACCAGCCTAGATCCATCTTAACTCTGGATCTATCAAGCGTGAAGAGGGATAAAATATCTCGAGGTTCAAACCTATTTTTTGAGTGCAATACTTGAGGAAAGGTTTGCACCTCTAGATATTTGATCCCTCTCTGTGCTTGATAGATTTGGAATTAAGATGGGTCTAGGTTGTTTTCATTCATGTGTGTCCAAGGAAAATATATCAAACATATGATTAATTTTATCAATAATATGCAAACACATCTAATATTAATATAATCATTTTATATATGTGCAATATGTCTCATATTTATCTGATCATTTTAATTAATTTTATCAATAATGTGTAAATAAATCTAAGATTGATATAATCATTTCATATATGCTCAATATGTCACATATTTGTGTGGTCATTTTAATTTTAAATTTTCTTAGTTACCTCATATTGTTGAGATGATAAATATTTTTAATAAACTTATTGATGAAATAAAAATTTTGAATGTTAAATTTTGTTTAATGATTGAAAATGTAAATAATGAGAATGCATCCACTTACAAACAGTATTCCTTGTGACAATCCCAAACTATTTTCTTCTAATTTTCTTATTGTCACCCTTGTTAGTTTTGTTATATTTTCATATGGATTATATGAAAAGGATACTTGAAATCCTAAACCATTTAAATATTTAGCAAGAAATGTTGTACTAAACATCATACATTGTCTCTCTTTCTCTCCAATATTAATAGGTTGAGCTACTATAAAACAAGAATCAATGTACATTGCCAATAGTTTTTTGTTCTTACATTGAAATCCATGCAAATTGTTAACCCAATCACTTCAAAATTAATGTACCATCATACGTCCAATTATATAACACTAGAAATCAACGTCTACACTCAAATAAATGAATCTAATGCAAGCAATCAAATAAGATTAGAAAACAACATCTACACTGAAATAAATGCATCTAATGAAAATAAAATAGGATTAGAAATCAAAATCTACAATAAAATAAATGCATCTACTGCAAGTAAGAAAATAAGATTACAAACCAACATTTACACTAAAATCAATGCATATAGTGCAAGCAATCAAATAGGATTAGAAAACACCATCTACACATAAATTAATGCATTTAGTGCAAGTAATAAAATGAAAAGATAAAGCATCTACATTGAAATCAATGCATCTAGTGCAAGCAGTCAAATATAATTAGAAATCAACATCTACACTGAAATTAATGTATCTAGTGCAAGCAATGAAATAGCATTAGAAATCGCCACGTACACTGAAATCAATTCATTTAGTGTGAGCAATCATATATGATTATAAATCACCTACATTGAAATCAATTCATCTAGTGCAAGCATTTAAATATCATTACAAATCAACATTTACACTAAAATCAATGCATCTAGTACAAACAATCAAATACGATTAGAAATCACCCTCTACACTGGAATCAATGCATCTAGTGCAAGAAACATTCTTCCCTCTCCCACCCCTCCAACTTCGTCTCTCTTTCTGTGCCTCTCTCCACCCTCACACTCTACACTGAAATCAATGCATCTAGTGCAAGAAACATTCTTCCCTCTCTTACCCCTCCAACTTCGTCTCTCTTTCCGTCCTTCTCTCCGCCCTCTCACATTGTCTCTCTTCCTTCTTCTCTATCACTTTATTTCCCACCTCTCTCTCTCTCTCTTCGCCCTCCAAATATGTTACTATATCCCTCCTTCTCTCCTTTTTTCCTCCATTTTCTCCACACTCTCCTTCTTTGTCTCCTTATCTCACCCCAAAACATACACACTCTCTCTCCATCTCTCCCTTGTTACTCCCTCTCTCTCTCTCTCTCTTCACTTCGCACTCTCTATGTCTTTATTTTTCCCTCCCTCACTCCCCCTCCAATTCCATCTATCTATCCCTCCCTCTCTCCTCCTATATTCCTCCCTTTATACTCCTCTCTCTCGTCCTTCATATCTCTCCTTTTCTCTCTACCTCCCTCTCTCTCTCTCTTTTCCATCCAATTTTGTCTCATCCCCCACTGCTCTCTTCCTCTCTCTCAAGTCATCTCTCTCCCTTTATTTCCCACCTCTCTCTCTCTCTCTCTCTCTCTCTCTTTTCCATCTAATCCTCTCTCTCTCTCTCTCTCTCTCTTTCTCTCTCTCTCTCTCTAATTCTCTTTATCTATCTCTCTCTCTCTCAACAGCTACACTAGAATCAATGCATATAGTGCAAGAAATAAAATAGGATTATAAATCACCAGCCACACTAAAATCAATGCATCTAGTGCTAAAAATATTCTTCCCTTTCTCCCCCCTCCAACTTCATCTCTCTTTCCCTCTCTATCTCCACTCTCTCACATCCTCTCTCTCTTCCTTCCTCTCTCTCCATTTCTCTCCCACCTCTCTCTCTCTCTCTCTCTCTCTCTTCACCCTCCAACTTTGTTACTATATCCATCCCTCTCTCCTTCTCCCCCCTACCTCTAGCTCTCCTTATCATTATCTTTATCTCACCCCCAAACATACACACTCTCCATTTACCCCTTGTCTCTTCCTCTCTCTCTCCACTTCTCACTCTCTATGTATTTCTTATTCCCTCCCTCTCTCCCCATCCAACATAATCTCTTTATCCCTCCCTCTCTCCTCCTTTCTCTAAAGTCCTTTGTATCGTCATTCCTCTCTCTCACTTCTTCTCCTACCTCCCTCTCTCTTACCTCATCTCTATCTCTCTCTCTCTCTTTTCCATCAAATCCTCTCTCTCCCTTTCTCTCTCTCCATCTAACTATGTTACTATATCCCTCCTTTTATCCTTCTCTCTCTCTCTCTCCTTCCCCCACCCATTCTATCCATCTCTCCTTTCTCTCTTTATCTCACCCCAAATGTAAACACTCTTTGCCCATCTCTTCCTTGTAACTCCCTCTCTCTCTCCACTTATCACTCTTTATGTCTTTAATATTCCCTTCGTATAGCCCCCTCCCACTGCATCTATCTATCCCTTCCTCTCCCTAAAGTCCTCTCTCTTTTCCGTTCTCTCTCTCCGTTTCTCTCCAACCTCCCTCCCCCCTCTCTCTCTCTCTCTCCTATAGTCATCTCACTATCGCCCTCCATCTCTCCTCCTCTCCCTCTCTCTCTATTTTCCTTCCTCCTCTCCCCTATCGTTCATCCTCTCCCCTATCCTTCTGTTTATCCCCATCTCTCCCGTTTCATCCCCCTATCTCTCCACCTCTAGCTCTTTGTTTATTTAATATTACATAATAAGAATATATTTTATAGTCCAATGATGATGATAATTGTTAAAAAAAAAGACACTACATGTTAAAGCGCACTCATATATGTAAAGGACCAAAATTCTCCTTCACATGCTCTATTTTCTGCACATTAAAAATTATGCACAATAAAACCATATTACTACATCGTTCATTAGTGTCACAACACTCACTATCCAATATTCAAAAGACATGAATTCTATGACACATACTCCATCCTCAGCACAAGGAAACAAAAACATAGTAATATGAATTTGATATTTTTAACCATTCATTTTAACCAGCAAAGACTTTTACTGGGCTGGGGAGGGACAACTAGAAGTTTCCGAAAAAACTAGAAATTGTTCAAAGTTTGCATTGAGAAGGAATAAAAAATAGATAAATCCCTGAAATTCTGCTTCGAGAAAGAATGAAAAAAACATACAAACAAAATTTTGATATCATAAAAATTGCAAGGAAAGCACCTTAATCAATTCAACCGACCCATCCTCATATGGTGTAGCCCGTCGCATGCGGCGGCGCATTCACTTGCCCTGAAACTATGGAACCTCTTATAAATTGAACGTCTTCCAGTAGATTTTCATGTCTGTCAATTATTCTGAGGTAAAGATCATGCTGATTCAGGGTATTTCAATCTCGTGTTCAATTCTCGCGGGTAAGTTAGCATTACTCAACATTTTTACACCGATTCAAGGTACATGTTAACGCGACATCTTCCAGGTTTTCACTCTCACACTTACGGAAATTTGGGTGTTTACTTATGTAATTACCATCACCTTTTCATACCCTTGCAATTATTCTGTAGTCTGGAAATTTCATCACTACCGAGGCGATGATTCTAGTTTTCTTTCTCCTACTTCCTACTACTTCCCAGGTGAGTTTCAATTATGGTGCAAATTTCCATGCTTGTGGCCATTGTTCTTCCAGCCTCTGCAGACCTAATATCATACCTGATTTAATCTTGTATATTGATTTTATTGTACACTATATACTCAATGCCACGTAATAGGTATATATATACAAGTATTTGTATACCTGCAATGATTTTTCTTAAAAGCTAGTTAATTAAAATTTTCAATTAAATTTTTTTTGTTACATATTCCCTATTTGACGATATTTGGAATTGGTTTGCAGGCATAAATGCTACAACTTCCCCTGTTTTTTTCCTATGAGGTATTTCAAGCTTTTCTAGGTCAGTGGTCCTGTGCCTCGCAAGTTGTACCTCTAGTTACTCGGTCGGTTGTGAGCTAATTTTTTTGTATACAATGCGTTATTTGGCCTTAATTTGGAGTTAATGCACAAGTGTTTATTTTGTGTATATCTAAACCCTTAATTTAGAAATTATTAGTATTTTAGGTATAGACATCTAATATGTCGACGTTTTGTATTTATCTACACCTATTTGGAAGTGTTAGTCCCCGACTATTCCGCTCAATAGTATGACTATATGACTATTTTCATTTAGTGTATGTTTGGAAAATTCAATTAACTTAATAATACAATTTACTTTCTTTCACCTCGGTTAGATGCATGTCTATTTTCTATTTATAAATTCATTTAACTGTGTAGTTCTGTGGTGTCTTTTTTTATCTGTAGTAAGCCTTAATCTTGCACCAATTCCTGCTATTGGGGTCATATGTTTTGTAATGATCCTTGTATGATCTACTCAGTTTGATTTATAACATACCGAGTAATAAATAATGGTGCTTTTTGATCCATTCATGCATAATTCCGATTTACTGGGTCAACATCATATTAGAGTTAGCTGGACTTTGCTTTTATCTATTATTTATCTAATCTAGCACTATATATTTTGTTACGTTTTGGAGTAGTTTTCACAAATAAATTATTTCTTAAAAAAAAAAAAAAACGGTTGTATAATTATGCACCTTGTATTCACGACCATAAATAGTTTCCTTGTTTTATTCCAAGGTCCTTCCTGTGTAATGATTCCATATCATCTGCTTTCTTTATGAATTTTCCAATGCTATGGTTAGTGTAGGCACACAAATTCAAGTATTGTACAACATGTTCACTACTGTTGTATCAATTTAATGTTGTATGACTATTAGGTTATATCAAATTACTTTAAGAAAAATGGTGCATGTTTTCATAGTTATAAGTTAACCACCTTATTTAATACCGAATTTGGTAATACCATAAAGTTGTAACATATATTTAACCACAGTCCTTACCATATATAATTTTTTTTTTTTTTTTTAATTACTTTTACTTACCACCTTTAAATTATAAAAGATAATCAAATAATCATTAACTGAAATACCCAACCCTGCATTAGGTATAAGGCAGATGACCCTCGTAACAACTTTGGTTTTTCCTTTCGAGCTACAATGATTCTTGGCATTATTGTTTTGCAATGATATTTAGCCTAACACTATGGTCTGGCTTTGATTATGTCGCACATAATTTACCCTCGGTGTTTGGCACTTCGTACACAAGAATTATATGAAAATCTACCACAACATCAATCATTAAACAATTCATTTATGTGTTCCACATCCTTGTGATCGCGGGTTGTAAGGTCATTCATTGCGCGCATTATTTTTGGTGTACTTTGGTTTTGTTGGGTCCACGTAGCCGACATTTCTCTGCTGGCATCCACCCTATCTCCACGCTCGACACCTGGTTGTCGTACCACCATTGATCGGGGTTCTAATCCTACGCTGCTCGTTCGTTAGGGTTGCTAATGACCTTTGGCCATAACGAAATTCTCATTGCATTGTATCATTCAGTCAAATTTTTGTAGAGTGTCTCTACGTGTCTCAGGGTTTCGTAAGAGAGTTTAGAACAACGTTTCTTCCTAGCTCCCTCACAGCGTGGCAGCGGTATGGTGGCCTCAAAGGAAGCTCTCCCTCCGGCGATTGGTAATCAACATCCCTTATTTTTTTTTGCTTCGGTTGAATACCCTGCGTGACAGGTTCTCTGTCTCTTTTTTTTTGGTTAGTGAATGGATTAGTTTCTCAAGCATTTTATGGTATCATGCGTGTCGCTCTGCTTGGTAGCCTGTTTACTCATTGGGTTTTTTTTGCAAAACTGTTTGGGTTTGCTGGCAAAAGCGGTCAATTTCCATCTTGGCTCTTACCTGGTTTCTTCAAAGTCACAGGTAACCCTCTTCCCGAATGTTATGTTTGACTATTTATAAATACAAAAGACAAGGGTTGTGTTAATTTCTAAATTTCGCTAACACTAACGCTTCTCCAGTTTGTTGACAGGTACTGATTCTGCTTCCTCCCACTGCTTACCGGCTCTAGTTCCTTGGACAGTTGCCATAACTCCTGCCACGAGAATTTTAACCCTTGCATCTATATTACAGGTACCCTTGATGTTAACAGGATTCAAACCTTGAATTTTTCCACGTCTAGGTCTTTTTTGGTTTAGTGGCAGTGTCGATTTTGGTTGCTCAAGTTATGTGCCTGTGGCCTTGTTTTGCAGAATTAATGCGGTCTACTACTCTGTGGTAGTATGAGGGTTTTATTAGAATTTACGGCCTCAAGCTGATTAGCGTGCATTGTGCCTCCCGCACTCTCGGAGATCTTTTGTTTATGGATTTACCATTTAAAATTTGTATTTAAGTTACAGTTGAACAGAAGGGTCAGGATTTTGTACACCCGCGCACCTTTTACTCCTAGCTATTTTGCTCAATAGGATTTTGACAATTTTGTTCTGGAACAGGTTCTTTTCCACTTGAATATATGTATAAGTATGAATTTAAAGCGTGAATATTCGCGTTAGTCTTGGTGGATCTTTCTATTCATGTCTTCCTTCACTCAATTGGGAGACATGTCCATTGCGTTTTCAAATAATTTCCTATTTGTGTGGATTACCTATGTTATATGGATTATATTGGAAATTCTTAGCTATATACTTCTCAGTTCTTTTTTGATGGCTCTTACAGTTACAACTTCCTTCAGGGGTTTGTTTGCCAAGAATTAAAACTTTTATTACCAGCTATTGCATTCTATCCAAATGGATTGTTTTGTTTCGAATTTGGAAAATTGAGGTTCATCATTCGTTTGTTTAATTCCTAAATGTAATTTCACAGGTTCTCGATTCTTTTTTTTTTGTTAAAATTCCAAAGTTTGTCTCTGCAGGCAGCCTCTTTTCTTAAAACCCACGTTGTTCTGTTCTTTTCCCGTTAGCTTTTTCTTGAATTCTACAGGTTGACCGGAAAACCAATGTTCGTGTAATATCATAGGTTGGAGGGTGACCAACCCAGGATTTCCGGTTTCAGAAGTTCTGGGTTAACAGTCCTCCTGTAATTTACCTTCTAATACCCTTTTTAGTAATTTATTCTACAATATTGCTAGTACAGGTAAATGAAATAACGCCATTACTCATACACATATGGTTAACAACACTTCAACCATTTTTCTCTCTATTTGCATTCTACTTTTGATTAAATAAATAATTTCTTTAGATACGAACATAACTATTCGAACATGTACTATGTTACCTAGTTTCTTTTGTCACATGTTAACAGAAAACAACACATTCGGCCACCATTACAAATTTTAACAGGAAAGCAATATATATTACAGACATTAAAATTCAGCAGAAACACATTGTAATCCACATACATCCCTTAATCTAACAGAAAAGCAATTTTTTCTTCTACTTGAAAATTAACAGCATTCCACTCATATCTGCACAATTTGGCTGGTATGTGTTTGCCTCCCTTCCATGAGTGAGGCAATTACGTCCTCTAACTCCCCCCGTGCTTCAAGTCTAAGTCTGCGTTGAACTCAGAAAATCCTGGAAGAGAAATTCGGGACAGTCTGATCCAATTCTCCAATTCTAGTGGAACAGTTTCTCCTCTATGAGTTCTTCCCTTCAAGGATCACTCTTAAGGATAACCCACGTTCCTTAGTGTTTCCACAGAACCCCTAAAACTCCCCTGGAATCCCTATTTATCCAGAGTGTTTTTTTTCTTGGTTTTCTATGGAACTACTTTTTTGTTCAACTAACTTCAGATCTTGAATATATATATATATATATATATATATATATATATATATATATATATATATATATATATATATATATATATATATATATATATATATATATTTCCACCGCCTTTTACTTATGAAACCAATTCACAAGTAACAATTTTTTTATCACATACCAAAAATTAGTTTCTGTTCAAAATATCATGTTTGTTCAAAGTAAATAATGTTTAACATTTTCTTTAAATGACAACCTATCAACTAGTCAATAATTAACTAAGGAAATGGTTACAGTTTTCCCCCTCTGAGAGAGAACACTATCCTCCGTTTTCCTATTGCACATCAGCAAAAAGCTCTGGGTATGCTTCCCGCAAAAAACTTTCATCCTCCCAGGTGGCCTCTTCCGGGCCAAAGTGCTTCCATTGCACTTTAACCTGGGCAATGGCTCGTTTCCAAAGCATGATTTCCCTCCAGTCGATGATATCGTGAGGCTCGACCAGGAATTCTCCGTCCGGTTCTACCTGCACACATTAGACTTGTATTATTTTACATAGTCTTTATCATATAATATCTTAATTATTGTGCTTAATTTCTACCTGAATGTTCTTCCAGTGAATTGTATGTCTCGGATCATGAATATATCGCTTTAATAGTGATACATGGAAAACATTATGTACTCGCATGTGGCTGGGAAGAGCAAACCGATAAGCCACCGGTCCCACCCTTTCCAGTATTTGGAAAGGACCACAAAACCTAGGAGCTAACTTTGCACAAGTTGTCCATCTTAATGTACTTTTTTTGGGTTTAATTCTTACATACACATGGTCTCCAACTTCATATTCACGATATGATCTCTTCTTATTTGCATATAACTTTTTCCTATCTTGGGCTACCTTTAAGCTCTACCTAATCTTCTTCACCTTTGATTCCATTTCCGCTAGCATGTCCAGTCCCAACATGATTTTGGTCTCGGGACTGCTCCAATTAATGGGAGTTCTACACTGCTGCCCATATAGAGCTTCAAATGGAATCATTTTTAACGATTCTTGATAACCTTTATTATAAAAAAATTCTATTAAGTGTAGATATTAATCCCATTTAATCGGTTGTTGCATGACATACATTCTCAACATGTCTTCTAGTACTTGATTTACTCGTTCAATTTTTCTGTCTGTTTGTGGATGATATGTAGTACTAAAATTAACTTGAGTTCCTAATCCCATAAATAGTGCCTTCCAAAAAGCTGATGTAAATTTTGCATCCCTATCTGAGATAACTGTCTTAGGAATTCCATGCAGTCTGAAGATCTCTCGCATAAATAAATCTGCTATCTGTATTGTCTTGTAAATGGATTGGATAGGTATAAAATGTGTCGATTTACTTAGTCGATCCAGAACTACGATTATGGAATCATTACCTCATTTTGATTTTGGTAATGCAGTGACAAAATCTAATGAAATCACCTCCCATTTCCATTCTGGAATGGGTATAAGCTGCATTAATCCAGCTCGATGTTGATGCTCTACTTTCACCTGCTGGCACTCTAAACACTTGTTTAGATAGTTTTCTATGTCCTTCCTCATTCCCGACCAACAGTAATCCTTTCTTATAGCTCTCAACATCTTTTGGTATCGAAGGTGTCCTGCATAATTGCTTCTATGATATTCATCCAATATTAGAGTCTTCAACTCCATTCTATTTGGGACAACTATTCTTCTCTCGAAAGTCAGCAGTCCATCTTGATTGATTTCATATTCCCCCAACATTCTTTGTTCTTTGTTTTCTTGAGCTTGCTGCCACAAAAATTCATATTCAGGATATTTTCCTGCTTCCCTTCTAATTTGTTCTAGAAATCTACTTTCAACTTGGTTAACATACAATTCATAGATGTTATGTAGTTTTCTTCTAAATACATCTACAACCCGGTTCTCTTTTCCTTTTACATGCTACAGATCAATGTCAAACTTGCTCAAGACGACATTCCACCTTTCTTTTTGAGAGTTTAAATCAGCTTATTTGAAATAGCTGGTTATACTGCTATGGTATGTCCTCAACATAAATCTTTTCCCAAGTAAGTAATGTCTCCATACCCGAAGAGCGTGCAGAACTGCGGTCATCTCCAAATCATAGGATGAATATCATAGCTCGTGATATTTTAACTTACGAGATTCATATGCGATTACCTTTCCTTCTTGTGATAAAACTGCCCCAACACCCTCCTTACATGCGTCCATGCAAACCTCGAATTCCTTATTCAGATCTGCCACACTTAACACGGGTGCTGCTGTTAATAACTGCTTCAGTTTTTCAAAACTATCCTGACATTCTTTTGACCATTTAAAAATTTTCCCCTTCCTTTGCAGAGAGGTAATAGAGAAATCTATCTTTGAAAATACTTTAATAAATTTCCGGTAATAGCCAGCGAGCCCCATAAATGATCGTATATCTGCCAGATTTTGTGGCACCTTCCATTCCATAATAGTTCTGATTTTCTCCAGGTCCAATGCTATACCTTTTTTAGATATCACATGTCCAAGATATTGTATTTCTTGCTTGAAGAAATCGCATTTACTGAATTTTGTATATAACTGATGCTTCCTTAACATTTCCAGTACCATTTGCAAATGTTCCTTGTGTTCTTCCACATTCTTGGAGTAAACTAGTATGTCATCAATGAAAATTAACACGAAATTATCCAAATAAGGGTGAAAGATACTATGCATCAGTCTCATGAAAGTGGCTGGTGCGTTAGTCAGCCCAAAAGGTAATACCACGAATTCGTAGTGACCATACCTTGTGCGAAAGGAAGTTTTATGTATATCTTCATCTTTGATTTTGATTTGATGATAACCCGACCTCAAATCAATTTTTGAGAATACAGTAGCTCCCCTTACCTGGTCAAACAGATCGTCAATATGTGTTAAGTTATATCGGTTCTTAACAGTCAGATTGTTTAATTGTCAGTAATCCATGCACATGCGCATGGTCCCATCCTTATTTTTAACAAACAATATAGGTTCTCCCTACGGTGACACACTGGGTCATATATATCCCTTGTCTAGTAATTCCTAAAGCTGCATTTTCAACTCAGTCAATTCTGGCACACTCATATGATAGGGGCCTTGTGAAATCGATGATGCTCCACGCCGCAATTCTATTGTAAAGTCTATATCTCTTCTAGGCGGAAATCCTGGTATTTCTTCTGGGAATATATCCTTGAATTCATGTACTACAGGTATATTTTCCAGCATGGAAAATTTTTCCTTAGAATCAGATAATCCTACTTGTATAGCGTACAGTTGTCCCTTTCTTATACATTTTCCCATTTGGGAAGCTGTAATCGGGCACAACTGTACATGTTTCTTTATTCCATGAATCTCTTGGTGGATGCCATTCCGATCTCTGTAGTAGATGATATTCTCTTTATAGTCTACCAGCGTCCAATGCTTTTCCAACCAATCCATACCAAGGAGCACATCATAAGATCCCAAGGGTAAAACATTCAAGTCCACTGTTAGTTGTTGTCCTTCGATTTGCAATGCACAATTTGGTATTTTTGCGCTAATTTTTCTTTTGGCTCCAGTAGCTAATTAGACCAACCATGTTTTCCTAAATATTTGACTTTGCAATTTATAGATTTGGATTATTTTAGGACTTATATAACTTAAAATTGCTCCCGGATCTACCAAAACAGAAACATTTTGGGATAAAAATTTACCTTCTAGCTCTATCATGGTTGGTTGGAAGTCATCTTGTCGATATTCCAACACTGCATTAATTCTGGGTATGCTTCGAGCCACATCTCCCATAGTGGAGGCTTCCTGTAAATTGGTTACTGCTTCGTTCCTACCCTGCTGTGGGTAGTCTGGATAGTAGTGTGCTTCTCCACAGCCCCAACACTGTAAAGGTGGCTTCTGATTTTGAGGTTGCTCAGGTTTACTAGAGGCCTCAACGGTTTTATCTTTCGCAGGCCACCTTACCCTCTGATGGTTCCTACTGAACTGTCTACTGACTGAATTTTTTTTCTGTGTTTTTAAAATTACTACTTTTGCCTCTTTTAAAACGAGCACTACTCTTGTTTTCTTTCCTTGACTGCCACCCCTTTCCTTGGTCTGTCTTGGCTTTAGCTTGCTGATAGCACATTCTAGCCTTCCTAATGGCCTCATCCATTATTTTGGGATTTACAAATTATATACGTTCCTTCATATGGATAGGTAAGCTGCTCAAGAACCTTTCTACTTTAGCTTTCTCATCTCTTATGTAGGGTACATAACGCAGTAATGAGGTGAACTTAGTGATGAACTCGTCCATGGTCAATTGTTCGAGTCTCAGGTCATGAAATTCCTGAGCCTTTTCATCATAAAAGTGTTTTGTCAGATACTTATGCTTGAAATACTGCTCAAACTTATCCCACGTCACATCTCGGTCCTCTATTCCATGCACATTCTTCACTTCTTCCTACTGTAAAGTGGCTTTCTCGCTTAACTAGTAAATAGATAACCATGCCTTAAGACTGCTGTCATAATCATATACCTGAAAATACTTGTTCATATTAATAAGCCATGCCTCTGCTACCTATTCTTTCTCTCCATCGAATGTGGGTGGCTTTATCTTCCTAAATTCTCCCAAAAGTTCTATCCTCTGCCTTTTACCTATCTTCTGCTCGGTTTCGTTATTAGATTCAGCCTCATTAAAATTTTTATTTTGATTACTTCGCTGAGACGTACTCCTTTCTTTTCGGCCTGCATCCTGATCTCCTGTTTACTGTTAATTTCCTTCTTGAAATTCTCTATCAACACTAGGCTTTTCAATTCATTGGGTTCTCTTATCTGAGAGGATTTTTAGAATTCTTTCCTGCTCCTGCATCATTCTTGCATTATTGCTTTGTACTCTCTCCATTTCTTCCTTCAGCTATTGCACTGTGGTTAACAAGATGCAGGTCTAGTGTTGTTGTTCTTCAATCAGCTTGTTAGTCTATTGATGTTGCTCCATTCCCAACTAAACCCACATTTCGAGGTTTCCCTCCTATTGGGGTTGGGTCTCCCAAACATTTCGAGGTGGCGGTTGTGAAGGTGTTCTTCTCATTTGTCCGGTTATTCTTTCCATCTAACTATCTGACTGTGCACAAATAACATAAAATTTAACGTTAGTTTTCTCAATAGGGTCCCAACGTTGTAACCTTTCTCTGATACCACTTGTAACATATATCTTACCACAGTCCTTACCATATATAATTTTTTTTTTTTTTATTACTTTTACTTACCACCTTTAAATTATAAAAGATAATCAAATAATCATTAACTAAAATACCCAACCCTGCATTAGGTATAAGGAAGATGACCCTCGTAACAATTTTTTTTTTACCTTTCGAACAACAATGATTCTTGGCATTATTGTTTTGCAATGATATTTAGCCTAACACTACGGTCTGGCTTTGATTATGTCACACATAATTTACCCTCGGGGTTTGGCACTTCATACACAAGACTTATATAAAAATCTACCACAA
Organism: Pinus albicaulis; assembly: GCA_034641835.2. Classification (NCBI taxonomy): domain Eukaryota; kingdom Viridiplantae; phylum Streptophyta; class Pinopsida; order Pinales; family Pinaceae; genus Pinus; species Pinus albicaulis. Next base: position 1,807,442,315 of record CM076578.1, read on the forward strand.
CATCAATCATTAACCAATTCATTTATGTGTTCAGCATCCTTATGATCTTGGGTTGTAAGGTCATTCATTGCGCGCATTATTTTTGATGTACTTTGGTTCCGTTGGGTCGACGTAGTCAACCTTTCTCTGCTGGCATCCACCTTGTCTCCACACTCGACACCTGGTGGTCCTACCACCATTGATCGGGGTTCTAATCCTACGGTGCTCGTTCATTAGGGTTGCTAATGACCTTTGGCCATAACGGAATTCTCATTGCATTGTATCATTCGGTCAAATTTTCTGGAGAGCGGCTTTGTGCGTCTCAGGGTTTCGTAATAGGGTTTCGAACAAAGTTTCTTCCTAGCTCCCCGACAGCGTGGTGGCAGTATGGTGGCCTCAAAGGAGGCTCTCCCTCCGCCGACTGGTAATCAACATCCCTTATTTTTTTTTGTTTCGGTTGAATACCCTGCGTGATAGGTTCTCTGTCTCTTATTTTTTGGTTAGTGAACGGATTAGTTTCTCAAGCATTTTTTGGTATCACGCGTATCGCTCTACTTGGTTGCCTATTTACTAATTGGGTTTTTGTTGAAAAACTGTTTGGGTTTGCTGGAAAAAGTGGTCAATTTCCATCTTGGCTCTTACCCGGTTTATAAATACAAAAGACAAGGGTTGTGTTAATTTCTAAATTCTGCTAACACTAACGCTTCTCCAGCTTGTTGACAGGTACCAATTCTGCTTCCTCCCACTGGTTACCAGCTCTAGTTCCTTGGACAGTTGCCACAATTCTTGCCAGGAGAATTCTAACTCTCACATCTATATTACAGGTACCCTTGATGTTAACGGTATTCGAACCCTGAATTTTTCCACATCTGGGTCTTTTTTGGTTTAGTGGAAGTGTCGATTTTGGTTGCTCAAGTTATGTGCCTGTGGCCTTGTTTCGCAAAATTAATGCGGTCTACTACTGTGTGGTAGTATGAGGGTTTTATTATAATTTACGGCCTCAAGCCGATTAGGGTGCAATGTGCCTCCCACACTCTTGGAGAGATTTTTTTTATGGATTTACCGTTTAAAATTTGTATTTAAGTTACAGTTGAATAGAAGGGCTGGGATTTTGTACACTCGCGCACCTTTTACTCCTAGCTATTTTGCTGAATAGGATTTTGACAATTTTGTTCTGGAACAGGTTCTTGTCCACTTGAATATATGTATAAGTATGAATTTAAAGCGTGTCTTCCTTCACTCAATTGGGAGACATGTCTATTGCGTTTTCAAATAATTTCCTGTTTGTGTGGATTACCTATGTGATATGGATTATATTGGAAATTCTTAGCTATATAATTCTCAGTTCTTTTCTGATGGCTCTTACAGTTACAACTTCCTTCTGGGGTTTGTTTGCCGATAATTAAAAATTTGTATTACCAGTTATTGCATTCTGTCCAAATGGATTGTTTTGTTCCGAATCTGGAAAACTGAGGTTCATCATTCATTTGTTTACTGCCTAACTGTAATTTCACAGGTTCTCGATTCTTCTTTTTTTTTGTTAAAATTCCAAAGTTTGTCTGTGCAGGCAGCTTCTTTTCTTAAAACCCAGGTTGTTTTGTTCCTTTCCCATTACCTTTTTCTTGAATTCTTCAGGGTGAACGTACCACCAATTTCCATGTAATATCATAGGTTGGAGGTCGACCAACCCAGGATTTCCAATTTCAGAAGTTCTGGGTTAACGGTCCTCCTATAATTTACCGACTAATACCCTTTTTACTAATTTATTCTACAATATTGCTAGTACAGGTAAATGAAATAACACCATTACTCATACACATCTGCTTAACAACACTTCAACCAGTTTTCTGTCTATTTGCATTCTACTTTTTCTTAAATAAATAATTTCTTTAGATACGAACATAACTATTCGAACAGGTACTATGTTACCTAGTTGATTTTTTCGCATGTTAACAGAAAACAATACATTCAGCCACCATTACAAATTTTAACAGGAAATCAATATATATTACAGACATTACAATTTAGCAGAAACACATTGTAATCCACAGACATCCCTTAATGTAACAGAAAAGAAATTCTTTCTTCTACTTGAAGATTAACAGCATTCCACTCATCTGTGCACAATTTGGCTAGTATGTGTTTTCCTCCCTTCCATGAGTGAGGCAATTACGTCCTCTAACTCCCCCCGTGCTTCAATTCTAAGTCTTCGTTGAACTCAGAAAATCCTGAAAGAGAAATTCGGGACAGTCCGGTCCAATTCTCCAGTTCCAGTGGAACAGTTTCTCCTCTATGAGTTCTTCCCTTCAGGGATCACTCTTTAGGATAACCCATGTTCCTTAGTGTTTCCACATAACCCCCAAAACTCCCTTGGAATCCCCTATTTATCTAGAGTGTTTTTTTTGCTTGGTTCTCTATGGAAGTACTTTTCTGTTCAACTAACTTCAGATCTTGAATATATATATATTTATTTATTTATTTTTTATTTTTTTTTATTTTTTTTTCTACCACCAGTCTTTACTTATGAAACCAAGTCACAAGTAATAATTTTTTTATCACATACCAAAAGTCAGTTTCTATTCAAAATATCCTGTTTGTTCAAAGTAAATAATCTTTAACATTTTCTTTAAATGACAACCTAACAACTAGTCAATAATTAACTAAGGCAGTGGTTACAGTCAAGTTGGAATGTTATACTATTATACTATTTAATTAAACCACAATATTTACTTCTTATTACTAACCTAGCGATATTGGCAACATTAACAAGCAAACTATTTTGAAAAAACCAACCATGTCATTGGGTCGAGAGGGGCAATCTACAACCAAGTATGACTCTATGTCAAGTATGTTATGTCCTCAAAAAATAATAAATTTTATTTTTGCTATTGTCAACCAAAGCATTAACCTAATCTTTAATTTTATATAACTTGAATATTTAGATTATATATAACTTTTTTAACTTATTAATGGAGTGAGATTAATTACTAAAATACAACTATGTATTATTTATATAATTTGAATGGATAGTAAATTATCTCACCCATTTAATAATTGCTTTATTATATAGGTGAATTTGAATGGATCATAAGCTTACCTTTAACAAAAAAAATTACCACATTGAATTTCCAAATTAAGTAAAATTTTAAACATCTTTACTCTTTACTAAATTCAATAGCATTTCCTAAATCAAAGGAAAAGAGTTAATTCAACACAAACAATCAAAATCCAAAATATTTTAATATTTCTTTTAATTAAATATTTGTAAAATGAATCTTTAAAAAGAAAACCAATGTTGTATGGATAAAATAAAATCTTTAAAGATATAAATATTTCCTCATCAAAACTGCAATATTTCAAAATTTAAATAAATAAAAATTTAAATTAGCCTGAGGTATGGTAAATAAATAGAACTTATTTTTATAATTACTCTATATATATAAACTAGATGTATGGGAAATAAATAAAAACTTCTTTTTATATTTACTCTATAAACTTTTTTATATTTAAAAAAACTCAAAAAGTGATGTTTTATTTAGATGAAGCCTATGGGACAAATTAATATTGATACCATGGGCTAAATACCATGGGTCAAATACCATATTTATAAAATAATTATGGTAAGTAAACAAATATAAAGAGGTATGATTAATAAATAAATAAAAAATAGGTACAAAGAAGTATGGTAAATAAATAAATATAAAAGGGGTATAAAGAGGTAAGGTAAATAAATAAAAATATATCGAATATGATTTAAATAAAAATCTTACTATATAACAAGCCTATGGGCCAAATACCATAATAAATAAAAGAGGTATGGTAAATAAATAAAAATATAAATAAACCAGAGGTATGGTAAGTAAATAAAAACTCTTTTCATATTGACTCCATAATCTGCTTTGTATTTATGTACACTCAAAAAATAGGTTTTATTTAGGTGAAGCCTATGGTCCAAATACCATAGGCTAAATTATTATTAATACCATGCAAAAATAACATTACTAACCCTAATATAGTATTGAAAGATTATTATTATTATTATTAAAAAATCTAATACTCATATTAATATATTATAATATTAATATTATTAAATTTAATAACTTTTGATTAATACAATATTAGATTTATTATTTTATAATATATATAAATGTATCATGATATATATTAACTCTAGATATATATGAGAGGGAAGAACAAATATATAGAGTGATAGAGGAGAGATGGAGATAATCTAAAGGAAAGAGGAGAGGAGGAATGAAGAGGGAGAGAGGGAGACACAAATAAGGAGGAGGGATAGAGAGAAGGAGAGGGGGAGGGAATGGAAAATAATAATATAATTCAACGTAAGAACCACTCAAGAACTTAACAGTTCCTATTCACCAGCCTAGATCCATCTTAACTCTGTATCTATCAAGCACAGAGAGGGATCAAATCTCTCGAGATATGATTAATTTTATCAAATTTTAAATATGTTAAATATTTCTGAGATTAACTTGGTCATTTTAATTTTAAATTTTCTTAGTTACCTCAGTTTGTTGAGATGATAAATGTTGTTAATAACTTTAATGATGAAAAATGATGAAATAATTTTTTTGAATGCAAAGTGACAATAATAATGTTGAAAAATAGAAAATGTGAATAATAAGAATGTACTCATGTTACAAATATTCTTCATTGTGATCAATCTCAAACTATTCTCTTATACTATTATTATTTTCACCCTTGTTAGTTTTGTCATATTTTCATATCAATTATAAGAAAAAGAAAATTTAAATCTTAAATAATATAACTCTTTAGCTCAAGCTGTTATAGTAAACATGACGCTCGTCTCTCTTTCTCTCCAATATTAATAAGTTAAATTGCTATAACACAAAAATAAATGTGCATTGTCAATACCGTTTTGTGCTTACACTAAAATCAATGCATATTGTTAATCCAATCTCTTTAAAATTAATGTACCATCATATATCCAATTACATCAAATCGGAAACCAACATCTACATTCAAATCAATGCATTTAATGCAAGCAATCAAATAAGATTAGAAAATAACTTATACACTGAAATAAATGCATTTAGTGCAAACAATCAAATAGGATTAGGAATCATCTACATTGAAATCAATGCATCTAGTGCAAGAAATCAAATATAATTATAAATCAACATCTACATTGAAATCAACACATCTAGTGCAAGCAATCAAATAGTATTAGAAATCACCACCTACACTGAAATCAATGCATCTAGTGCAAGTAATCAAATATCATTAGAAAAAAAATATCTACACTAAAATTGATGAGTATAGTGCAAACAATCAAATAGGATTAGAAATCACCATCTCCACTTAAATCAATCCATCTAGTGCAATAAATATTCTTCCCTCTCTCCACCCTCCATCCATATCTGTATCCCCCTTGATTTCTTCCTTTTTGTCTCTTTATCTCACCCCCCTAAACACGCATGCTCTCGCACTCCATATCTATCAATCTCTTTGTCACTCTGTCCCTCTCCCCATCTCTCTCTCTTCTTCCCTCTCTTCACCTTCCATCTATATCTTTATCCTACCCTTCTCTCCCTCTTCCCCGCTAATATCTCTCTTTCCTCCTTTTGTCCTCTCTCCCTCTCTCTCCATCTTCCTTCTCTCTCTTTCTCTCTCTCTCTCTCTCCAACTTTATATCTCTATGTATTTCTTCTTACCTCTCTCACTCTCCCCCTCCAAGTCCATCTCTCTTTCCCTCCCTCTCTCTACTCTCTCACATCCTCTCTCTTCCTTCCTCTAGTTTTCTTTCTCTCCCATCTCTCTCCCATCTCTCTCTCTCTCTCTTCACCCACCAACAATGTTACTATATCCCTCCCTCTCTCCATTCCCTCCACCCTTATCTCCATCTCTCCTTATTTGTCTCTTTATCTCACCCCCAAACATACATGCTTTCTCTTTGTCTCTCCCTTATCACTCGTTCTCTCTCTCCACTTCTTACTCCCTATATTTTAAATTTCCTACCTCTCACCCCCTCCAACTCCATCTCTCTATCGATCCCTCTCTCCTCCTCTCTCTCAAGTCCTCTCTCGTCCTTCTTCTCTCTCCCTTTCTCTCCTACCTCCCTCTCTCTTCCTTGATCTCTCTCTCTCTCTCTCTCTCTCTCTCTCTCTCTCTCCAATACTCTCTCTTCCCTAATCATTCTTCTCCTTTATCAAGTCCTCTCTCTCATCCTTCCCCTCTCTCCCTTTCCCTCCTACCTCCATCTCTCTTTCCTATCTCTCTCTCTCTTTCTCTCCCTATCCCTCTCTCTCTCTCCGCCCCTCTCCCTCCAACTACATTACTATATCCATCCCTCTCTCCTTCTCTCCACCCTTCTCTCCATACATCCTACTTTGTATCTTTTCCCACCCTAAACATACACACTGTCTGTACATATCTCCTTTGCCACTCCCTCTCTCTCTCTCCACTTCTCTCTCTCTATATTTCTTCTTCCATCCCTCTCTCCCCTTCAAACTTCTCTCTATCCCTCCCTCTCTGAAGTCCTCTCTCTAGTCCTTCTTATCTCTCCCTTTCTCTCTTACCTCCCTCTCTCTCCCTTTATCTCTTACCCCCCTCTCTCTTCCGCCATCTTTGTCTCCTCTAATCCTATCACTATATCCCTCCCCCTCTCCTTCTCTCTCTCCCTCCTCCATATTTGCATCTCCCTCTCTCCTCTATCACTCTATATCTTTGTTCTTCCCTCCCATATATATCTAGAGTTAATATATATCATGATACATTTCTATATATTATAAAATAATAAATTTAACATTTTATTAATAGAAAGTTATTAAATTTAATAATATTAATATTATAATATATTAATATGAGTATTATATTTAATAATAATAATAATAATTTAATATTATATTAGGGTTAGTAATGTTTTTTTTGCAAGGTATTAATTATAATTTAGCCCATGGTATTTCGACCATAGGCTTCACCTAAATAAATATAAGGCAGATTATGGAGTAAATATGAAAAGAGGTTTTATTTAGTTACCATACCTATGGTTTATTTATATTTTTATTTATTTACCATACCTCTTTTATTTACTATGGTATTTGTCCCATAGGTGTAACTTACACCATTAACTTCACAGGGAAATGTAAGGAGTTAAAAATTTTTTATACAAGTTACTCATCATTACATAAAATGTTTAACAGTTCACATTGTAATTTTATAAATAAGAATAGTAAACTCCTTAACCCTTAACAACCTCCATTACAGTATATTAACTTAATACTATACGATGTAACCATCCATTCATCTCATTACTCATATAGTCATCACATAATTTCCATTATGAACATCATAACAAGAAAGGAATCAACCTCATCATCTTGACACAATAACCAATCACATCATTGAACACCAATATACCCTCGAAACCCCGTAGGGTGAAAACCAGCAAACGTTTAATTTTATACACAATAATCAATCACATCATTGAACAACAATATACCCTCGAAACCCCGTAGGGTGAAAACCAGCAAACGTTTAATTTTATTATTAAACGCTCATTAGGGTGTTCAGCCCATCACTCAATGGCTTACAAGGGAGACCATCCCTTAACCATCGTTTATATAATCTTACAAGGAAATATGCAAATATCTAGCTTAAAGCCATTACAATAAATATGATACCATTTACCCTCTGGTCTTCATATCTTCAGATCTTCACATCTTGGTGGCATGGATGTATCTACAATGGACCATCGTACATTGGACCTTCCTGCAAATCGCACTCATCTGCACGAACATTAATCATTTACCTGCCACCATGACAAGCATAATTGTTCCTTTGTACATGACAAGCATAATATTCTTTTGTACATGTCACCATCATTCCCTGCTATGATGCCTTCAACATAAAATGATGTCAAGATTCATAAGTATTAATCAATCACTATAATAGTTTCTCCATGTACTCATGTATAATCGTGACAAGCAAGTAAAGTACCTTGTCATTCTCTCTTTAATAACACATACTTCATATGTGTTGGTTATAGGACATCACAATAGCTAATGCTTATGTTGCATAAGCACACATTCCTGCAAGACAATGGCTACATCTCCCAAGCTTTCTTTAAAATAAACTGATACATAAGCTAAGATATTTACGCATGTGACTTACATACATTTAATAAAAATAGCTAACCCTTAAGCTATTATTTTTAGAGCATGGAATGCAAGTTAACATAATAATTGTCTCTTCCATGCACGCGAATGCATACTGATTCCAAAAGACTCTCCCTAAAGGAGTGCTTACACAACGAAGCACATAACCTCCTTCATAAGTCTTCCCAAAGACAATCTCAATGCAAGTGAGCATGTAAACATATGTAAAAGTATGCAATTAAGAATATAAATACATGTCTTATTTTCAAGATTAAACTAACAATCATATTCAATGTAGTTTTAATACTACAAGCTATCTTCTACATACAAAAATGTATGTTATTTTTCTATAAAAGCTAATACATATGTTGCATGTATATGCAAGATCTTCCCCCAAAAGGAATTTAACATCATAATCATGATAATGTAAAATAATCACTTAGTTTATTCATCTAAGGATTAAATCTGATCAGTTCCTTTAACCATTATTAAATAGCTTAACTTTACCAACACCATGGTAATTTATTCATGGATTGATTAAATAACTAATGTTTGCAAATACCATGGTAATCTACCCATGGTTTTATGAAACAATTAATCTCCATCATCCCCATGGAAAACTACCCATGGATTTATGAATACTATCCATGGATTTATTAATTCATTAACCTCTACCACTATCATGGTAACTTATTCATGTATTTATTAAATAAATTACTATTTACAACACGGTTAATGAATAGAATATTAATGTGAGAAACTTCTCTTTTCTTCTTCACTATGAAAATAATTCAAAAATCACTCCCTTTAATCTATTCAATAATAGGCTTGTTATCACTTCATAATTTACTGAGTACAAAAAAAATCTCTTTTTAAAATAAGAGCATTCCTCTTCTATTTTCTTTCTTATGTAAATATTTTATTAAAGAGTTACCCTCTTTGAATCTATTCAAGAAAACCTCTTTTAAAAATAAGGTGCATGACTAACCCTTATTTGGGCATAAGAGCTAGATAGACCTTTTAAAATAATTAACAAAGTTAACTTGTAACCTTTGCAAACCCTCACAAAGGAATTAACGCAATGGACTTATCTTCTACTCCCAAGATAAATCCATTCTTATGCAAATAGTCAATAGTAAATTGGTTTATCAAATCCCAATAAACTAATGAGTTATCATTTCCTTGATATAGATAACTTATCTCTAGAAAGATCATTAGTATTCTATATATAATCTTTATTTATATCTTTTAACTCAAAAAAAGAAGACTATATAATAAAAAGAGTAAGCCAAAATCCCCTTTCTTGGCAATCAACTCTCATTCCAAAGGCATATATTTAAAATATAAAACATGCATCTTCTATTTTTATTGCCTAAACAAAATTATATAAATATTTATATATATAATCTTTCCTTTATATCTTTCTTCTCACCAAAATATTATATAATAACAATTAACAAATATTTCAATCACTTACCATACACCCATTTGAGCCACGGCTTGAACATAGCAACTTAAAAATACATTGACCGCAAAAAAGAAGTGGTCGAATAAGCATGTCCGCCACAAGCAAAGGCTTCACCTGCAAAATAGAATGCTAACGGCAACGTCGAGGAGCTCCACATTGGAATTAAGGAAAATCAAAACAAGATGACCGCCCACAAATTCCATAGAGGGAGTTTATTATTCAGAGGATGGAGCATACGCCGCTGCCATTCCGAAGATCATTTCAGTGTACGAAGCCTACGACGATGAGCAAGCAAAACTTTGTAACATTGCAACCACCAAAGGGTTGTCACTCAAGAAGAGAATGGAGAGAATAACGCCGAGGGCTCCTGATATTTACGATAGTGAAGAAACCAATTTCAGCGTTTACAAGGGTCAGCTGTTCCCCATGGAAACTCTGGATGACAGCAGGTTGCTCGATGGCTGAAACATACAAAACCCTGGCAAAGTGATTTCTCCTTATTAATACATAAAGCTGGAACCACAAAACGAAAGATACTCCCGTAGGAATTCATTTTACATCAACTGTTTCTTGATTTTCTTGATACAACAGTTTTTGTAAAACATGGTAAAAACTAAGTTTACGTGGGTGTTACAATAGGCTTGTTATATAGTTATATATTTATTTAAATCATATTGGATATATTTTTATTTATTTACCTTACCTCTTTATACCTCTTTTATATATATTTATTTACCATACCTCTTTATACATATTTTATATTTATTTATTTATCATACCTCTTTATACTTTTTTGTATTTGTTTGTTTACCATACTCCTTTTGTAAATATGGTATTTGGCCCATGGTATTTAGACCATGGTATCAATATTAATTTGTCCCATGGTATTCGTCCCATAGGCTTCATCTAAATAAAACCTCTCTTTTTGAGTTTTTTTAAATATAAAAAGGTTTATGGAATAAATATAAAAATAATTTTTTATTTATTTAGCATACATCTAGTTTATATATATTTTTATTTATTTACCATAGCTATAGAGTAAGTATAAAAATATTTTTTATTTATTTACCATACCTTTGGTTTATTTAAATTTTAAAATATTGCAATTTTGATAGGGAAATATTTATATATCTTTAAATATTTTAATTTATCCATACAACATGGGTTTTCTTTTTAAAGACTCATTTTACAAATATTTAATTAAAAGAAATATTAAAATATTTTGGATTTTGATTGTTTTTGTTGAATTATTTCTTTTCCTGTGATTTAGGAAATGGTTTTGACTTTAGTAAAGAGTAAATATGTTTAAAATTTTACTTAATTTGGAAATTCAATGTGGTAATTTTTTTTTGTTAAAGGTAAATTTATGATCCATTCAAATTTACTTATGTAATAAAGCAATTATTAAATGGGTGAGATAATTTACTATTCATTCAAATTTTATAAATAATACATAGTTGTTTTAGTAATTAATCTTAGTCCATTAATAAGTTAAAAAAGTTATATATCATCTAAATATTCAAGTTATATAAAATTAAATTTTAGGTTAATGCTTTGGCCGACATTAGCAAAAATAAAATTTGACTTACTTGACATCAAGGTCATACTGGGCTATAGATTGTGTCTCTCTTGGTGCAATTAACACACCTCTTGGAAAATGTCTTCTCAATCTACTACTTAAGATCTGGGCAATACTTATTTGTTAGAATTATTCAATTTTCTACCAACAATGGAGTTATTTGGAGGACCTAAAATGGTTTTCCTTATTCTATTATTTATGTAACTAATTAATAATAGTATTCGTTCCAAAGGTAGACATTACTTCAATCATCTAACATCAAAATAAATGGTACACAATGGTACATGTGGTAGTTGAGGAGATTTGTTTACAAATAGGGACACTTTACATAGTAAATATAAAGAGGTTTATGGAGTAAATATAAAAATATTTTTTATTTATTTATCGTGCCTCTTTTATTTACCATGGGATATGAATCATAGACTTGGTATATAATTAGATGTTGATTCCTAATTCTATTTGATATATTTTTATATATTGATCATAAATAAGTTTGATTTATTTACCATATCTCTAGTTCATTTATATTTTTATTTATTTATGATACCAAAACCCGTTTATATTTTAAATTTATATTGTATTTATACAAAATAATAATTAAGTTTATTTTTAAATAAGACGACATTGGATCAAAAATGTTAAACATTAAACATTACACTTGCTTTTACATTTACATGTTTAGTTGTTTACTTTCAAATACAAACACTACAGCATCTCCTTTGAACTCTATATTAATTTTAAATAACATATAAATATTTACAAATTTACATATTATAAATTAAACATATTAATATAAATTCATATTAAGTTCAAATATAAAAATATTTACAAACTTTCTTATATTACACTACACATTTATATTTACAAACTTTCTTATATTACACTACACATTACCCTGTACTAAAGTAATGTTTATAAAAACAAAACATAATCCTATAATACTTAACACTCGACACTGTATACATAAATCCACGACACAATGTTAACGATATAAATTTCTACATAAATATGTTGGAACATTCCTCCTAGGATAATAGGATACTGAAATCCATCCATCGACTCTCGGGCATGCGAAAGTATTTTCAAGCCTTCTTCTCCACCAAATATCGTTTTACCTCTTCGTTTGGGCCAAAACTGAGTACTTCTTTCTCTGAGTTAAAATGAAGTCTTTTTATTGGCTTATATGAAAACTACAAATAAAGAGCATTGTGAGACTCAGGTTTACCGAAAAGAATGGAAAATAATAATATAATTCAACGTAATCACCACTCAAGCACTTAACAGTTCTTATCATGTTCTTATTCATGATAGTTAGGAGAATGTGTTTGAGTTATCCTTACCTTGAATTATATTATTATTTATCATTCTTTACCGTAAATATGAGCGTCTGAATGCTGCTTTATTTGAAGTTCTATTATAAGCCATCGAGAAGAATATAGTTTAGGTCTAAGAATAAGGTACTGGATTTTCTAAAAACCAGAAAGGGATGCAAACTCTTGCAGGCATTTGAAAATAATTTCATGACCTAAAAATATTTGAGTAGTTAATTTATCCAACATTATACATTATATTATAGAAAAGTATAATAATTTGTAGTAAGTTTAATTTCGTGGAACACTAGATTCGAGTATATAGAAGTATACACCAGTGTTATATGTATAGGAAAGTTTGGTAGAGACTTGTTAGAAACTTAAAGAAGTGTTATATGTATATGAAATCTGGTAGAGGCTTGTTAGAAATTTCCAGGCATGGTGTCATTCTTATGAGGAACTAGCTCATTTCATTTTAATTTACTTTATCTATTTTTATTTGGAACTTTCAAGGTTATTTTATTTATTGTGGGAATGTTTTTTTTTTGTGGTTTATTAGTGAGCTTAAATATATTGAGGAGAATTGACCCATGACCTCTTATAAATGAGGCTTTTTAGCTACTAGAACTCTACCAATTAAACTACCCCTAAAAGTAATTTATTGTGGAAAAGTTATCAATATACTATTGAATATATAATATGAATATAAAATCGAGTTGTCTTTAATGATATTTTTAGGATAATTTCTCTAAAATCCTATAAGAATTTAGTGAAATCACAAGCTTGATAGGCAACCCCTACACAGTGGAAGTGCCTATGGGTTTTTCACATGGTGAATCCATATATATACAATCAAAAAACCAATTTAAATAAAACAAATAAAGATTTCACCTCAAAATTTTCAGCCAAATTCGAGAACTAAAATATCCAAAAAGTCACACTAAACACAACCCAAAATATAAAATCTTATCTACATATATCTGAAATAAATATGAAATTATATATCAAAAATATGTGAAAAAAAAAAAATATTATTCTTTTATTTCATTCAATGACTATATATATATATATATATATATATATATATATATATATATATATATTTATTTATATATCCCAAAGAATTTGGGAGTTGTAATACTCAAAGGAATATTCTAAGAGCTTATGCATGTGAGGGCAATTGTTGAGCACACCAACTTAAATTTGTTGTGGAATAAATTCCATGGTGAACTAAATTCATTCATCCCAAGGAAACGGCCTAAACCAGACATGACATAGAAAAAATTAGTGAGATAAATTTTAATCTCTTTAATTTAATCATATAAATGATATTAAGATGGAAAATATTTATTCACAGGAGTACTACCACGACCATACCTACGCTATAGAAGAATAAGTTATTTTTTCCATATAATAATTCAATCCTTCCATTTACACTTAGTTTCAAGTCTAATCAAATTCTTTTTTTGGAAACATAATTCTAGATTTTTGTTTTTAAAGAGAAAAAAAACAAAACGTCTTCATTAATTAAATATTTTACATTTGTTTACATCTTATTAGATTTTTAAAAAAACATGGTTCATATAAGTATCTTTTGACTTACAAACAACTTAATTTTTTTCTTTTTGGAAACTTAATTTTGGATTTTTGGTTTTCAAGAGGAAAAAGTATAACATTTTCATTAATCAAATGTTTTACATCTATTTACATATTGTTCATTTTTTACTGAAAAAAATGGTTTATATCTTCTCACTCACCAGCAACTTACTCTCCATATTATCAACAAAAAGAGAGAGGAAAAATAATGAGTCTTCTCATGAGAGGATATGGATATGACAAAAAAACAATGTTCACTTTTTACTGAAAAAAATGGTTCATATCTTCTCACTTACCAGCATCTTACTCTCCATATTATTAGCAAAAGGAGAGAAATAAAATAATGGGACTTCTCATGAGAGGATATGGATATGACAAAAAACACAACCAGATAGAGAAATATAAAACATGAAGCTCTCCATATTGATCATCTATTGATCCTATTATAGTGGTTGCGAACCAAAAAAACACAACTACGACATCAATTACATCAATTACATCATAAAGGAAAATTCCCGAGAGAGACCAAATCTTTTTTTAGTCTAAAAAGGTATTTGAGTCTTAAGAATTTTTATATCTCTCTTAGTTGTTACAAGAAATTTGATTCTCTCTGAACTTGGTAGATCTCAAGATAATATGGATTAATGCTAGCTTAACTCACCTCTTTAAATAGGGTACATTCCACATGAGTATCGTGGACCAATACTATGGACCCATGGTATTGATAAATAATGGTTTTGACCATTTCTATTCATGTGAAATATATATTATTTAAAGGGGAGAAATTAAACCAACCTAGATCCAAATTTCTTTTAGAGTGTATCCACATGAATAAAATGAGTCAATAATGTGGGTCATTTTTATTATTATCATCATTTTATTTTTACAAAGTGTTTTTTGATTTTTTACAAAGTTAAAATGTTTACATTACATTATTATTTTTGTTTATTTATTCTAATTTTCATTTTATTTTTATGTAATTTACTAATTTAACATGTTAAATTAGACATTACTTTACATCTCTAAGATACTATGCTAGAGAGAACCTTTCAACCTAATAATAGGAATTTAATGCCTTCAAATAGAGAAAATAACATGGGAAAAATGGATCGTCAAAACCTAGAATTATATATATATATATATATATATATATATATATATATATATATATATATATATATATATTTATTTATTTATTTATTTATTTATTTATTTATTTATATTTATATTTATATTTTACAGGATATGACAACACCATATTAATTTTTTTATTATTTTTTTGAAATTTTATTTCAAAACTTTCAAAGACATTACAAGATCTCTTCCATATTGGGTTTGAGAGCACCTCTCCAAGAAATGCAATATTATGTAGTGTCATGTAAACATTTTAAGTGAGTCAAATTAAAATTAAAATAAATTATTAATATATTAATTTTCAAGAATTATTACCTTGGTTTTTAAGCTTTGAACCCATGGTGTTGACCCACCCTATTGATGTGAAATATAACATATTTCAAGGGGGGAATTAAATGAGGGTAGATCCATCTTAACTACAGATCTACTAAGAGCCTACACATGAATATAGGCTAGTTTAGGTAGAAAACATGAATAAACTAAAGCTATTCATAAACATTTACTACAAAAATATAATCTATTGTTTATTTATTTTAAAAAATTATTTACAAATATTTTTTGAAATGATTGAATGATTGCAATTTTCCCTATATACGATCCTAGATCCATCTTAACTTAGAACCTATAGAGCTATGACAGGGATCAAATCTCTCAACGTGAAAAAACTATCTTCTGAGTGTAAAAAGATGAAATATTTCAAGGTGAAAACCTTTTTCTGAGTGCAAAACTTGAAGAAAGGTTTGCACCTCTAGAAATATCAAGTTGTGAGAGGGATCAAATCTCTCAATCTACAAATCTCCTTTCTAAATGAAAATTTTGATTAAAGGATTGCCCCTTGAGAAATTTGATCCCACGTAGGACTTGATAGATTTAGAATTAAAATGGATCTAGGTTGGTTTAATTATTAATTTTTATTTTTTAGTTTAATTTTAATTTTTATATAATTTCATTGAGTCAAAATGTTTTAATTAATAAATTTATTTTATATTTTTATGTAAATTGACCTATTCAAAATGTTTAGAGAAAATAATAAAAATGGGCATTACACCAACTCTTCCATATTGGGATAGAAAATTGGTTTAATGTAGCTTACAATTCAGATAAGGACAATGGTACAAACACTGAAAAAAATTAGCTCACCCTTATCACTTCTATGCCAACACAAAGTGCTTCATAGAAGTTCGAAAAGAAGAACACGAGAAAAACTTAATAACCAACTCTCTATCCTAATGTTTCCTTTGGACAACACTTTATGAACTAGAATGGGATGTTGAAGTGGGCTATAAAAATAAGAAGAAACACGTGTTTCCACACAAGTAGAGATTTCACCCAGGCTTGGGAGAAATGGGGAATGATGATGACCATCATCCCAAGGGCTTTCTTCAAGAGACATAACTTACACGATACTCTCGTAAATGGGAAATATCTCATCGAAGGGATCATCTAAATCCCAAGAACGAAACCAGGGAGAATGTGAATACGTGTCTAGATATGAAACCATATTATTATTTTTTTTGAAAGCAGCCCTAGAAGTTAGAAGAATTATTTGATACATTTTTTATACAGGGATGAGAGGAATAGTGTCACCAAAACGGTCAAGCTCGTCGGGACTAAGAACAATCCATGGATCTTGACCAAATGATATCATGTTAATAGAGGGGACATTAGGAAGTGACAGTAGAACAAATCCCATCATGGATGAGTCTTTAAAAATACCCAAGCCAACGTTCTCATAGGGAGTAGAGGTATCCTTAATGTACGAGACATTTACAGTTGAAGAATTGGGGGAAAAGTAAGCAAGTTGATCGAAAGTGAATATCTTCCCCTGATGAGCAAACCGAAGAACATGGAAGATGGAAGATACCATTTAAATCGTCGCATGGGTCCAACTACACCTGAGCAGAAGATTGTAATTGAGGTTTTCATCTACCACCTCTAGTTCCAGGTTCACCATTTTACCCTCCAATTGAATTTTCAAGGATTTTGGAATACCATACGGTAGAGAGCCTCTTCTGCTAGTTCCAGGTTCACCATTTTACCCTCCAATTGAATTTTCAAGGATTTTGGAATACCATACGGTAGAGAGCCTCTTCTGTTGAATTCTTATAGAGTATTGGGGAGATGAACTAAGGTAGGAGAGTTTATGGCTTTCGAACATGCAACAAAAATGATGCAAGTAGAATAAATTTCATCAAAAACAGTCTGATGAATGGTTTTACCCATCATAATGACTTGGATAAGGAAAGCTACTTCTGATGGGAGCTGAGGAACATGATTCTCTAGGTCGGAAGTAATAAGATTTGAATATGCGAGATCAATCCGTCCAATAGCAGACAATAGCCACTTCTATTTTGATGGGCATGACTGAAGGTCTTCTGAGGCCAACATCGACGATGGCAGTTGAGATAGATCCTTTGCGATGTTATAGTGCTGGGCAGCTCACGTGTTTTGATTGTAAGTAATAAGATTTGAATATGTGGGATCAATCCCTCTGATAATAGAAAATAGTGCCTTCCATTTTGAGGGGCATGATTTAAGGTCTTCCAAGGCCGACATCAACGATGACACTTGAGTTAGATCCTCCACTATGTTATAGTGCTAGGAAGCTCACACATTTGGATTGTAAGATGATTTTCGAAGAACATCATTGGGATTATCATGGTTCTAAATCCATATATACAAAAAAAAAAACCAATTTAAATAACATAAATCAAGATTTCACCTCAAATGTTTCTGCAAGATTCCAAAACGAGAAAATTCAAAGGGTAACACTAAAGAAAACCCCAAATATAAAATCTCATACACATATCTATAAAATTAATCCCAATTTATATATCAAAAATATATAAAAATAAAATATTTTTTTTTATTCTTTAATTTCATTTAATAACCATTAAATTAATATCAATTCATATATATATATATATATATATATATATATATATATATATATATATATATATATATATTCGAAATGATCATTTCAACTCAAATATTACAAACATATTATTTAATTATTAATAAGGTGAAATCTAAAGTAAACTTAATTTATTGATGTCAAGAAACCACCCAGGAATAAGAGTTTTATTGTTCTAATACTCTAATGAAATTAAATTCCAAAATACTTTGCCAAAACAAATGTATACCATGCTTATGCTTAAATAAAGTTTGGTAGTTCTAATACTCAAACGAAATTAAATTCCAAGAGCTTGCCAAAATGCTGCAAAAACCAACTTAAACTTGTCATTGAAGAAATTCCATCTAGAGAAGGCGACCAAAATATCTCATAACTAGATTTACTCATATAAATTTAAATAGCTTTAATTTAATCATATGAATGGTATTAAGATGGAAAATATTTACTGGAAAGAGTAAAGAGTAGTACCATTACCATATTCATGTTAGAGAAGAATAAGCTATTTTTCCCATATAATAATTGATTTCTCCCCTTTGCACTTATTTACACTTAGTTTCAACACTAATAAAATTCTTTTTTTAGAAACCTAATTCTCAATTTTTGTTATTCAAGAGGAAAATAAAAAAAAATTCATTAATGGAATGTTTTACATTTGTTTACATATTGTTAATTTTTTACTGGAAAAACATTGTTTATCTTTTGACTTACCAGAAATTTACTAATAAAAATAATATGGACATGACCGTTCAACCCTAATCAAATTCCTTTTTAGAAACTTAATTATGGATTTTAGTTTTTAAAGAGGAAAAACCATAAAATTTTCATTAATGAAATGTTTTACATATATTGACATCTTGTTCACTTTTTACTCAAAAAGATAACCAAAACCAAATGTTGATCTTGTACTACTCAAGTAGAGAAATATCAAACAAACTAATTTTTACATGATATGATCAAATATACCTAATTTTATTATTATTTTTTAGAAATTTTATTTGAAAACTTTCAGAGACATTACAAGATCTCTTGCATATTAAGTTTGAGATCACCTCTCCAACAAATACAATATTATGTAGTGTCATGTAAACATTCTATGTGAGTCAAATTAAAATTAAAATAAATTATTAAATTTAAAAAATTATTACCTTGGCCTTTGAGCTTTGAACCTATGGTGTTG
The DNA here is from genome assembly GCA_034641835.2 of Pinus albicaulis. NCBI lineage: Eukaryota > Viridiplantae > Streptophyta > Pinopsida > Pinales > Pinaceae > Pinus > Pinus albicaulis. Next base: position 1,807,461,613 of record CM076578.1, read on the forward strand.
ACACATTCTATTCATGTGGAATATAACATATTTCAAGGGAGGAATTAAATGATGGTAGATCCATATTATATACAGATATACCAAGAGCCTACACATGAATCTAGGCTAGTTGAAGTATAAAAAATGAATAAACTAAAACTATTTTTAAAAAAATAATAAAAAAACTAATTTATTATTATTATTTTTTTAAATATTTAAAAATATTTGTTGGAATGATTGAATGATTATAATTTTCCTTATCTACCAACCTATATCCATCAAGCATCTAGAGGGATCAAATTTATTAAAGTGAAAGCCTCTTTTATTTTGATGTAATTTTTACTAAGTCAAAATGATTACAGACCATAATGTAAATGGACATTACAAGAATTCTTCTATATTGGGATAGAGAGTGTCTCTTAGCCCAAAAATGTAATAAATGAATTAAAAAAATTATTTATAAAATATTTTGATTGAGAAATGAGTGATGAATTTTGGGTAGGTGGTATTAATGAGCCATGATACCGGCCCATGGTATAGTATTGTTAATAATATCCATGGTAAAGTGGGGTGAGTATCAATTGTTAAAATCCTTGTTTATTGTAACTACTATTTTGAATCTGAAATGAGGGATGGTTTTTTCCCATGTGGTATTGATGAGCCATCCTATTTTCCCATGGTATGGTATGGTTAATAATATCCATGATAAAGTGCTGGTGAATATCCCTAGTTAAAAATATTGTTATATTGTAAGGACTAACTTCCTTGTGCTTATTAATGAAATTTAGATATGGTTATAAAATTATTGTTTTTAATTTATATGGTAAAATGGTTCTTAATTTATTGCTAGTATTTATATCTTATATATTTTCATGTGATAGAGGGTAGATATATCTCAAAAGAAATTATAATATTTTTTTTTAGATTTAATAAAAAAATGTTATAAAACTAAACTCATTATAATATTTATAATATATTTTGAGTGTGAAATGATAGTTGGTTTTTGGCCATATTATATTGATGAGCCATAGTTAAACATATTGTTAGATTGCAAGTTTTTGTGTTTATTAATTAAATTCAAATATAGTAACATAATCATTATTTTATTTTATAAAGTAAAATGAATCTTAACTTATTGTTGCTAGTTATATATTTTAATGTAATATGTATATTTTATTAATAAAAAAAATTACAATATAACAAATTTGAATTTTATTATTTTTATTACTTTCAACCACCTACACTGCAACATCTCCCTTGAGCTCTATATTAATTTTAAACATGTAAGTATTTACCAATTTATATATTCTAAATTGGACACATTATTATAATTCAATATATTAAACATAAATATAAAAATATTTACAAAATTTCTTCTATTACACTACACATTACCCCTATAGTAAGGTAATGTTCATAAAAAACAAAACATAATCCTATAACACTTAACACCTACATAAATACCCCACACAATATTAACAATATATATGTATACATAAATATGTTGAAACATTCCTCCTATGATAATCTAATAATGTAATATTGGAATCCATCTATCGACTCCACGCCATGTGAAAGTATTTGCAAGCCTTCTTCTCCACCAAATATAATTTTACCTCTTCATTTGAGTCCTTTCCCCTTTGCGAAAAATTGAGTACTTTTTTCTCTAAGCTAAACTGGAGTCCTTTTATTGGCTTATAATAAAACTGCAAATAAAGAGCATTGTGAGACTCAGGTTTACCGAGAAGAATTGAAAATAATAGTATAATTTAAAGTAAGCACCACTCAAGCATTTAAGAGTTATTATTCAGATAGTTATGAGAATGTGTTTTAGTCCTGCTTACTTTGAATTATATTATTATTTTCAATACTTCGTTGTAAATCTGAACGTCCGAATGCTGGTTTATTTTAACTTCTATTTGATGTCAGGATGTTGTGTTAAACAGATCCTAGCATATAAAAACGTGTGTGCTTCCTTCTTCATTAAAAATCTCATCTAATTATTCATAAAAAGGAACATTTGATTCAGCGTCAAATAGACATAATGGAAAGAGAGCTATACAAAAAAAAAATTGCTGATATACAATAACACAGGAAATTCCTTGGCCAAATATTATAGTGGATGGCCTTTTGGCTCTCAGCCCTTTAATAAAAGTTCTCAACCCATTTCTTTCACTCTCTATATTCGTCACTTGTCTTTCATCCTCACAAAATCCTCCTATTCATACATAAATATGAATTTATTCCACTCCATAATTTCCTCCACACAAATCTCAACTAAAATCTAAATTAGATTTATCTTTTTTTGGACTCAACTAAGTCCCGTTTATGGAATTCCTAATCCCTAGATTATCTACCTAATTCAACTCCACTCATATCCTTAATTATTAAAGGAATATTTACAATAATCCTCACATTTATATTTTCTCTCTTAATTTATTAAAAATGAGGAAAATAATTAATAAAATACTTAAAACACCTTGCCCCCTAAATCACACAAATGAATAATGAAAATTTAGCTTTGACGCTCCTGCATTAGACTTCCCATGTAGAGAAGTTTCTATAGACTCATGTCTATGAGGTCTGTTTCTTTTCTGTAATAATGCGACAGCCATAAGTCCTGATGACTTGCTCCCTCCAGGATTCGAAGCTCTGATCTTCCACTGGTCCTTCAAAGTATCAACTCAATTTGGTAACTCATCACTCACTCTATCGGTCATATTCCATCGGCCTTTCCAAAACTTTCTTTCGCCAATTCCTGAGAGTAGTTCCTCTTTGTCTAATGCTTTCGTCTCTAATTGAGCTGAACACTCAACTTTCTGCAATGAAGAATAATCAAGAACTCCTTCTTGATTACAACTATAGTCTTTGATTTCTTTTATAGCAACATTTTCCTCGTCTAGTGATATACCTGCATTCATCAACAAACTGTTAGTTTTAAAAAGATAATACCTTTCGGTCTCTTTTGATGCTTCAAGCACCAATCTCCCATCATCGACTTTCTAGATTTCAGTAGATCCTATTTTGAACTGCTGGCTGCTTTCATCTTTATCCTGTTGATTCAATATTTTTGTCTCCTTTATGTCTCTACGGACATAATTTTCTTGCTTCTCCTGATCTTCAATCTCAACTCCAAATAATTTCTGCTCAATTTCTCTGATTTCGACATCATATCTATTAATGTCATTTTTTGTACCTATAGTCACATTATTATCTGAAAAGTTATAACATTCATTCAACTCTATAAATGTTAAAAACATTTCATCCCTATCACACATAGTAACTGCAATCTCTTCTGGATCTGATTCTGCAAGCTTCATTTCTCCCTTAGGTTCCTTAAGCGACCGTTCCAAGAACTCAATTTCCATGTGAAATCTTTCCAGCACTTCATCACAACCTTCATTACTAGTTTCATTCTTCTTCTAGAAATCTTCCAGAGTTATCTTGTTTTCCGTTTCATCACACTGCAAAATTCTATCAGCAACTTCATTAAAAAAATACATTTGTTTACCTCCTTGGAATATCTCTTCGGCATTTCCATTATGCTCCTGCTCCATAATAGCTTCAACTTGCTATCTTACCCAAAACAAGAACTGATTTATGATTTCTTCTTGCTGCAACAAATCAGTACCTTCCTCCTCTGAAAGGTATTCTCCATCACACTTCACCATAAGAGTTTCGCTCATCTCTGTGACAGTTTCACCAGAATTTCCCCCATCTTCCTCACATCCTGCAAACATACATAAACTGTGAGATTTAAAAATGCAAGGCTTCATAGCCTCATCTGCTTCTCTTGTCAACACATCTTTAGATTTTTCTGAACTATCCCAATAGTTCATGAGATATTCCTCATTGATATCTTCACCCAAAATTTCACCCTGTTCTGGGCCACAAATGGAAACATCCATTTTTAAGTCAGCCTCTCTGAGTTCTTCACACCTCATTTGAACACTTATCATCTGCTTGAGCTTCCTTAGCTCTTCTGTCAATTGTATGTTTACCTGTTGTTTCCTCTTTTCATGTAGTGTCTGCCACTTTACATTCTTCCTCATGGTCCAACCATGTGTCTGGTATTTCATATTTTTATGCAATAACTCCATCAACAATTCAAGGTGAGCCAGTATCTCAGCCTTCTCCCGCTCATAATATTCATCAATCAACTGCTTACATATGCCATTTACCTTGGCATTTTCCTTCTTCTTTCTTCTGATGTGGTCTTCATCAGATCTTTTGAAATGACTATCAACAGTCATCTTCTCCTCGTTTTTGAACCTCATTTGTTCATGTGTGGATTTCATTCAATCCACTTTTCAGCGAGTCTTCCCACTTTCCATTCAACAGTGCAAGCTCTCTTGCTGCACTTGATCACTTTCAGTTCTCTTTCTTCGAATCATCTCTGGGCAATTCTCTTGCTTCACTTTTCTGAAAACAACACTTTAGTAATTCATGTGTTACAATAACCAATTCTTTGGGTGTTGAGCTCCGCCAATCATGCACCCAATCACATTCATACCTTTGAATTACGTTTACGATTCTTTGACTTCAGACTTTACACCAACTCTTCATCTTGGATGAAAAATACTCAATCTTAACTCAAGCTATCCAAACTTTTATTTGACCCTAATGTATGTTTTGACTTCAAGGCTTGACCCAATAATTATGATAGTGGATATTTTGACTTAATTCATTTTATATAATCTTCCAATTAACATACACTCCTAATAAATTTTTAGGATGTAAAATCTTCACTCTCTCTCTCATATTCCATTCTTATGAAAGATCATTAGTTTCCCATTATCATTTCACATGATACTGAAGTCTTTAATCAAAATGCAATCCAGGTTTTCCAAGATTTATTTTATGGTGAAAATAAATAAACCATTCAATTTTCAACATTCCAAAATACCTTTCTAAATTATCATACCTTATGCTCCCATTAAGGTTATTAACAAACCTTCTCTTCGCAATTTAAACTCTCCAGATTTCACTCTTCTGTGCCATCTTTGTCACTATGAATACTGGCATGTCCTTCATACCATAAGCTCATCATTTTAGTGCAAACATTTTTCCTACACTTTTATGCACCCTACAACATCAATTCCCATCTCTCCCCCTGTGTACAGAGAACAAGCTATTCATATTTCAACCTCTTTGATGAATGATTTATAACTCGTACATCATGCCCATCCTGAATAAAACTTCCTTAGATGCCGCCACATGATGGTAAAATAAAGATTATACAACATCAAGAAATTTTGTTTTCAACCTTAAACACAAATCAAAATAATTCTCCCATTCCAGCTACAAGCTTTGGTCCAAAATGACTTAACCAAAACTGCGAAGAATCCACACTATGCATAATAAATCCTCTCACATAAAAATTCATACTTCTTTTTATATCACCCAAGATAGCACATTTTTCATTCATTTATACCTTCGCATTTGCAACATTTTCACTCTTTCATAACATTTATAAAAGTCAATGAACTATTTCGTTGCTTTGCTATGGAAGTTATTGAATGAATGTTGTTACACTTTAACGATTTTTTTTTATTATGTGGAATAAATTGTAGGTACACAACAAGTATTTATATTTACCCTGGGTGTCCCTTTAGGATAGTATTATTACTTTTATAACTAGTGGCTCATTTCCTTCACCATCTGTTGAAGTATCTCTCATACATCTTACACTGAGTGCCTCACAAATCTCACATCCTTGCTTACCCTGTTACATAGTAATTTGTCTCCTTGATCCTAAACTGCCCTGAAATTAATACTGTATAGTATATCCACCATAGAAAATACATCAAGATATCCCTTAGAGGTTAAAATAATTCTCCCTTGAAGAATTTTTGGAGAAGCTCTGATGGAAGCCTAAATTTATGGGTCAGCGCTCTTTACTAGTTGCCTACCCATGCTAATGGAAATTTTCAACACTTTGACCTTGTGCCATCAGCACACTTTTGATGGGAAAAAACACGTTGATCCCTTTCTAGCAGTGTTTCCTTAGATGGAGAAGAAGCTTCGTGCACTAAAAGCTTCCAAAATGATTAGATGGATATGGTTCGGTGGAGATATGGTTGAGCACCCTCATTTGGAGCTCTTGATCCTATCATTTGGGAATTTTCCCTTGAGAAGTGGGACTTCCTACTTCCTTTATGGATCCCTAACTCCTTCTCCCTACCTATAAATCAAATCCCATCCTTCAATTACTAGTTGGTATTACCTAATCATTAATCCTTTGCATCCCTATGTTGTGATTATGCCTATTTTACAACTTAGGAAAAGGATTGCTTGAAGAGGATCAGTTTGGACTTGGACATCACCAACATCAAGGCCATGGTTTTCTGATTCTTCTTTCTATAATTAATAATACATCTGATGTTTCACTTTCTATATTTCTCTAATATATTTATGTAAATAGCCTAATGCTCCTTGATCTGTTAGCTAGTGTGTAGTCAATGTATGTTATGTATCTTGTCATGCCTCTTGTTGTTGTCTCTTAATCTCTTACAGGTATTCGAATGCCAAAAGTCACGAGGACCAAGAATCAAGGATCGTGGAATCAAGGTCTTCATAAAAGGACTAGATGATAGCCTCATGAAGAGGTAGGTTCTTATTCCTTTTCTTCTTTTAATACAAACAAGGAAAGTGTTCATTAGATAGTCTTTTATGTTGCTAGACCCACTCTAGGGCTAGAGAGATCACTTGTGTTTGGAAAGGGGATTTTATTCACAAAAAAATTGGTGACTGTACTAGGGAGCTATAGCCTCTTTATCTCGCCTTTTTAGATTTAGTTTTTTGATCAATATGACCAATCGTTAAGATATAAGTCTATTTTTATCTCTATAGGTTTTCATATTGCTCAATTTTACTTTAGAGTGTCAAGAATTGTTTGATTGTTGAAATATTGTTTTCTTTTATTTCTCACCCATCGCATTTCATGTCCTTATAGAAGCGCTAAAAATGTAATTTTTTATAAAACAGTTGCGTCGATCTACCTTTCAACACAATTTTTCATTTCGCAAGCCCGATGATCCTAGATATTGGGAAATTCAGGTTTCTCTTTCCGTTTTCCAGTGTGTCTTGGCCTTTGATGTGTCTTTTTGGTATGATATGATCTGATATCATTGTGTTTACCTTGGTTTCTTTGCTTGAGTGATTAGTTTGTCTCTTTGACTCTGTTTTGTGTTTGAGTGCAGCTTGATCACTATTTAGGGTTTCTTGGTCAGTTCTCATTCCCTTTTTCTTGTCTGTGCCGTTAAGAGATTAGTTTGCTTCGTCTGAGAGCTATGCTACAATCACTCGAAACATTGTTTCATATTAATTTTGGCTTGCATTCCAAAAGTTGTTTTCATTTTCACTAGGTCAATATTGCACTCTGAAATCACCTTTGATTGACTATCAAACATAGATTACAATTTTTTGATTTTCGAGTTTGAGAGTGTGTGTTTGTTTTGATTCTTCGTTTTGAAAATAAAAATTGAACGTCACTATTATTCAAGTATTTTTTAAAGGAGTTATTTTCCATTCAAAAAATTGAAAGTGAAAGGAATTTTCATTTTAATTATTTGTTCTCTTGGTTAGTTTTTTATTTCATTAGTTCATCAATTGCATTAGTTTTCATTTTTACATCTAAAGAGAAAAGGAAAAAAAAATATGTTTGGTGCATCTTATTGATGAAAGAAGTGTTTTCATTTCCAGCAAGATTGCATTTGGGGATAGTGAAAGTGAATTCATTTTAGAATTTCACTTCAGTAATTTGGATTTATCTCGGGGGAATTATTCTTTGTTGCATTTCTCGTTTGTTGCACTCTTGTTTTCACTTCCTCCCTCATTAGTTTAGAGTTCATCGAATGAAATGGATTCATTTTTTCATTTAGCTGCATTATAGGGATTTAGGTGAAATAACTTTGAGCCCAAAATTGAAACATAATCAAAGATCAACTTTAAAATTTATTACATCAACCTTAAGGAGGATTTGAAATTAACAAAAACATCTAGAGGTATAGGATAGAGACATGTTCCGGCATCGTTAAGCATAGTAGTTGTCGCTAACAACCTGTGTTGCATCCTGGGGGTGATATCTCGTCCCACAAATGGAAGTATATAGGACTATGCTCCACTTATGAAAATTACAAGAGGGCACTCTCCTAAGATAGTTACACATTATACAACTCTACAATGGAGCTCCCACATACTGTCGAGTATATTTTGGGAGATCACACTAGGTTTCAAACCTACCATAGGTACTCGAGTTGGCCGCCTTTTACACATGATACACCGAACACATTATTTGGGGATAATTATTGTTGTATGTTAAGTCATAATTTATTTTGCCAAGGTGTATATTTCAATTCACATAGTATTGGTAATCATTTATGCCTAATTTTACCTTTTTTATTTATTTGTTTAATTCTAAAATTTACTACCCATGATAACATCCTCCTTGTGCATTACTCCTGGCCTCATTTTCTCTGGTTAGTTATAAATATTAATTTCTCAAAAAGTGATTCACATTTCCCTTCATTGATCTTGTCCTGAAGGTCATCGTGGTCGAATCTTCAAATTCTCCCCACTCCTACTCTGAAAGATCTCAAGGACATCCTCCTAAGATTCCAAAATTTCCACCTGCACCTGTTGAAGCTCAAGGTGATGAACTTGAAATTTTCATAAGTTTCCAACTGATCTTGTCTCAGCCACCTCCTGACGAATGGATTCCATTGTCATCTGAAAATCCTGAGCCACAAAGTACTAAACCTTCTACATAGTTTAGTCTTTCCTCCAAATCCTCTCTACGATCTGTTTGTAATATCTCTCGAGCGTCTGTATATTCATTTTTATAGTCCCAATGTTTCTTTAGGTGCTTCTCCTATAACATTTTTTACTATGAATCGTTATTTGTTTCAACCAGACATGGCATCAAATGTCGACGATATTCCATTCATGATTACAGTTCAGAGTATTCCTTTGCAAACTTTTGCATCCCATATCCTAGAAGTTGACATCACTACTATAGGTCAATTTGGGCATCATTCCGGATGACCTGGTTAACTGGATATTATCTCCAGGACCAATGATTAAGGGTCTATCATTCCTTATCATTTTAGTTGCTACATGCCCTAAGACAAATTATTCAAAACTTTCATCTACAAAGGTTTCCAAGATTTGAAGTTTATAATATATCATATGAGATCTCATCGACACTACCTCTAAAGGGACTAAGTGCATCACATATGCAGGTAGCCCTATGGAAGGCTTCTCTGCAAATCACTTCCCGACATTCACAGGTGCGTTGGTCACATTGGGAGCGAAATTCTCATTATTCCAGAATCTCCACTTGGGCAGTGCCTTCTAGAAGAGTTCACATGTGTCAAGCTTTGAATCCAAGTGTCCATTTGACATCTACAATATTGGGAACATGTCTTGCCTATTATTGGAAATTCATTGATTTTAAAAGTACCTTCATCTCCTCTATAAATTGAGCACAGATGTTAGTGTTTGAGAAGGAAGAATTTGAGTAGAGAAATGTTGGTGGAATTTCAATTGAGGAGTTGATTTGAGTGACATATTGTTGGAGATATATGCATTGTGATGAGTTTGGGATGCTGCTGGAGATGGTGACAGTAAAACAATCACTGGGTCATAACCTCCCCTTCTATCATTAATAAATATTACTGCTTATTTTTCCCTATATGAATTTGTATAAGCTTTGATTCTCTATATCACGATTTCTTATTTTAATGTATATGGTTTATGCTTTATTGATTTAGCTAAATAACTTGAATAAACATCTGTATTATTGCTATCTCTTGTTGTTTAGTGTTCATTCTTGCAAGAAATATTTTGCACAACCGGCTAGAATTTGAAGCTACAACAAAAATTATAGAACGAGATTTTGGAAGCGCTTGGACTCCAAGTAAGCTTATTTTTTCATTCTGTGTGTCTGTTTACAGTTAGGAAACATATTCATAAATTAATTGACCTATTGTTCTAGATTAGCACCTGCTAGGGAATAATGATTTATTCATAATTCACGATTCCACATAACAAATTGGCGACTCCACTAGGGAGATTACTCTTTATCCTAGGTGTTTTAGCCTCTGATTTTATCTGTTTATTCACCCAGTAGTTATTACTCACAAAGATTAGGCTTTTTGAAATACACATTTGAAAAATAAGTGTGTTAAATAGTTGTGTTTTTCCTTATACACTACGCTCAAAGCACTTTTAGACAGGACACAGTGCTTTTCATAGCACTGTCTCACTTTTAGGCCTGTGTTGCAAAGCACTGTCTCTCTTTAGAGACTACGTTGCATCCTGAAACCATCCAAATTCCCTTGAATTTTTCTTTACAATTTGTTTTAGTTTATTTTCTGCTGTGTTCTGAAAAGCCTGAGCCTCATATTGACCAATGAACCTATCTACCTCTTCGTCCTTTGAAAGAATAGTTTGTTCAATGTTTGTTTAAAGAATTTTTCTTTATCATTGATGAATTAATTTCGAAGTATTTTCATTCTCGCATTAGATCAATTTGATTTTGAAAAAGGAAAATTTCATAAATTCTTCATTTCTTGATAGGAGAAATTGTTATTTAATTCCTCATTTTTCCTTCAAAAGAGAAATTTTTGTTTGTATTCCTCATTTCCCAAAAGTAAAAGGATTTTTATTTATTTATTTAGAGCACTTAGTTTGTTTCTGCATTCATAACATTAAAGGAACTAAAAATAAAAACCTGCATTTGCATGTAGTGGTTTGCGTGTTTTGGAAATGGAACAATTAGGAATCCTGCATTTAGTTTGTGGTCATTGATTTGTTTGTTCAAAAATTGATTGCTCTTTCGCTCTAGTAGCTATGATTTTCATTGCAAAAAACTAAAAGTGAAATATTTCTTATCATTATTAGTTTGCATTTTAGGAATTTCCAATACATCATCGCAGTGAAACATTGAAAGGAAAATTGATAAACAATATCAACTTAAAATTTGTCTCAATTTACCTAACAAAGCATTGGAATGATAACGATAACATTTATAAGGTCTAGGCTAGAGATGTGTTCCGACGTTCTAAAACATATCAGTTGTCGTTAACTTGTTTATGATACATTCTGAGTGTGATACCTCAATCCACGTATGTAAGTATATCGCAGCTTGTCCACATACTTTTGGGTATATTGGGTGGTGCTACAGTACTATAGGTATAAAGGGGTGCTCTCACTGTGCGGTTCCACATCAGACAGCGCTAATAAGGACTTGGGCCTCCACGTACCTTCAGGTATATTTGGGAGGACAATTTTTAGGTGTTATCCATCCATAGTGAACCGAGTCGGCCGCCTTGTAAATTGTGATACACCGAACACAACATTCAGAGAGATTGCGTGCCCATACTTCTTGGTTCACCAGGAGGTATTCTGAAGTTCATAGTTTCTTGGTAAACCCTTTTGCCTAGCATTACCCTTTTATTTTGTTGATTTTTTTTTTATTAAAACAAATCAGTAATTGTGGAAGAACAAAATCCTTTCCCCCGTCGTTCACGTAGATTAGCATTAAAGCCACCTTTACCACCAGAAGTTACTTCTGCAGGGAAAATTTTAAGAACCCCCCTAAATTTATATGTATAATAAATGGGCGAATCCCCATGATACATAGGAAAAATGGAAGGGGATTTTATTAATAATATAATATGTATATATAATTTTTTGGAGAATCTCTCACGAGATTATATTATTTTGTAAAATCGTGGCGAATCACCAGTACAAATGGTGAATCACTAGTACAAATTGGTGAATCGTTGTCTAGTGGAGTTTGGTGTGTTGGTTCCAATGAAGATATGGTAGTTGAACCAGTAGTTGAAGGAAGCGAACCACCGATACCAAGCATGGCACATGGTGACTCGTGAGGGACGTAGTTCTCGTGTAGTTTGGAAAATGTGTTCTAGTTCTGCTAAGCGTAGTTTTGTTGATCATGCTACTACTAGCACTGATATTGAGGTTGGAGAGGAGTTTGAGGAAACATGGAAGGTTGAGTGCGTTTTTCTTCAAGCACTCAAAAAGGAAGAAGATATATTGATTGATTGAAGAAGATAACAAGGAAAGTCAACTCAAAAAAGAAGAAATGATTGATATGGCCAAATAGGGAGACACGCTGAATGTGGACGCTATGGTTCAACAAGAAATTTCCACCATTCATTAGAAAGGAAAGGATCATAAGGACTCTTTAACATTGGATGGAATCAGGGGCTCAAAGAGAGCTCATGTCTCTGAGAGCTTGGATTCTCCCAAAGGAGTCCCACAAGTGGGAAGTGAATTGACTTTGGTTCTTGTTGAACCAAATCCCAAGGGTTGGAAAAAAGTGCAAAAAAGGAAAAAAAATGAAAATATTAGCTCTAGTTGTCATACTTTATTTTCTTTGTTTCTTTTGATGTTATTTTCCCTATAGTTCTTAGTCATAAAAAAAATCTTTATTTTTCCTTCTATTCTTTTTAGCTTCATCATGTACTTTCTGATCCTATATGCACACACATTATGTGTGTCTACAAAATATAATTTTTATGCCATTAACAAAATTTAAGGTTTTTTTTTTTCGAGGGAAAAAATAAAAAAATAAAAGAAAAAAAAGAGAGTTGAAGATGAAAAACACTTTATATTAAAATATTTTTTGTACACCAATATTACATCACAATTTCAAAATATTTGTCACAATACCAACATTCTTAACTTTCTAATTTATCAAAATTATATGAATCTTAGAATGTTTTTTTTACTATTTAACAAAAAAACTGAATAATTCCTTATCTTTCTTAATATATAATGAATAAAATATAGTTCCAATAAATATTAACTACCATCATCAAACCATAACCATATTATAATAAAATTTCTAAAATAATAAAATTACTAAAATAGAATTATATGACAATATTAGTAAAAATAAGTCCACAAAAACAACATAATTAATTTCAATGGATGTTTAAATAAAACGATCATCATCATCCTAAAATATTTAAACCATAATCCCCACATACCACCATAACATAATAGAATTTACTAAAATAAAATATTACATAAAATATAGTCTAAATTGTTTGTCATTATCATAACTGGTCTAACATTCTTTATAAAAGCCTAATGGTTGCATAACCGGACCCCCTTATGACAATTTTTCTCAATTTTATGATTGTTATTTAGTGATTAAATATCATTTTGAAAGGGAAACAACCTCCCACATATCCTTTACTAGCAAACGAATCTTTGTTACAATGTCGTGGTCTATCGCACAATTATAAATACTATTTGTACATTCCTCTGATTAGGAAGCTTATAATTTATTTGTCAACCGCCATTTTAAACAAATTTATAATTTATTTATAAATCGTTGTCACAAACACAGAGACTATGCTCAACAGATCATCTTATTCATTCTAATTATTTTATTGGAGCAAATGCCATTCAAATCGAAATGTCAAAAACAAACAGTCAGCAATTTATAGTGGGAGTTAGAGGTGGAGAACACATCTCAAGCAATTGCCTACCAACAAAAATTCAAAATCTTTGTTCATCTCTGAAAATGGCAACTCATGGGTAATAACTCCTCCACTCTGATCTCCTGCAACCACATGTACATATTCAGAAAACAATGCAAGTGCAAACCATGATTAATTGGTCATTAAATGGAATTGAGAGTTATGTTCTAATACCTTATTCATAAACATTTCTACCAGGCATGGCAGTTTGAGATTTAAACATTTATTATTCATAAACATTTCTACCAGGCATGGCAGTTGGAGTTTTAAACATTTCTTATTCATAAAAATTTCTACCTTATTCGTTGAATTGTAAGTTTGAGTTTTATAATCTACACAATTCAAGTTCCCCAGAGATTTTCAGGGCACTGAATCTATTTATACATTCAAAAACACATTTTAAACAACAAAAATTCACAATCTCCCAAACAAAAAATATCATGAATTCCAACCAAAAACTAATAACATGAAATGGTTAATATCATGAATTCCAACCAACAAGGTAAAATAATGTGAAATGATTAAGATACACCCCATCGAAAACATTGTTGCAAACATCCCAATTTTATCACTATTTTTTGGCCTATTTGGTGGTATCTTAATTTTGCCAATTTTTACCAATATTGTCTCAATTTTTATGTTTTTTTACCAATATTTTCTCGATTTTTTTGTTTTTTTTTGGTTTTCTAAAACGATTATTAATTTTATCCAAATGTTTGCAACATTGACCGAAAGCATAAGATATAGTTAAAAATTGGAGAATACCTATGCTAATTAAACTAGAGATTTGAAAAATTAAGAGGAGAAATAGAAGTCCCAAGATGAGGGAAGCCAATAGATACAATGGGACAAATAATAAATCAGAATTAAAAGCGACAGGAGGAACCCCAAAAGGAAATTGTGCTATACAATGGATGCAGACAGTGATCTGGGTCTACTCGTATTGGAAGATGAGCAAATCTTTCCAGAATAAAGAACAACATAGGTAGTTGCAATACAATTTGAAGAAAATGTCTTCTCAAAGAACTGGTTATCAAATCAAACCACCTAAAAGCCCAAAAAGTAGACCACAGTAAAAGAATTAGAAAATTAGCCAAGGATAAGCTGAAAGAAAGTGAGCTCCTAGCCAACTTAGGGAAGACTCAGACAAGATTTGTGGGTTATGTCACTTACAAGAAACTGAGGTAGAAATGCATCTCATAATCAAAAACCCTTTTAACTATGAGATCAAATGTCATTGTTATTGTCTTTTACCGGATTCAGGGGATCCCTTTCCACTTTCATTGCTATCCTGACCAAATGTGCCTTGCTCTATTCATGAAATATGGTACTCAGAGACAAATCTCAATCTTTTCTCATCCCATATTGGCCCGAGGCTCCCTATCCACTTTATTTGCTATCTGGACCAAGATGCCTTACTCTATTTTTGAAAGAAGCACTCAGAGACAAATCTCAATCTTTGCTCATCCCATCTTATTGGCCTGAGACTTTCAGGGGTATCATTTCATAGTCCCAGGTCATCCCCTCTGATTAGGTCAAAAAGTGAAAGGAAAAGGCCCAAAATACTTCATACCATAGATTGGTTGGGCTTTGGGTCTCTTCTCAACCTCCCTCCTCAATGGCCGACTATTATGATCCATGCCTATGAAAAATTGGCACTCGATGCCACATTATGCACCACCAAACACAAACAAACCATTTTTCGAGACAGAATTTGGACCAAGTCTTGGAATCCAACATATTGGCCCAAGGTCACAGCCTTCATGTATACTGACATGACAAAACCTATGCATAAGTAGGATACATTGGGCCTTTGAGATGCAAACTCTACTAGACCGCTTAGGGAAATATCAAGAATCAACCACTTGTTTCTTCATTGTGACATCTCTGGATGCTGCTGAGAGTCGAGACACGGTTCCAAAGATGAGAAGCATTAGGAAAATATATGAGATCTAAAGTTTCATTAAGTGCTGGCCCAAGGAGCTTTTAGACTTGAACTTATGAGCATGCCATGGAGACATAGCACTTGGTTTCATAATATGTAATACATGCAAGGGGCATAACAAAAAAATTCTACCATAGAATCGAAAGAAATATAAAGGTGACCATTGAAGTAAAACATTGGGGAGAGGAGAGTTGCAGATCTCACCTACGCATCGCCAATCACTGGCAGAATGGGGCATCTTGGTTAAGGACTCAGTATAGATCAGCAAGGAAAAGATAAATATGAAGGAAACATAGAATCCCCCTCCATTCCTCCTCCCTCAAATTCAACTTTGACACCATCTCCAAAGGCAATCCCAACAGGCCTGGAATTGAGGCTTCATCAAGAATCATGAGGTGAACTTTGTCCATATGTACACCCATAACATTGGCATAATCACAAAAAATATGGCTGCAATTCTGACTGTCATGAAAGACATCCATACTAGAATAAATTTAGGGATCAAATATGTGACCGTAAAATGAGCTTCTAACATAATCATCAATATGCCACATAACTAAAATCCATGGGAGTACCTGATCCGTAAATGGCTTTTGGTTACTCATCTTGCAAAGACAACTAGATTAAAAGACTACCTGCAAGAAGTGGATTCAATCATTATCTATGGGCTGAAAATAAGGCTGCAAATATATTGGAAAACATCAATGCACTCTCTAAATGGGGTGATAAACCCCTATCTTCAATTAGGGTGATCTAGATGTAGGAAAGGGAAAGGGAATGAGCTTCATTTATTGATTGATGATAATAGGAAGCTTCAGGTAAGCAATGGCAGTTCGATTTAGCGTAGCTTGGCTCCACCACATGAATGCCACCTCATCATGAATGAGGTGCTGACAAGAGTAGAGAAGCTTATTGATGGGGAGAGAATGACCTGATAGCAGAGAACCTGGGAAGCAAACCTCAGGCTGGGATGGCCAGAGTTGACAGTATTAACATTGCTTGAAAGGGAAAGATGAGACACTATATTGAAAAGCTTTACATCCCAAGGAAATTAATTAAGCATCCTAGAACAGGAAAACCTTCTAGTACTTTTCCTTTTGTAACCTGTTGACGGGAAAATATGTCCGGCCAACAGTAGGGGATCTCCCTGATAGAAAGTCCCAATTAGACCTTGAACCGTTGGAGTAGGGATCCCGTCCGGGGTGTGGGTCCGACTACCGCTTAAAGCACTTTTCCCTTCAGTCTCAAAAGAACCTGATTGAACCTGCGGAAACACACTTATTCACATGATACAGAACACATGATTGATGCATTGAACATGTCCACAACAATATGTGTAGCGAGAAAATAAATAAAACATATACGCCCGAGGAGGTGTAGTTAGTGACACATCTCTGGGGTTATGCTTATAAGGTATTTGACCATGAAAGAAAAAGCTCCTTATGGCGAAATCCCTCTTTACTTCCAGAAAGATAAAATGAAATGCTAATAGACAAAGGTATTAACATTCATTAAGAAAGCGATGAAAACTGAACATCATTAACACAGATAACCATAATGCGTAAATGATGCCATTGAGAGTGCAGTCTCATTAATCATAGGATGTTCTGAAACTATACAAGGAATACACACAGTGCTGTCACAGCAAAACACATCATCCGAAAAAGGGGTTTTAACAAGTATTTGTATTCATATGCACAAGAGTATAATCTTTCAATACAATGCTATGTAGCTCTTGAGTCTCCAAAAGAAAAAAGCCCTAGAAAAGTTCCCGAAGGAAGTATTTATAGGGAAAAGCTTTCCCTCTAGGGTCCTTGACTTTTCAGCTTCCTGACGGTTGGGCTTCCTTGTGACCCAGTATTTTCTGTGACTTGCGACCTAAGCCATTGTTGCAACCTGCGACCTAGTCGCTCGATCGCTGGGTCACGCCGTCGGGCATTTACCAAGGGGTGTGACTTTGAAACCTGGCGACCTCTACGACTTGCGACCCGGGGCAATGTGCGACCTGTGACCTCAGTGAATATGCGACCTGCGACCTAAGTAAATATGCGACCTCATGACCGAGGTGAATGTGCGACCTGCGACCTCCCTGGATCTGTGACCTACGACCTATTGGGATTTGCGACCTCGCAACCTCCAGCAGATCTGAGACCTCGCGACCTGGGAAAATGTGCGACCTGCGACCTATCCATGTTTTGC
The DNA here is from genome assembly GCA_034641835.2 of Pinus albicaulis. Classification (NCBI taxonomy): domain Eukaryota; kingdom Viridiplantae; phylum Streptophyta; class Pinopsida; order Pinales; family Pinaceae; genus Pinus; species Pinus albicaulis. The sequence continues at coordinate 1,807,479,256 of CM076578.1, forward strand.
AACCTTGCGACCTAGTCACTGGGTTGCTAGGTCGCGCCATCGAGCTTTTGACAGGGAGTGCGACTTAGCGACCTGGCGACCTCTGCGACTTGTTTTGAGAAGGTCCCCTTGTTTGCTGAGGAAAACTCTGGCTCTTTGTGCAGAACGAAAGGTTCTTCCTGCAACAAAATAACGTAGGTCACATATCTCCATGATCGAAACAATAATAATGCTAAAGGCATTTTAATTAATTTTCAAGAGCGAAGCACAATAAATTTAGACCCCTGTGTGGTCAAGACATAGTCATAAGAGCCGCAAGTGGAGGTTGAGTCGCATTCTCCGAGTCTGCAAAGAGTTATGACTATGCGACCCAAGACATTTAACATGGTGACAATTGCTCTGTACTGATCCCCTTCTAAACACCAAACAACAACGTGGTCCAAGTGCCCAACGAGACACGCGCAAGTTCCGTGGTAGTGACACTAGATAACAAAGGATTATATCGCATGCTGCAATTGCTAGGGAGCATTCCCTGGGCAATCTATGTGATTCACGTTCCTGCTATTGATCTTGGCATTTGAACCATATGCTTTCGCTGACAGGAAGATAATGGCTTATGGTATGCTAGTTTTTAGTGTCTTTGGACAGAGAAGAACGCTTAGGAGATTAAAACGACCATATGTTCATTTTGCTGATATCCGTTCACAGCTTTACGACATAACGTGTTGACCCTATCGCATTTTAATATCACTATTCATCGTAGATAGATCCTCAACACGATGTGTGAGATGATGAGTATGCCTGGAATTCAGCCTTTTCTGAATGACCCTGTTCTAATGTGAAGCTTGATTATGAGTAATCCACAGATGTGGGAAATTATTGACAGGCACCCAGACTTTGTACACATACTCAATGACCTTGGAACTCTGAGGCAGCCTTTGGATGTAGCAAGGAGTCCTGGACTCCATGCGAGAGATGATGAGAAATATGACAGGACCATTGGTAACATTGAATCATCTCCGGAAGGCTTGAACATGCTCAGTCGCATATATGAAACAGTTCGAGATCCGTTTCTCAATGCAACAACAATAGGAGGTGACAGCGGGAAATGACTTGGGCTCTAATTCTTTTTCTGCTCTATTTGAACAAGGGCCAGACCAAGCTAGAGCTCAAAACACAAATCCTTCAACCACTGCGTCTGATGCAACTGGCCCGCCTGCTCCAAATTCAGATCTCCTTCCTAATTCGTTTTATGTGCATGGCTTCGTGCATTGGGCGGCCAGCGTCGCGTGTGATGTGGCATGGAGAGCAGGAATTTACTTTATCCAGCTCATCGTGAACAAACATTAGAGCTTTGGCGGAGAATGAGACACGTGGGAGGTGAATTTGAGTTTCCCGATGGGCTCGCATGGTCGGAAATATCTTTGGGTCGCAGTTCTCTGTGGGCATATCACTCTGCGACCTCGCGACCTCGGAGGGGTCGCACAGTCGCGGGGTCACGATTCTTGCCCATCAGCCTGCATCGCGACTCAACGACCTGAAGGGGTCGCGCAACTTCTTTTACAGAGGTCGCAGGGTCGCAAATCACCAATTCATTTGCTCTATTAATCATGCGACTGAGCGACTGCTTCTTCTGCATTTGCGTGTGAAACGTTTTACTTACTCCATCGAAAAAATCATCCAAGAATCAAGCGGAATGTTGCCATGCATTGGACAGGCTTGTATGCATGTAACCCGGTGTTGCGAGTTCTCCACGCATACGGCGGCTGACAGTTTTCTTCTGCCATATTAGAAACAAATAGATGTTTCCTCCGAAAACAGTGCTGATTCGATGGAGCATTTTTCTTTTGGCGTGAGAGGTGAGCTAGATCTGCTCTGTCACCCATTGTACATTTACAGTCTGCTCATAGCTACGTCCAGTTGGTTGACGAAACCGCATCAATAATCTCCACCCGATATAACTTAAAACCAAGACTTGGCACCGTTCAGTGCACCTTTTACAATCCCACTCTTGATTTGATTGTTCTTGCGTTACAACCATTATACACATGCGTCGTGGTTTTATTATAACCTCTGGCTTGTATTCTAACATACGTTCTAAACACAAGACTTCGGTTGAAAACGCTTGCGCCCATATGAGATTTTCTCCATTGAACGCGCGCCAACATATAATGTTTGCACATGGCTCTGCACAACCGCTCGATGATTGTTATACCACACTGGCATATGTATGTTGTAGGGTTCCATTTCATGTTCGAATATCAATTTGGCCATACTGTATATGTTCCACGCCGCTTTTGACCACTGATATATATATATTGCAATTGTCTATTACAGGTTGAAACTTCAGCATGAACGCATTGGAGCCCATCGAACTATTTACGTTCACATGTCACGTGGTCGATGTGGTTGGGGTTACTGCCATTACATTGCTTAAAACATGGTCAAAGACTCCGTCGATGTCACGCCATAGTTGTCATACATGCCACGTAAGTTGAGATCTTCTACATCGCACGTTGGTTTCCTGCGGCAACGTGTCCACGTGGCTTCGTTGCACAAGAATTATTCATTGCTGCTTCTGCACCACTTTAACATCGATGGGACACTTCCTCCGCCCAAGGTATTATGAGCATAACCCGGAAGGCAAGAAGATTTTCATTCCAGTGGCTTATCAACGTCGTAGTTTTATGCAACATTGAACGTTGGACCATAAAATACATCTGCCCCACCTTTACTATAAAACACAGTCACTATATATGTCTGCTCGGCGCCCATTTTCCACGTGGCTCGAATATAAAATTTGACCACTTGAATACTTGTTATTGACATTTGCGCTCATTTTCAACGCACCAAGGTTATTTTAAAAATAAACCTAGATCGCTATATCCGCCATGGAAGAGTTTAAGCTTACTTGTAATGTTTTCATATAGTCTCGATCCACCACTTCATATAGATTTGAAACCATAAGGTCCTTTATCCCTTTTGCGCCTTAGTTTTAATTATACAGCCTTGACCATTGCTTTTCCTCCAATTGTTAGTGCACAGAGATAACAATTTTTTATGCCAAGACCACCACCCCATAAAATGAATGCTTTTGCTTTGAAATATCGAGAGTTGAAGTCTACTACTCCAACCATATTTATGGCCCTTTTAATATTAATCCCTTTTATCTTGTGGTTCTGGAGACTCTCTGTGCATATACATCCATGTGCCTGGCTACCAAAAGGTGTATGCATTTAAACATGACCTTTTAGGTTCAATTTGAGGTTCCCCGTCTCTTGTGGTCTCGCATAGACAACTTAAAGAGCAAAGGGGACGAGGGTTTTAAGGCCTTTTCGTTCCTCCACATGTATTCCTTGCAGCCTAAGTAATGCCACAATATGTATCTTAGGATTCATAAATGTTGCTTCTCAAAGAGGCGCTCACATATTTGAAAACTCTTCCTTTGGCTTGCCACACCAACATGCGTGCTTTCGCACTGCTACCTGGCACGAGAACGCCTCGAATTAGATGTTCATTGTCTAGAGGAAACTTCTGAGGCCGCTTTGTTCACTGGGCTATACTAGACTAATAGAAGTGGAGAAATATGTTTCTTTGCGTGCACCCATCGACATTGAGATGGTATGATGCAGGACCTGGACATTTCCAATGGAGCACTTTAAAGCGTTTGGTGTGCACTAGTGAAGAAAGATTTTGCATAAGTGACATAGAAGGTTCTCTCTTATCAACATGTATCACACTATTCCCCTGTATCGAAGATCGATCGTTTTCTCCTTCCGTTCCGCAATCCTCTTGACCTTGTCGTTGCTCTACCTCATTCCCCTTGATGTCGTGACACGAATGAGGAATCTGTCACCCGTGGGGTCGACCTGTGGAACATTACGACATGATAACTACTCTTCAATAATGATAACCACAGATAAAACACATGAAACTAACAAGCTTAAGAGAATTATTCAAACAATATGCTCAATGACCTACAGTAGGAGGGCTTTTACTCATTAATACACAAAAGGTTTTCGTTCAAACATATGCATTGCAATCTCATTACACATGGCGCGATTGCGGTAAGAATGTTCGAGCCTGCTGTAGATGATCCCTCCCACATATGGCATGATTTCAGCGACAACATCAAGTCATGGTGATGAGACAACTCGTGAGGGGTTGGGGATAGGTCGGTGGGATGTCATTGACTGCAGGTCAGGCAAAAGACTTTAACGCTTAGGCGAGTAGAGGGGGAACCCGAAATTTTAAATATACCCAAAATTTTGGGTGGTGTTGTAGCGGCTACAAAAAATGGCAAACCACTGGTAGAATCGAGCATCTCTGTCAATATCACCACAATAGTCTGAGTCTGGATAATGATGCAAGGGAATATTGAACAAGTTCCGTGGGTACCCTTTGTATTACTTTGGCCCTTTACAGGTACGCCTAATCCTTGTGCTTCAACTAAGTCCCGCTAATCATAAACACATCAAAGATAAAGCTCACAGACGCCAGTAGCTTGTTGATGATGTGAAGAGTAAGGCACTGGGTTTATTATTCTCAGGATTTTTTAAAGTAAGCTTCTGGTGTTGCTCCGCTGCCAGCAGGCCTGGACAGTACCCCGGCGGAGTCACTTCAAGAAATCACAAACGTTGCTCCGTTGCTAGCGAGCCTGGTCAGTACCCCAGCGGAGTCGTTGCATTACCTCTCTGCGCAGGAAGCCTTTCTCGATACTTACCCTTATTTGTTTCATGTGCTTACAACACTTATTTTCATGTGCTCGTGGCACTTATTTTCATGTGCTCATGGCACTTATTTTTCATGGGCGGATGAGGGATCCCGACTTATTTTACGAGAAAGAGAGGTTGTTTCTCGTGTTACAGAAACTGAAAGATATCCTGATTTGGTCTTGCCCTTGTGCCGAACCTTCACATCCCATTTACCACAATAGGCAAAGCGCGCAGAAAAATCATTAAAACATCCAAGACTATGCTGGGCACAAAGTTTAGACTTACGGGTATGGGCCATTTCAAACTCATTAGGTCTCCCACAATCAACCGGCTCGTATCTCCTAGGCTAAATAATTTTAGACTCATAGGCATCTTGTTGAGAATGTGACTTCAATGACTTGTCCTAAGAGAGCTGCCTCTTGAGATAGCCACCACAACCTCACGCAAACAATGGAGTTACTGCTTCAGCAATCGGGGCAAAACAAGACTGCAAGGTGATAGGGTTGTAATGAGGGCTCGTGCAGTGGCAGGCGACATGACAGAACTGATGTGAGGAAAAGAGAGTACGACGCAATGTAAAAGGTGAGGCTCAGGATGCGATGCAATGCCATGTGCGAGAACGATCAACCAGTTGTAGGTGGCATAGAGGCGCAATACAAGCAATGATTATTTATGCAACAACAAGCATCTGAGAATGAAATGAAAGAAAATAATTGTAACATGATGTTGCCTAAGTTATTAATCATCAACAAAAACAACAAACACACTTTTAAACTATGAAGTAAAAAATTTGGCAAGTAAACCTAATTGACTTGAAACTAAAAATTTTTATTGCAGGTCCTAGCTAGCCTACACCTAAACCCTAGTTAAACCAATGATGCGGTCGGGTTATGTAAAATTAGTTTTCCAGTGCAGCCACTGCATTAGTTCCTGACCTGCAAGAGCAACAATGATCAGGATCAGAGCTAGTATCCAAAAAAGTGCAGCAGCAACAACACTTACCTGAGGAGCAGGTGCAATGGCAAGACGATCATAGATACTTCCCAAAGGACAAGCTAGCATAGATTGTGCAAGTTGAATCCCACTCTCACCTTGATATGCAGCAATATGTTCTTGAAAATCAACATTTATAAATGACACACATTCATTCATGCATAATCCTAGATCTGATGGGCGCTGGGTAAGCCACCGCCCATTTTCAGGCACATCAACCGGAAAGGGTTGGTCGAGTTGACCGACAATCTTAACATGGTGTTGAGGACCATTAGTTTTATGGAATGGAAATAATAAGCAAGTGCCAGGTGAATTATAGATGCATGCGCATCCAAGCATAGAAACCCTAGTTTAGAAAACCCTAGCTCGAGGTTGCTCTTGGGTTTGATCAAGGGTATGAGGATCCGAATCCACTTTCAATGTAGGCTGCAATTCCTCACTGCCTTGAACAAACTCCGGACCTTCAAGCGGTTGGGCAAGATCAACAAGCGACTGGATGTGATCATGGATTGTGATGAGTTGCAAAATGTCAGTGGGCTTTGTATCAATTTGGTCAAATGTTTGCGCACTGACAGATTGGTAGATCGATATATCAGATTCTTTAGATTCGCTGGGGTGGGGTGGATTCGATGCGGTTATGCTGGGAGGAGCATGGTATGAGAGGATCGTCGTTTGAGAAATGGTCTGCAGAAGCTGAGGCACTTCGATTTTCTGATGGGTACTCGAATCTTCCGAAAGCGAATCATCGGATTCAGGTGTTTTCATAGGGTCAGCCAAGAGATCCGAGTGACAGTCATCGGGGATGTGATTAAATATGTTTTCAGATAAGGAGTGATCGCTACAACCATCGATGTGGTCGAGTTGGGTACCTGGCATGTCAGGCTCCCCGAGAGTTACCGACTGGGATGGATCAATAAAGAGGACATCTTGAGGTTTCCCAGTCAGATAATCGCTCCTATGGTTGTCTAAAGATTCTGAGTGAGAAAGATTAGATCTAAAAGATTCATCGATTTTGATCTGTGATGGTGGAACACCATCTGCATGCTTATGATTGTCGCCAATACCAGTATAAGGAAATTTTGAATGTCTCGAAGAAATTACTGGTGTGGCGGGATCGGGAAACCAACTGGGGAATAATGAATGAATAGATTGAGTCATAGGGGCGTTAACCATACGAGGTTTTCCAACCCGCGCATCCGTGTCATTCAGAGAAAATGATGATCTGGCAGAACTTGCAAGGGAATCAACTTTATGCGGGGTAGGATTCGATTCATAATCCGTATGTGAACCAGATTCATAGTCCGAATGTGAACCAGATTCATCCTCCGAATCTGAACCAGATTCATAATCAAAATATGAACCAGATTCATAATCCGAATGTGAACTAGATTCATCATCCGAATCTGAACCAGATTCATAATCCAAATATGAACCAGATTCATAATCTGAATGTGAACCAGATTCATAATCCGAATGTGAATCTGATTCATAATTCGAATGTGAACCAGATTTAGGACTAAGTCCAGGGAGACATCGAGTGGGATCGGGGTAGGTTTCACGAGCCAAAAGAGATAATGAGCCACTGGGGTGTTTAGATTCGACATGGTACATCAAAGACTCAAAGTCAGAACAACCGTTAACTTGCGGGTTGTCATAGGGAACACTAGGCTCAGGTCAGGTTGCTAACTGAAATGGTTCAAGGGAAACGAGAATCGCATACGCGAACTGTTCTCTTAACAACCTCCAATAGACATCCTTTTCAGGGAACTCAAAACAATAATGAACGAATCTAATAGAGAACTCATCTAAAGATTCCTGAGGTTCCATTCTGATGTCATTTATCTTTAGTAAAACGTTATGAAAATCATACCTGTGAAAAGCTTGTTGTAATTCACTGGCGAGTTGTTCAAATGAATGGATGGAAGATTCTGACAAAGTGCAGCATCATTGCATAGCGCGACCTTCGAGAGTGAGGAAGAAAAGCAAACAAATGAAACCTTCATTTTCAATTTCGTAGCACTCACCAAAGTCGTCAAAATCTAAAAGGTGTTGGGTTATGGGTACCCCATTTTCACCATCAAATTTTAACTGGGACAAGTGATACATAAGTTTATCAGGGATGAAGTATCCAGGCTCATAAAACTCCGACAAACATCTCGGAAGAATGATTTGGGAACGAGCCATTACAGATATGAGATTAACTGCAGGCTGTAAGGGCTCAGCTTGTCATCTGGCCCCCCTTTCTCATTAACCATATGGTTGGAGGTTCAGGCCCTCCTTCTAGCGCCAATTCTGTTGACGGGAAAATATGTCTGGCCAACAGTAGGGGATCTCCCCGATAGAAAGTCCCAATTAGACCTTGAACCGTTGGAGTAGGGATCCCGTCCAGGGCGTGGGTCCGGCTACCGCTTAAGTCACTTTTCCCTTCAGTCTCAAAAGAACCTGATTGAACCTGCGGAAACACACTTATTCACATGATACAGAACATATGATTGATGCATTGAACATGTCCACAACAATATGCGTAGCGAGAAAATAAATAAAACATATACGCCCGAGGAGGTGTAGTTAGCGACACATCTCTGGGGTTATGCTTATAAGGTATCTGACCACGAAAGAAAAAGTTCCTTATGGCGAAATCCCTCTTTACTTCCAGAAAGATAAAACGAAATGCTAATAGACAAAGGTATTAACATTCATTAAGAAAGTGATGAAAACTGAACATCATTAACACAGATAACCATAATGCGTAAATGATGCCATTGAGAGTGCAGTTTCATTAATCATAGGATGTTCTGAAACTATACACGGAATACACACAGTGCTGTCACAGCAAAACACATCATCCGACAAAGGGGTTTTAACAAGTATCTGTATTCATATGCACAAGAGTATAATCTTTCAATACAATGCTATGTAGCTCTTGAGTCTCCAAAAGAAAAAAGCCCTAGACAAGTTCTCGAACGAAGTATTTATAGGGCAAAGCTTGCCCTCTGGGGTCCCTGAATTTTCAGCTTCTCGACGGTTGGGCTTCCTTGCGACCCATAATTTTCTGTGACTTGCGACTTGAGTCGTTGTTGCGACCTGCGACCTAGTCGCTGGGTCGCTGGGTCGCGCCGTCGGGCATTTACCAAGGGGTGCGACTTTGCGACCTGGCGACCTCTGTGACTTGTGACTCGGGGCAATGTGCGACCTGCGACCTCAGTGAATATGCGACCTGCGACCTAAGTAAATATGCGACCTCGCGACCCAGGTGAATGTGCGACCTGCGACCTCCCTGGATCTGCGACCTGCGACCTATTGGGATTTACGACCTCACAACCTCCAGCAGATCTGAGACCTCGCGACCTGGGAAAATGTGCGACCTACTACCTATCTAGGTTTTGCGACCTTGCGACCTGGTCGCTGGGTCGCTAGGTCGCGCCGTCGAGCTTTTGACAGGGAGTGTGACTTAGCGACCTGGCGACCTCTGCGACTTGTTTTGAGAAGGTCCCCTTGTTTGCTGAGGAAAACTCTGGCTCTTTGTGCAGACCGAAAGGTTCTTCCTGCAACAAAATAACGTAGGTCACATATCTCCATGATCGAAACAATAATAATGCTAAAGGCATTTTAATTAATTTGCAAGAGCGAAGCACAATAAATTTAGACCCCTGTGTGGTCAAGACTTTTTCATCAGAGCCGCAAGTGGAGGTTGAGTCGCATTCTTCGATTCTGCAAAGAGTTGTGACTATGCGACCCAAGATATTCGACATGGTGAAAATTGCTCTATTCTGATCCCCTTCTAAACACCAAACAACAACGTGGTCCAAGTGCCCAATAAGATGCGTGCAAGTTCCGTCGTAGTGACACTGGATAACAAAGGATTATATCGCATGCTGCAATTGCTAGGGAGCATTCCCTGGGCAATCTATGTGATTCACGTTCCTGCTATTGATCTTGGCATTTGAACTATATGCTTTCGCTGACAGGAAGATAATTGCTTATGGTATGCTAGTTTTTAGTGCTTTTGGACAGAGAAGAACGCTTAGGAGATTAAAACGACCATATGTTCATTTTGCTGATATTCGTTCACAGCTTTACGACATAACGTGTTGACCCTATCGCATTTTAATATCAATATTCATCGTAGACAGATCCTCAACACGATGTGTGAGATGATGAGTATGCCTGGAATTCAGCCTTTTATGAACGACCCTGTTCTGATGTGAAGCTTGATTATGAGTAATCTGCAGATGTGGGAAATTATTGACAGGCACCCAGACTTTGTACACATACTCAATGACCTTGGAACTCTGAGGCAGCCTTTGGATGTAGCAAGGAGTCCTGGACTCCATGCGAGAGATGATAATAAATATGACAGGACCATGCGTAACATTGAATCATCTCCAGAAGGCTTGAACATGCTCAGTCACATATATGAAACAGTCCGAGAGCCGTTTCTCAATGCAACAACAATAGGAGGTGACAGCAGGAAATGACTTGGGCTCTAATTCTTTTGCTGCTCTGTTTGAACAAGGGTCAGACCAAGCTAGAGCTCAAAACACAAATCCTTCAACCACTGCGTCTGATGCAACTGGCCCACCTGCTCCAAATTCAGATCTCCTTCCTAATTTGTTTTATGTGCATGGTAGCGTGCATTGGGCGGCCAGCGTCGCGTGTGATGCGGCATGGAGAGCAGGAATTTACTTTATCCAGCTCATCATGAACAAACATTAGAGATTTGGCGGAGAATGAGACACATGGGAGGTGAATTTGAGTTTCCCGATGGGGTCGCATGGTCGGAAATATCTTTGGGTCACAGTTCTCTTTGGGCATATCACTCTGCAACCTCGCGACCTCGGAGGGGTCGCACAGTCGCGGGGTCGCGATTCTTTCCCATCAACTTGCATCACGACTCAGCGACCTGAAGGGGTCGCGCGACTGCTTTTACAGAGGTCGCAGGGTCGCAAATCACCAATTCATTTGCTCTATTAATCATGTGACTGAGCGACTGCTTCTTCTGCATTTGCGTGTGAAACGTTTTACTTACTCCATCGAAAAAATCATCCAAGAATCAAGCGGAATGATGCCATGCATTGGACAGGCTTGTATGCATGTAACCCGGTGCTGCGAGTTCTCCACGCATACGGCGGCTGACACTTTTCTTCTGCCATATTAGAAACAAATAGATGTTTCCTCCTAAAACAGTGCTGATTCGATGGAGTGTTTTGCTTTTGGCGTGAGAGGTGAGCTGGGTCTGCTCTGTCACCCATTGTACATTTACAGTCTGCTCATAGCTACGTCCAGTTGGTTGACGAAACCGCATCAATAATCTCCACCCGATATAACTTAAAACCAAGACTTGGCACCGTTCAGTGCACCTTTTACAATCCCACTCTTGATTTGATTGTTCTTGCGTTACAACCATTATACACATGCCGTCGTGGTTTTATTATAACCTCTAGCTTGTATTCTAACATACGTTCTAAAGACAAGACTTCGGTTGAAAACGCTTGCGCCCATATGAGATTTTCTCCATTGAACGTGCGCCAACATATAATGTTTGCACATGGCTCTGCACAACCGCTCGATGACTGTTATACCACGCTGTCATATGTATGTTGTAGGGTTCCAGTTCACGTTTGAATATCAATTTTGCCATACTGTATACGCTCCACGCCGCTTTTGACCACTGATATATATATATATATATATATATATTGTAATTGTTGATTACAGGTTGAAACTTCAACATGAACGCATTGGAGCCCATCGAACTATTTACGTCCATATGTCACCGTCGCATGGTTGGGAAAACACACGCTATTACACCGCTTAAAACATGGTCAAAGACTGTCGATGTCGCGCCATAGTTGTCATAACATGCCACGTAAGTTGAGACTTTGCCATCGCACGTTGGTTTCCATGCAACGTGTCCACGTGGCTTTGTTGCACCATCTCACGCGTTCTTGCACCACTAGAACATCGCGGCAACACTCCGCTCCACGTATACGTATAACGTTGAAAGGTATAAATGTTTTCATTCGGCTTATTGAACGTTGGGCTCCATGCAACATTGAACGTTGGACCATAAAATACAACTGCCCCACCTTTAATATAAAACACGGTCACTATGTATGTCTGCTCGGTGCCCATTTGCCACATGGCTCAATCATAAAATTTGACCGCTTGAACACTTATCATTGACATTTGCGCTCATTTGCAACGCACCAAGGTTATTTAAAAATAAGCCTAGATCGCTATATCTGCCATGGAAGAATTTAAACTTACTTGCAATGTTTTCATATAGCCTCGGTCCACCATTTCATATAGTTTCGAAACCATAAGGCCCTTTATCCCTTTTTTCGCCTTAGTTTTAATTATACAGCCTTGACCATTTCCTTTCCTCCTATTGTTAGCGCACAGAGATAAAAAAAATTTATGCCAAGGCCACCACCCCATAATATGAATGCTTTTGCTCTGAAAGGTCGAGAGTTGAAATCTGCTACTCCAACCATATTTATGGCCTTTTTGATATTGAGCTTTTCTGCCTTGTAGTCCTAGAGACTATTTGCATATGCATCAATGCGCCTGGCTGCCAAAAGGTGCACATGTTTAAACATCACCTTTTAGGTTCAATTTGAAGTTCTCCATCCCGTATGGTCCCGCATAGACAAACTTTATGGATATGAAAGAACAAAGGATACTAGGGTTTTAATGCCATTTCCTTGTTCCACGTTGTACTCCTTGCAGCATAAATAATTTCACACCATATAGCTTAGGATTCATAAATGCTGCTTCTCAAATATGCGCTCACATATTTGAAAACTCTGCCTTTGGCTTGCCACACCAACATGCGTGCTTTCGCACTGCTACCTGACACGAGAACGCCTCGAATGAAATGGTCATTGTCTAGAGAAAAATTCTGAGTCTTCTTTTGTTCACCGGGCTATACTAGACTCATCGAAGTGGTAAAATATGTTTCTTTGCATGCGCCCATCGACATTGAGATGGTATGAAGCAGGATCTGGACATTTCCAATGGATCGCTTTAAAGCATCTGGTGCGCACTAGTGAAGAAAGCTTTTGCATTAGTGACATAGAAGGTTCTCTTTGATCAACTTGTATCACACTATCCCCCTTTTAACAGTACTGATCATTTTCTCCTGCTCCTCCCCTGTTCTGCAACTTTGACCTCGTCATTGAGCCCAATTTTATTCCCCTTGATGTCGTGACACGACTGAGGAGTTTGTCACCTGTGGGGTCAACCTGCGCGGGTTTACAACATCATAATTACTCTTCAATAATGATAACCACAGATAAAACACATGAAACTAACAAGCTTAAGAGAAGCATTCAAACAATATGCTTAATGACCTATGGCAGGAGAGCTTTTACTCGTCAATACACAAAAGGTTCTCGTTCAAACATATGCATGTAAATCTCATTACACATGGCGCGACTGCGGTAAGAATGTTCGAGTGTATGGTAGATGATCCCTCCCACATATGGCGTGATTACGGCGACATCATCAAGTCATGGTGATGAGACAACTCGTGAGGGGTTGGGGATAGGTCAGCGGGATGTCGTTAACTGCAGGTTAGGTGAAAGACTTTAACGCCTAGGCGAGCAGAGGGGGAACCCGAAATTTTAAATATACCCAAAATTTTGGGTGGTGTTGTAGCGGCTACAACAGATTTGGTCTTTGATTTGGTCATTAAATGTCACAATTAATGACCAAATATACAACAAAATATATTACTATATGATCACCCGAGAAAACCAATTAATGACCAAAGAACTATGACCAAAATGTTGGTCGTGTTATAAGATACTGTAAATTAGCTACTAATAGTCATATATATGCAAATTTTAGTCATTGTTTGAAACCAATTAATGACCGAAGAAATGTGACTAAATTTTAGTCGTGTTATAAGATACTGTAAATTAGCTACTAATAGTCATATATATGCAAAATTTAGTCATCATTTGTAGTCACAAATTTATCATTTGCAGTAGCCATTTATTCATTATATAAACGACTAATTTAGTAGCTTATATTCATTTCATTAATAATCATTATAAATGACTAATTTAGTCGCATATTCATTTTATTTGTGTTCATTATTAATCAACATAAATTAATTTGTATGATTTAAAAAATGTCATACAATGTGCATGTTCATCTAATATGAAAACACAAAGTCGCATATTTTAATTACAATACTAAACAACATCAAGTGCAACTATAAATAATTTCAACCATATAAATTATATTATATGAAATGTTAAAATATTACAATATGAGTTTCCAACTTTATATTAGTTGGACTACAATTTACACATGAAATGATGTTTCATCACTTCAAAACATTATCGTTGTGTTGTCAAGGCATTATAGGTGAATTCACCAACTCTGAAGACTTGATCATCAGTCTTTATATGTGTGTCTTATGCGAGATATTGGTTCTAAGGGTATCGCCAGACCAGTTCTCCTCTCTCCTTTTGCATTTGTCGCTCCAATGTTATTGCTCTTCTCTTTTTTCAATTCATGCTTCTTACCATCAATACTGATTTTATTTTCTGAAAACAAAAGAAAATACAATGCACTGTAAGAAATGAAAGACAATGAACACTAGAATATAACATAAATTAGACTATAAATAGTTTATACAACATATACCTTAACATCAACAATGTCAAAGCAATTTTCCTTCAGCATCAATTTCTGCAAAATAAATTTCACGTTATTCTTTCCCATTTCTCAACATGCTACATACGATAAATTGAAAATCACATAAAACCAAGAGCAAACCCTTTTCTAACCAAAATAAACAAACAAACAGTGCCTCTAATAAAACTTCATTATAATATTAGCAAATGAAAAGAGAGCTAGTGGACCATTTGTGTTGTTTGACTTTGCCTATTTTTGTTATAAAGTGCTAGAGCTTCAGGAACCAACAAATGTGAGCACGAGCTAAAAACTAACCAACCATTCACTTTTCAACATGAGAGATCACAAATAAACCACAAAATTGATCAGGCATTAAAATTGTGAGCAGACTACCTTGAAATTTTATTCTTGAGAAATACCTCAAAATCCCCTCGTTTCTAATAAGCTTCCTGGCTATGTACCTCCATCCTTGATTTCCCTTGCTATATCTTGAATAAAGAATATCCCTTCAACAACCAATTTTGCGAGAATCCTACCAAGTAACTCAAGAGCCTTGTGCGCATCAATAGTAGCATACTCTAATGAAAATAGTACAATCTCCAACCTAGAAACATAAAAATTATATATAATTATAATTTTGAAGAGTGTAACTAGGTAGGTCTTCCTTATAATGACTATGTAATTATGTACTTATGTAAAGATGAAGTCAATAATAATAAAATGAATTTTTGGTTTACTTGCTTCATGGGTTTCATGAGCAAGATTCTTAGTATAGGTCTATAAACTTCTTCTTGATGTCTATTAGGTACATAAGTCTAATTAAGAGTCATGTAAAAGGAGTGAAGAATACCCTCTAGGACGTTGCAGAAGAATGGCTTACAAATGTTGAAGATATGCCTATGAAGTCGGCCTACAAACAAATGTTAAAGTCGGCCTACTTAATGGCTATAAGGTCGGCTTAATTACTTGGCTAGAACTACTATATATACCCTACATATGTTGCGGTTAAGAGAACATATCTGCGGATGATACTGAGGTTATACAACGTGCAAAAGAAGAAATTTTTGCGGATTCTACTGAGGCAATACAGCGTAAAGAAGGGAGCAAAGATTAAGTTAACGTCTGGGGTAGAACACATTAAAAGAAAGCACATATTTGCGGATCTGTCTTTGAGGTACTGCGGATATTTAAGTAACAATTACAATCAAGTTTGAAGTTAACAAAAGGTGGAAGAAAGAACAGGAATTACGTATTAGTTTGAAGGTATAACAAATAAGATCTAAGGACAAGATTGTCTACGTATAAGTCTGAAGGTGGCAACGTTTGAAAGATAGCAAATACAAGAACAGTTTTGATTGCAGACTTATCTAAAGGAAGAACTGAATGATACACCTTCCAAGGTAACTGAAGGACGTATTCTATAGAAGCAGTTAAAGGTTAGTAATTTCTGAAGTAACTGAAAGATTGAGACATTGACTAAAGGATATGATTAAGTTATCTCTGAGGAAAGAATTGTAAAAGTCAAAAACCTCAAGTAAGGAAGGTAAATCAGAGATTTACCTTCCTAACTTATTGCAAAATACTCAGTTACAAGAAAGATCAATTTTGTCTCTACATTTGTATAAGAACTTTGATAATTGACTTGATGAAGGATTAACTCAGCAAGCTCACAAGTAGTTATCAAGAAGAGAATTTGTATTAATCTATAGCCCTTAAATTCTCAACATGGTATCAGAGCTATGGTTATGATCAAAGGTAGTTTGAAAGGACTCGAAACATTCTAAAAGGACCTATGTCAAAAGGGCTCAAATCATAGTAAGACAGTCCAATAATTAAACTAGGTGCAAGTTCACAAGAAAGGTCAATCTCAATGACATCACAGTGTTGAAATTACCTCTGCCTCAATTCAGTACTACTCTTATAAGATTATTTCGATACCACAGCAGTGAGAAGAATGAGTTATAAATGTGTATTTACAGTTAAGGCTCGGTGTGACAAAAAGATATCAGTATAATCCGTATTACAGTGAAGATCTTCAGTGTTATAATCACAGGTCAACTACAGTCTCGGTATAATCAATCACATGATAAGTATGACACTAGAATTTGGAACTACCACAGTGAAAAATCTATCACTGTTTCGTGCTACCACAGTGAGAAAGGTCTCACTGGTTCGGTGCCATCACAGCTTGATGAGAAGTATGCCATTTCAGTTTGATGGTATCACATAGGGTCTCACAGAAATGGTCAACAGAAGTCAGAGACATGTACAGTGAAGTATTTACGATCGAAGCACAAAATAAGGTCAAAACAGTAATATGTATACATAGTGAAATAGTACATTCAAGGATCTCGGAATAGCTGCTTACATTGAGTTTGAAAGAATCTGAATTCTTTCCTATGAAGTTGACAGTGCAAGAACCAACTAAAAGAAATAACTAGTTTGAAGGTATAACAAATCAGATCTAAGGACAAGATTGTATACGTATAAGTCTGAAGGTGACAGTGTTTGAAAGATAGCAAATACAAGAACAGTTTTGATTGCAGACCTATCTAAAGGAAGAACTTAATGATACAACTTCCAAGGTAACTGAAGGATGTATTCTACAGAAGCAGCTAAAGGTTAGTAATTGCTGAAGTAACTGGAAGATTGAGATATTGACTAAAGGATATGATTAAGTTATCTCTGAGGAAAGAATTGTAAAAGTTAGAAACCTCAAGTAAGGAAGGTAAATCAGAGATTTACCTTCCTAACTTATTGCAAAATACTCAGCTACAAGAAAGATCAATTTTGTCTCTACATTTGTATAAGCACTTTGATAATTGACTTGATGAAGGATTAACTCAGCAAGCTCACAAGTAGTTATCAAGAAGAGAATTTGTATTAATCTATAGCCCTTAAATTCTCAACATATAATTCATAATCACACATGACCATAGACTGTAGCAGTCTTGAAATAAACTCGAACTTGAATAAGAACAAACACAAAATTTCAATTTTGTGGTTTATATGATAGCCATTTGATAATAGCTCACTCAGCATCCATGTTTCAGGCAGTATTTGGTGTCTTTTTATGTGGAAAATTTTCCAATGGGGCTAGATGTTTTGACCTTTTCAGTTTGGATCTAAGCTTAATATGAATATGTATTGGATTTTTGTTTTAAATGAAAACATAGATTCTTCTTTTTCCTTTTTTGTTTTTCTCCCTTTACATATATATGTTGTGAATTTGCATAATTTTAAACAAAATAAACAGTCATGTTAATATGTTTTAACATATTGAAATTTTAAAATTTATAGCTAGAGTTTTGGAGGAAGCATGAGAATTCTACCTGCTTTAGCCAGCATTCTTGATGCTTGTGCTGATATATATCTGGAGAATAGCAACCAGGTTCAAATGGATAGTAAACCCAAATGTTAACACTTCTTTTCACCTTTTGATTGGTCTAAGCAAGCCTGACAACAATCTGCAACACTTTCTTTATGGTGCATCAGACCCCATTTAATTGTCGCTCTGTCATAGTCTGTATGTGGTTCTGCATGGCATTCAGAAGGAAGTGGCCTGCCAGGTATGATTCCATCTTCTGCAGAAATAATATCAAACTATGCATCAGGCTTTAATTGCACCATTTTAAGCTAGGATTCTCCAAACCCTTGTTTCCCTTGGACAAATTGAACAAAGAAACAATATAACTCATTCAAAAATAACACACCTGGGAAAAGGTGGAAAAGAAAACAGATGTTAAAACAAAATACTTTGAATTTTAACAACTCTTCACTGCAAAATGCTAAATTCCATTCTCCCGCATGTAAGTAATCAAATTGTTAAATTTAGCAACATAACAATAACCTTAAATATGCTGAAAAAAGGAACCTAGAGAAATTGTCAGGAAACCATAATCCTCAAGTCATAAACTTAAAAATAGATAAGACTGCTATATGAATACTTTGTAAAACACGCTCTCAAGACATAATGCAGTGAAGAGGACAAAATAATTTGGTGATTCTAACCTAGTAGTCAAAATCTCAAGAAATCAAAAGCGCAAACACCAAACTAAGGTTTCCCATATATTCATCACTGATCTCAGTTCCATCCTCCAGCATCTTTCCACTATCCTCGCTTTAAGCTTCGAAAGGTAATGAGAATCTAGCTTCCTCCAACACAGGGCCCCAGTGAGTCTCCAATACTTTTGCCACCATCTTTGTTCATGGGAACCCCAATACATAATGTATAAACACACGCCCAAATTTGGGAGTTGTGGACCAAAAGGAGCAGGGAGGAAAATAACCTGATGTCACAAAAAAATACTATGCCATCACAACTAACAGACAAGCCATCAGTTGAAGTCACACATAAGCTGAATAGAAAAAATGCATACCAGTATCTTTGGCTTCTGTGGAGGAATTCACACTGGCTTTCATCGCTTCACGTTTCTTAGCTTTTCAAGCTTTTTTGTCTGCCATTCTTCAAGGGCTACAATTAAAAAAATGTAAGCATTAACAACATATTGATGTAACTGCCAAATTCTAAAACAGTCAATAGTTTTCATTGTTACTAAACTAGGTAACACTTTAATTTTACATTATTACTCAACTAATGGGTTAACAATTTCTAACTTTTGAGGAATCCAGAGCTAAGAAGTCGTTGAGATTTATATAATGAGAAAATGTATGAGCTCCCACATGTCAATTGTTAGAATCTATGTGAATGGTGGAATATAAGCTAGAGCACTCATAGCATATGGCAGAGGGTGTTCATGATGTTATATTCCCAAGGGTGAATGATATTGATCCTTTAATTTGATTATGTGAGATCTCTAAGCACTTCAATGATTTATAATTCCCTAGTACCTCTGCAGCAATTTCCCCTGATATTTGATTACCCTGGAATTCAAGGCAAAGCTCT